>JBAIZL010000002.1:59246728-59771728 GCA_036971475.1 Prosapia bicincta
AATAATTATTTATTTGATAAAGAGCCGTGAGTATATAATCTTTTGTGTGTTTTCTAACTCTATTTATCTTTTTCTTTCAAAATGTGTAGCTTTCGGAGCGTCAGTTCCATGATTTAATATTTGTTCTGTATCTCTAATGGTTTTTTACCACAAGTGGTAAAACTTGATTTGTAGGCGATGACTCCTGGATAACCGATAATTATAATAAACAAAAGTAGGCCTATAATATTTTTGTTTCATTTAAAAGTGTTATTAATTTTTTATTTATTTTCTAGCTTGATTTATTATTTTTTCCTTTGATCACATGACTGCAATATAGCCATTGCTCTCTTTACACTCTGAAATAATTGTTGAAACTTAAATTTTAAATATTTCAACGCACATTAAACGGATTTATATTTGCATTATTTATAGTTTTACATGATATTCACAATAACGGCTTTATTATTTATTTCTAACCTAACTAATTACTTTTAGTATAAACAATTTTATAAATCTAGATATTTTTAAAATTCAAAAACTATTTAACCCATGCTTGTATTTAAACGATATGTTTAAAATCTTTTTTTTTAAATTTATTTGTGTCAACTTACTTGCACCAAAAATGTTCACAGAACCCGGTGGCGACAGCTTTTGAAATATTTTGGATGATATTTGAACCTATTCTGTTCTCCCTCACTGGAACACAGATCGTATTCCATGAACTTGATCCAAACACATTTTTCACTGGACTTATTTGCCTGTCGATAGGCGCTACAGTAAGTTATTGTTGTATTTATGATTGGTGATACAAAAAATTCCTCTACGTTCTGAATTTAAAAACATTTTTCGGTGTTTAGGAATTTATTTGTTATAAACTCGTCATAATGGAATATTTTGTAAAACGTACTGTGAAAAAGGTTTTTAGAGAGTTTTTTATAATTAATATATTTTAAAACAAAGTTATAAACAAATTGGTATTTTTGAAAATATTTTAAACTAGATAAGAGAATAAGGAATCAAATACTGAAACTTGCCTAACTTAAAATAGCTAATATTTTTTTAATAATCTGTGATGATTTTTTTAATAAATAACAAAAACCCTAACCTCAAAAATGTTTTATTACTTTTCATTCTTTATGTTCTTATTGTCTTTGAGAATAATCGCTTTTCAACAGCAACATACAAAATGGTAATAAAATATTATTGTTGTTAGAAGGGGATTTTCGTTAATTATTTAAAACCTCATTTTTAATATGTTTCTATAATACTACTGTATTTCCTTTTCGACTTGAAAATTGTAATACCATAATATGTGGTTTAAAATGCCATATTGGCAAACTCTCAGTTTAAATATAATAAATTAAAAATATTTACTATGAAATGTAAATAAAAATTTTATAAATCCAATGAATAATTTCGTTTATAAAACTTTTAATGTTATAATTAATTTTTAAGATTTAATTTTACAACTGGTTGGGCTAATATGTACAGTATTTAATTATTAATCTAAAGATGCAAGGTTTTATCCTCAGTAGTGCTATATATGTTTCCAGGCCAAAATCACTCAGTCTGTGGAAATGAGTAGCCAGGGTCAAACAAGGTAGTGATGGGCAAAGAGTAGTGTTACATATATTGCCTTCCTTAAATACTGTATGTTTCCAATCAAGTCAGATCTCTCTTGCTATAGGCTACATAAACCATGTTATGCTTTAACGAAGACCACTAATATTGAGAATTTCAATATTTTATTAATTTAAGTGCATTAAATTATAAATTGTTTTTTATAAAATACATCCGATATATCTACTCTGTTTGTTGAAGCGCATTTGAATATATTTTATTGTTTGAGGCTTATAACTTCCTTTCAATTTGAATTATTTTGAAATGTACTGTAATATCATGTTATTATCAAAACTAAAAACTAATTTTATCTTTAATTCCTAATATTACAAATTAAATACATTTCAGTTATTAATAGTGTATATTTGAAAACAAGATCCATAGTATAATATTTCTATGAACTTACTATAAAACAAATTTTTAATTAAATTAATCAAAATATTTTACGAAGAACTAAACTAAGCTAAATTAATAATTGTACAAAAAATAAAATTATAATTTGTTATTATTAATGAAATAATTATTAAAAATAAAGCTCTTTCACTTCCTTCGAGGTAATGACCTCAACTTTCCTTACAAATATCTTGTACCAATTTTCAATCGTTAATTAAACACTTTTATATTCATCCAATCATGTCCAAATACATTTTTTTAACCTGTACTAGATGACAATTGATATTAATACACTTTTTTCAAATATTTATTGAATTATAAAATTTGAAAAGGTTAACGTCTCCTTCGGATTCGAACTGAATAACGCCAGCTCTTAGCCTTTGCAATATTGAAGCACTGCATGGGATAGATAGATTGAAAAATTATAGACCACCTATAGCTTTATAAATTAGAAACTAAAGAAAAAAAGAAAATGAATAAATAGTAACAACCGAAAATAATAGTCTAACACCATATAGTACTGTATAGAGAGGGAAATGGAAAATTGCATGCAAATTTGTTTCCTATTTTGCCAACTAATATTGTGACTATATCATATGTATAAACATATTTCTTTTAATTGTAATTATAATATAAAAAGTAACCAAAATAAAATTTTTCTCTGTTGATCTCAGAAGGAATTGGCTTATTTTTTTTTTAATTTTACTTGTTTATTTTAAAACTTATGATTATTTTACGATCATTTTAGTATTAATTTTTAAATAATTTATCAACAGAAATGTTTCTAATATTTCACAAATCTTTTAACAGCTGAGAATATTCGTCACCGTTTTGATATCAATTAAAGCTTCCTTGAACTTGAAGGAAAAATTCTGCTGCGCCTTTTCGTGGATGGCGAAAGCTTCAGTACAAGTAAGTGCCAGTATTTAATCAAAAGTAGTCTTTAATTCTGGAGAAACATTTTTTTTTTTTTTTTGCTTATTCAAATATATTTGAATTTCGTTCACAACAAACCTCCTAACCTCAATGTTGACTATTCGATAGATGTTCAACAGAATATTTGTTTAAGATATTCAGATAAGGAACCCTTAAAAACATTAATAGTGAGACGATTAGAAACTTATTATTCCAGGCTTGGTAGATTTTCTTTTTTCAATTCCTTCCATTAGTTCACACTCTCGTTATATATATATATATTGTTCAAATTTTCCCTATATTTTTACTTGTTCAAATACTTTTTATTAACCCACTCAAGTTAAAAATACATTTTTCCAAACTTGTAGTGGAAAGGAGTTTTTTTCAAATATTAATTCATTTATTAAATTTAAAATTAAGTCCATTTTAGTTTTATGTGGGAGAAAAGATTTTCTTAAAAGGGCCAAGGTGTACAATATAGCTATTTCGTGCCATTTGGCTTAAAATAAGTGATAAATATGATTTCATAAAACACTTATTTTATGTTATAGGTTATATGATAAAACAGCTGTTTTAAGGCATAGGTTATGTTACTTTATTTATATTAACTATAATTATCCAATAAACGTTAGTAAAATGAATTATTCTTTCTTGTTGTTATTAGGAATTGATTATAAAACCTTTTAGTCTGCTATATTATTTGTTATTTCATTATATTACTTTATTTAAAGAACAGTATTATATTCGAAGTGCTGTCATATCACGCAAATGTCACTTCTTTCCTTTTATCTCTTCTCCTAAAGTTGTATCAGACCGATTTCATTTCCTCTGTAAGACCAAACATTTGTTTATTTTGAAAACGCTTATTGTTAAAAACTTTCCCTATAGTTTAAGTCTCCTTTTCCGACTTCTATTTCTGGGATTTCTATTTCATCTAGCTTTTCATCTTTTTTTAAACAGTATTCTTGTTCTGTGATTATCTGTCCGTGGATTACGTTTAAAGGGCTTTAAAAGATTAATTTTGTTTATTGAACTGGCTTTCTAACTCTACGTATCCATCCTTATCTACTCGGCTGTGGCAATGTAATATGTGAGCGTAAAAGCCTTTGGTAAAAATGTCAATGTAATATGTGAACATAGAAGATTTTGTTAAAATGTTCCTAATCAAAAAATTTAGTTCATCAAACATTACTTTCTTTCAACTATTGCTGGTTAAAATTTCTATCTCTCCAAAAATGTGTATTCACCATTTTTATTTCTACATAACGTTTTATATTGTTTCTGGATATTTTCTGCAGGTGTTAATAGTTTCTATTTCGGGGAAAGAGGTTTTCAAACCATTTACAAAGGCTAGGCCAAATGATTTAATACTCTCAACCTCCTCCTCTTTAAAACATTAACTCCTATTGTCAGCTTCTATTAAAAAAACCTAAATTGTTGGTCTTACAAAAGCTCTTCATATCCTCTCAAGCACAACGTATAAAGTATTAAAGCCAAACCACCCCTTATCTAAGTGGTGTTCAGATTCTGAAAGTCTGGTTAATTTCTCCTTGAAACTTTAATTTACAAGTTGTGTCGATTAGGGTTAGTATAATCAAATAAAGTGTTTTCTTGGCTAAACTATTTGTTCTACTTAGAATTTAGGCAGTTCCTTTGGCCAATAAATCATTCTGAAAGCCGTTGAAATGATGACACTATAGTTACGTCCAATAGGGTTTAATATAATTTTAAGGTAACTCTCTATTCCAGATGTGATATCACTGTGAATCGCTGTAATATTGTAGTCTACGGTCGATTTTTTCTACCTCCACCGTTAGTTATTGAAATTCGTATTAGATCCTTTTTAATGTAAAGGCTTTATTAATTCTATTAATCAAGTTTCTGGTATTATCTGTAGTTTTAGGATTTTTAAACGCAAGTGGTTCATTTGTAAAAGAGCCCATAGTTTCCCAATGTATCTACAGTCTAAGAAGGCCCTAGTTATTTAAGAGCTATTTGTATAGACTACTGGATGACTTACACCGTGCTACAAATAACAGAAACCTATGATGTTTACAGGCTGCTCTCGGCCCAGTCGCTTTGGATACAGTCCGTAACTACTCCAGCGAGAGTCCAGAGCACCACTACGCCGAGATAGTACTGATGATCTGTGTGACGTCAATAATCCTAACCGCTCCACTTGGTGCAGTCATCATTACGTTCCTGGGGCCAAAGTTGCTCACGAAAACTGTGCCTGGACCTCCATCGGGATGGAGACGAAGCGCGCGGCCATCTTTACGTGACATATCTATCATCGAGGAAGACGAAGAAGTCGGTTCTAAGGGAGACCTTCATCACAGACATCACCACAATGACCATTCTCAACCACCGAACATCGTTATAACATCACAGCCGACTTAGATAGTAACTGTTTTCATTAGACATTCCCGGTTAAATTTAGAATTTAACGTCTATTATTTATGGTACATTTGGTTCATTACTACTAACTGTAGGCAATAAAATTTAAAACAGCATTAAATTATTTTTACAATATTTCTACACGTATCGACTTCAAACAGAAATCAAGAGGTCATGATTAGATAAACCGTTTTTACTACATTGTCTTTCAAAGAAACAAGTCTTAAATTTGCATATTACCAAAACCAAAGCAATTTATAAAACCTCTGACATTACTTCACAAAAATAGAGACTAATAACCACAAAATTGAATATAAAAACATGAATCCAAAGTTTCTATATTTTAAAAGGATTCTAGTATGAATCGAAATTTAGAGTAATGTTTCGAACATAATAATAATGTGAAGAAACCTTTTCAAATTTTATTGTCTATAATTGTATTCAAATAACCAAATATAGCTTAAATTTAGCTTTAGAATTGTTTAATGTAATTATCGAACAAACTGTAACTTTGTTAAGTAATTTTACAGATAAATCATTCCATTCTCTAATCCGTCCTTTGAATTATTACTTCTTTTAGTTGACTGCCATTGCATTTATTGTATTTAATATATTACTGTCATGTATATTGTAACTTAAATTTGAAACATATATAAACGTTTTATAACAAGAGTCAGTCAAAACAAATGCACAGGTCGCATTGGTCGCAAAATGCAAAATGCATTGGTCGCAGCGAGACTACAACTGCAATATTTACAGTTTTGCATGTAATAAAAATTTGAAAATTTTTAGACGTGAAATTTTTTAACGAAATTTAATTATAAAAATGTTGCAATTTAACATTTTGTTTTACTCCAGTTCTTAAGTATTATCTAAACTACAACATTTATTTATTAAAACATTCAAACGTTATTAAGTTACATTTCAATTTAAATTAGATTATAATTTTAAGTTAGATTAAACTTGTATCTTTTCAACAAGTTACAGGTTTTCTTCTACTTGAAAGTAAACGTAGTTGCTACTTCTTCATCATAGTTTTTATGCAATTTTTAAGAGAAAAGTATACATAATCAAATCAATACATTGCAAAGTACAAAACACTAACGGCAGATCATCCAAGACACAAAATTACAACACCTTTCGTAACACAACAACCTGTTGAAACTTAATGTCATATTAAAAGGTATATGTAACGTCTCTTGACTGTAGTAAAATAATTTGTAGTATACTAACTCCTGATGTAATTTTACATAGGCCATCACATGAAGCTGATTTCACACACGATATTAAGGACAAATTAAAACACTCGAATAACATTATAAGCAAACAGGCGTTGCTTAACACCTCGTTTTCATAAACCATAGACAAACAGACGTATCAAAGAAACCTAGAAATTGTGTCAAACCTGAATAAAATTAACATTTTTCAAACAATCAAAAACTATTAAATACAAACATAATAGAAATGACATCCAAAGCCTACTCAATACGCATTGCTAATGAAAGTCACTTACTCGTTTTAACAATTATTTTATAAAAGTCATAAAGTCACATACTCCATAAAGCTAGAATTCCTTACAATTTATGCTTTACGAAAACCAAAGGCTAGTTGCGGTCTTAATTAACAGAGACACATTTTAAGAAACAGCCGTCCTCATTTACACGAAAAGTAAGTGCTACGATAGGCAAGTTTTTACACATCCCTATATTGTTAATGTATATCGACATAAAGTTGAACACAACTAATGCAACTTATTGGGTTTCTCTAACAATTGTTCAAATGCTGGAGTTATAAAATGTATGACGAAAATATTTTTAAAAAATGGAACACTACTTTCCTCAATATTAAGACTTAATATTTAATCGTGGCACTATTAAAAACAAACTACAAATTGTTTTTATACTATACGTTTCTGTTAGGATTCACATAAATATGATGAATACAAAAATCTGCCTTTCCTAGCAAAACCATCTCCTTTGTTAGATGAAGGACATCCAAAACTCGAAGCATCCAGAGTATTAAAATTAGGATGATTCATTTATTGAGTAAATTAAAAATCCGTAGTTATTAATTAGGAATTTAGTAATTTATTGTTAAATTTCTGTATGTGCTTCTAGCATGGTGTGGAATGAAAACCATTATATATAATTTAGATCTGATGTGTATAGTAGAAAAATGTGTATATTTACAAGCAATACAACTTTGTTGATTGTATAGCAGTATTAAAAGGGTTCTGTTTTGTGCAAAATGTAAGATTCGTTTAAGTATTTAAATGTTAGCAAGGTAAGAGAACAATGTACAGTGTAAATAAAATTTTAAAAAATTGTTTTTAAAAATTCTCAAAATGAGATTATTTGCATACCAAGTATAATTTGGTATTTCTATAATTTTTCCCACCCTATTGAACCTTCGGATTAAAAATACTTGTCCTTTTGTTTATTGCCTTAAAGTCTATATGAATCTTCCAAAATCAACTTTTTGAATATAATCATTAAACAAAAGACATATTTAAGGCAAATTTTTAAATTTATCTTACAAATTTTTTTCTGGAGTATTTATTATTTTTTATAATTTTAAGGAAAGATTTTCCTATATCATAACTGCATAAACATAACAACAAAACTCATTCTAAAAATATAATTGAAAATAACAACTTCACTTGACCAGATTACATAAAATATATGGACATTTCTCAATAAGCCGGTTTGAACCCTCATTTTTTAAGAACTGAGTTAAGAGCTTAAATAGATTTGGCAACGTGTACTTTTTACTGTCCGAACGGTGCTAATAAATACCACTTCTAAACATTATTGTATCATATCTATTAATTCAACAATTTGCTAATTTTTAGCACTTATTATCTAATATTATGATGGCCTAGTAATAACATATATTATATAATATGTTGGCATAATTATACTATAGTATACCCCTAACAACCTCAACTACAACAAAATACATACTCAATTCCTACATACATCTCACATCAATTGACTCAAGTAATTAAACATATTTACTCCAAAATTCATTAAACCTTCTAATTTAATTTCCTATCTGCACCTTATACTTTGAGAAACTAAGAGGTGAGGTGGATACCGAATTGACAAAAGGACACACTCTCGAAAGCTTGTAATTTAATTTCCTATCTCCATCTTATACTTTAAGAAACTAAGAGGTGAGGTGGATACCGAATTGACAAAAGGACACACTCTCGAAAGCTTCTAATTTAATTTCCTCTCTCCACCTTATACTTTAAGAAACTAAGAGGTGAGGTGGATACCGAATTGACAAAAGGACACACTCTCGAAAGCTTCTAATTTAATTTCCTATCTCCACGTTATACTTTAAGAAACTAAGAGGTGAGATGGAAACCGAATTAACAAAAGGACACACTCTCAAAAGCTTCTAATTTAATTTCCTCTCTCCACCTTATACTTTAAGAAACTAAGAGGTGAGGTGGAAACCGAATTGACAAAAGGACACACTCTCAAAAGCTTCTAATTTAATTTCCTCTCTCCACCTTATACTTTAAGAAACTAAGAGGTGAGATGGAAACCGAATTGACAAAAGGACACACTCTCAAAAGCTTCTAATTTAATTTCCTCTCTCCACCTTATACTTTAAGAAACTAAGAGGTGAGATGGAAACCGAATTGACAAAAGGACACACTCTCAAAAGCTTCTAATTTAATTTCCTATCTCCACGTTATACTTTAAGAAACTAAGAGGTGAGATGGAAACCGAATTAACAAAAGGACACACTCTCAAAAGCTTCTAATTTAATTTCCTCTCTCCACCTTATACTTTAAGAAACTAAGAGGTGAGATGGAAACCGAATTGACAAAAGGACACACTCTCAAAAGCTTCTAATTTAATTTCCTCTCTCCACCTTATACTTTAAGAAACTAAGAGGTGAGATGGAAACCGAATTGACAAAAGGACACACTCTCAAAAGCTTCTAATTTAATTTCCTCTCTCCACCTTATACTTTAAGAAACTAAGAGGTGAGATGGAAACCGAATACACAAAAGAACACACTCTCGAAATGACCGTCCTCAGTTATACAAAAAGTAAGTGTTACTGCACGTAATTGTTTACAGGTTATTATAAATAATAAGAGTGGCTGTATACTACTAGCACGAGTTCAAGATAGAATCTTTTACTGATTAATCTTTTTATTTTATATATATTTATATATATATATATATATATATATATATATATATATATATATATATATATATATGTGTGTGTGTGTGTGTGTGTGTGTGTGTGCGTGTGTGTAGTAATTAAATAAAAATATTCCAAATACCGTAAAGGAATAGTACATATACATGTATATATATATATATATATATATATATATATATATATATATATAGTTTATAGATATATACAATTAATATTTTGTATTTAACCATTATATATACTACTACGTTTGTTATTGCTTATTTTTTTTTCTTCATAAAGTTAATAGGAATAAAGTTAATGGTTGAACTATCAATATTAGGTTCAACAAAAATTTATTAAAATAAATTTATATACACGTTTAACTTATAAGAGTTAACCTACTTCATTCCCAAAATAAGAAATATTTATAATTTATATATATATAAATTCGCAATATGTATTCTTGTGTATTAATAAAGAACAAAAGTCAAAATACAAACACAAGAATTATAATTGAATTTACAATTCAAAGCTTTTCGTTGGCTAACAGTACCAACATCATCAGGAATATTAAACAATTGTTTAATATTCCTGATGATGTTGGTACTGTTAGCCAACGAAAAGCTTTGAATTGTAAATTCAATTATAATTCTTGTATTTGTATTTTGACTTTTGTTCTTTATATATATATATATATATATATATATATATATATATATATATGTGTGTGTGTGTGTGTGTGTGTGTGTGTGTGTGTGTGTGTGTATGTGTGTGTGTGTGTGTGTGTGTGTGTGTGTGTATGTAAAGGAATAATATATATATATATATATATATATATATATATATATATATATATATACATATATATATATATATATATATATATATATATATATAGTCTACCGATATATATACAATTAATATTTTGTATTTAACAATTATATATACTACTACGTATGTTATTGCTTATTTTATTTCTTCATAAAGTTAATAGTAATAAAGGTAATGGTTGAACTATCAATATTAGGTTCAACAAAAAATTATTAAAACAAATTTATATACACGTTTAACTTATAAGAGTTAACCTACTTCATTCCCAAAATAAGAAATATTTATAATTTATATATATATATATATATATGTGTGTGTGTGTGTGTGTGTAAAGGAATAGTATATATATATATATATATATATATATATATAGTCTACCGATATATAAAATTAATATTTTGTATTTAACTATTATATATACTACTACGTATGTTATTGCTTATTTTATTTCTTCATTAAACTTAAAACAAACTAATTTTTTAAAATCTCGTCTATGGAATTTTAGTATGTTGGTTTCAACATTTAACAGTAAAATTCAGTACTGTGCCGTTAAATAAGAGTCCAAATTTAAACATCATAAAAAAATATATTTCAGTATTTATTCGTTTACTATGCTTTTGTAGTAATGTTTTTTGTACCAATGGATAGGTTCAGTCAGTTATTTTACAACTCAAATTATCTGTTATTTTGTCAATCTTCATCCTCTTCTAGTTCCTGTACGACGGAAACATCCTGGAATGAAAGGTAAGCGCTATTCTGCCGATATTTTGCCGGTCCAGGACCAGTCTTGGTGAGGAGTCGTGAACCGAACAGGGAGATTATGGTGCCACCTACAGGAGCCGTCAGGACTACAGACATGACGCAGACCATTAGGATCACGTTTGCATAATGTTTCTCTTCTCTAGTAGTGTCGTGTGTGCGGGCGTAGTCCACTACAATGGGTCCTAAGGCAGCCTGCCAATGTTAGAGGAAATAGAAAACTAAAAAAATAATATTACACATCTAAGAGAAAATCTCCAGAATGTATCTTCCTTTTCAAAAAGAAATTACTACATGTGTTTTTTACTTTCAAATAAAGATCTACTTTAAAAAAAATTCTCAATCGGGAAAATGTGTTTTTTGTACAATATGTTTCTTCTAAAGGGTAAAGATACAATATACATTAGAAACACATTTCTAATTTATTGTTTTTTCAATAAAATAGAATCTTTCTTTAGAAAAATTTAGATATACTGGATGACTTAACATGTTTGCACAAGACGTATAAATAATCTATGAAAAAAAATTCGTTTACTTTAAACATAAACTTACTGACATACTTACTTGCACAGAGGCTTTATTCATCCAAAAAAACCCGCAACAAAGTCTCTCTTTTAGATTCAAATGTGATCCGAAGCCTACGGCAATAGTCGTAAGTATACGGATCTACGAACAATTATTTGTTGTTATGCTCAATATATAAAGAACATATTTCATTAAAAATTGAGTATACCCAAAATACATCTTATAACTAAAGATATTTTGTGAGTTAATTTATTGGCAATTTTAAAAAAAAAATTTAATATGAAAAAATCTAACAAGACAAAATGTTTTACGAATTCAAAAAAGTTATGATTTTTTTTTTATTTATAAACTTATTGAATAAAAGACGAGAGGGGAATTGACGAAGTAATACAAAGTTGGTAAGAAGCCTTTTCTTCATTGTTTAGCAACTTGATATATACGAAATTTGTATTTAATTGAAATCTTTTAAATTAAAAAGGCTTTATCTTCGAAAAGGTTTTACAACACTTTTGAATTTTATTTGTATTAAAGACAATGAATATAAACAGTGGTTGCGTTTTTATTTCTTCTAATTGTTTTTTTCTACTTTAATTACGATAGTTTTACATTTATTATTCAAAACATGTGTGTTGACGCTCTACTAACCTAAATTATTGAAATTTACGTTATTTGAATCAGTCTATAATAAAAAAATTCACGTATGTATTTATAGCTTTCAATCTCGTTTCAGAATTGATAAAAAAACAAACAAAGCGATATAAACACACTTTAAAAAACCCGGCAATCACATATGGAATTTTTATTAACGATTATATATATTTGAAATAAATAAAGTATATCAAAAAAGAAAATAAATCCACTTACAATAACACCAGCTAGAATTCCCAGTATAATAGTTGTCAAGATATCTCTTTCGAAAGTAGAAATAATGATTTGTGTTCCACTTAAAGAAAACAATATCGGTTCAAACACCATCCAGAATATAGCAAATATAGAAGCTATCGGATTCTGTCTAGGAAAAATTGCAACATTTATTTCACTTTCTTTATAAATTTTTCTGTTTAAAAATTATCAACTACAAACTGCTTGTTGTTTTTCAATTTACTCACATTCGCAATTGTCCACCCATTTGTCTGCCAAGCCCACGATGACCCGCAAGCAGCAAAGACTACAGCTAGTGGACCTGCGCCTCCTATCCCCAACCTCTCGCTTCCAAACATGGCCGCCATTCCTCCACAAAGCGTCAACAAAACCCGGAGTGTTACAACAAACGTCTGAACACAAAACGTAAATATTTATTAGTCATATCTATTATCAAGAAAATCCCAGTTTTCCCAAGGAACAGTGAATATGTCAGGATGGAACTGACGAGTGTTCAATCCATTCTAAATCAGGCGTAACATAGTCTATAACATTAGCATATATATATATATATGTTACAAAAATATAATTTTAAAATAATTACTTAAATGTCTATTTAAATATCGTATTATTAATTGAATTATTTATTAGAGTTATTCCGTAATATTAAAGCTAATCAAAGCAATCAACGAATTATTTTATAAACAATTTAATCCAAGGTATAAAAAACAGAACAAATTTTTAAAATATAACAAACTATTCCCTTTCAATTTTCATTATTAACTAATAAACACAACAATAACTCTAGTTCTATTCACATTTGTAATTAAGTTAAATTCTCTTTAGAAACATTATACCTTATCTTTAAGTTAATACTACAACTGTTCAGATAATACAGATTATATGTTTTTTTTATATATATATATTTCGTTAGGTGATCACTTTTTACTGATAGACCTTTCAATATATGTTTAGAAAGCCATACATATCATTTAAACTCATGATTTTACCATTAATTATAAATAATAAATTTATTACGACTTTAATTAAAATTGTGTTTAGAAATTAACGATCCTGGCTAATAAATATTTGAATGTATTCCAAAAAATTATTATAATTAATTAACGGTGTTTAGAGGACGTAATAAATCGAACTTGGTACAAATATTAATCGGAACTGTTAATGAGACCACAATATGTATATATATATATATATATATATATATATATATATATATATATATATATATATATATATGCGGGGAAAATATAATGAATTGTTACTATCTGGAGTACATCCGTTCATTCTGCAGTCCATAAATTCGCAGTTCCGACGTTTCGCTAGAATCTCATCCAGCATTGACGAAGTGAACCCAACAACAGTAGAAGAGCGAGTGAAGAGCGCAGGTAGCTCGGCTCCTATATATAGATGAATATATATATACATAGCTTTTCACTCGCTCTTCTACTGTTGTTGGGTTCACCTCGTCAATGCTGGATGAGATTCTAGCGAAACGTCGGAACTGCGAATTTATGGACTGCAGAATGAACGGATGTACTCCAGATAGTAACAATTCATCGTATATATATATATATATATATATATATATATATATATATATATATATATATATTAAATATGGTGATATGTTTTCTTGTAATATAGTCAATAAATAAAAAATATTTCAAAAACAAGAATACTTTTAATGAATATATTTATTCAAAGCTTTTCGCCGATAGAATAGTACCAGCATCTTCAGGAAAATAATTATCTAATAAAATATTTTTACAAAATTCATATATATAATATTTATTATATATATATATATATATATATATATATATATATATCCCCTAACGTATTTATAATGTTTTACCTTTAGGTTATATTATAATAACCTTACCTTTCTATAGTCACACCTTTAGGTTTCTAAATAATTAACAATCATATAAATTTTACCTCAATTACATTTATACATCTGATTTCCAATTATTACAAATTATACCAAATTACAATAATATAATGCAGTGACAAAGATTGATTTAACTAAAACTACAATTATTAAAAGGTAGAGTCTTGGGGCCTTAGGTTTAATACAATAAAGTTTAAGAATTAAAGTGTTAATTTCCTCTTTCCCTCGGGTCGTTATTACGGGATCTTCCATAAATTAGAATGTGGTAAAAAAACTAGATTAATTTTTATAAATACAATGAATTTAAAATGATTCTGAATTTACTAATTTATAAATTTCTGTTGCCTAATTCTAATGTAAGAAAGATTGTACTTTCTTGTACCTGGATTCCTGACCGTTGTGTTAACTGCTTCACTGCACTTTTACACATAAATAACTTACTTTCCTAAGTTCTTTACTATCTGATTAATTCATTTACGTCGCACTTTTAAATTTTTACACTTAAATAACTAACAATTCCCTTAGCTCTTCTCAACATTTTTACCCTTTTTAAACATTGCTTACAATTTTGCCCCCCCCCCTAATACGTCTGCACTCCTCTGAAGTTCCTCCTAAACTTAGCCTTTTGCCCTATGATTTTATTTTTTAAGAAACAGCAAAATATCCTCCTTACGTATTTCAGTTAATTTGGTGATTCCCACGCCTTTTACAAATAGTTTTCCAAACGATACAGTGTTCTTTCCCAGGTTATTTTAGTCACTTGGAAACTTAAATCTTAAAATACTTCTTTTGTCAATAGGTTCCCACTGCTGTACTGGTTTATCACTACCCCGAAACAGAACAATGGTTAAGCCCTCTTTGTCGCTATTTTCTTAATATTTCTATAGATTATTATTCTTTTGGGTATTAACTAAAATTTTACTAGATGCCTCATACGTTTATGTTATAATATATATATATATATATATATATATATATATATATATATATATATATATATCGCAATATGTATTCTTGTGTATTAATAAAGAAATAAGTCAAAATACAAATACAAGAATTATTATTGAATTTACAATTCAAAGCTTTAAAAAACGGTGTATATAAATTGGAATGTGACTGTTGTGATTAGGTTTATATAGGGTAAACTAAGAAAAAACTTAAAGATAGATACAAAAAGCATTTTAATGCATATAAAAAACCAGAAATTTATAAATCAAATTTTGCTAGTCATTGTGTTAATAATAATCACATATTTCCTAACATAGATAATATGATACTTGTAAAAGAAATTAACAAAGGCCTGAAAATGAATATTTATGAGGCTTTAGAAATACATAAATATAATACTAATAATGAGTTGATAAATGAACAAATACAAGTAAAAATTTGATACTATATTCAGTGTTTGTAATGTTAGAGCAGCAAAATAAAAGTTTGACAACATTGTAATAAATTTGGCAACGCTGTTTATTTGATCTAGTTTCCACATATGTTAATTTTAATTGTTTAGTATTCCTGATGATGTTGGTACTGTTTGCCAACGAAAAGGTTTGAATTGTAAATTCAATAATAATTTTGGTATTTGTATTCTGACTTATTTCGTTATATATAAGATGTTAAACTGTAATTAAAAATTTTTAGATTGAAAAATATACATAACTAAAACGTTTGCGACAATCTCCAAAGAATTGCCTTTGTAGATAAAATTTAACAGTGGCAGAGATATTTAAAGCAATATTACCTAATCTAAATTGAATTCAACTTGGAGAAAATAAAACCCAAATGGAAACCCTATTCATGAAACTTTATAGCAAGATTCTCTTGTTTCTGCGAATGATAAAGAAACATGTACACTCGTTAAAACGCTCCAATGTTTGGGAAAATAACAATATTATAACGACGAGTGAAATATTGGGCCTTTACGCTTCACGAAGACAAAAACTATACATGTAAAAAAAATTTCAGTTACACTTCCCAACATTAACAATTAAACATTTTAACGCTTACATCTTCCTGTTCCGGTATACTTTTGCTCAGCAGACCCCATGAGATTCCATATCCGACTCCAGCCAGAACTGTGATTGGACCCAGGAGAAGGTTGTACGTCAACGAACCTAAACCAGACACAAAATCATGAAAACACAATACTTGCTTAACTAGATTTACAGCAGAAGTAACATTTCGAAGAACTAGAGTCAATGGCTGGATAGGAGAGGTTTCAATGGGCAAATGGATTTTCTTTCAACTTGCAAGCACGTGAAGTTATTAAACCGAAATATTTTTTAAGGTAAATAGGCCTAAAGAAAATACTTGTCAAAATATTAGTCATTTAGAAAAGAGAAAGGCATTTTATCTTGGTGGCTAATTATTTCAAAGATGAGATATAATTAATTATCATCTAAATTAAACTAAAATTTAGAAACTCTAAAGCTACTAAATAAGGGTAACATTTTGCACATGATTCAAGTACAGTAGTTTTACTGTACTTGTTATTAGCGCGCATGCGTAAGAATTCACACAAATATTTTCAAGATTTCATACGTTGCCCATGAATCAGGCAGATTATCCAATTCATTGGAAATAATGCTATTTTATAATTAATTACACAAAATAAGGTTTGCCTTATGAATAAACAAATGTAGACGTCTAGAAGCGGTTATTATCGTATTTATCTAATAAAGAGCAACGTTCGTGAGACCATGTATGGAATGCGATGAATAATTTCTTTAGTCAAAAATTTGTAAACAATTTAGACCAATTATTTATAGAATTTTAAAGACAATAGTTTTAATACTTATTACAATCTTAAAGAAATAGAAATAAATAAGTAGGAAAAGAAAAAGGAAACAAATTAATTTAAAGTCAATAAATAAAACGTTTTTAAACCTTTATTTTAAGTAAAGTAATTTTTGTACAAATTAAATTATTTCTAAAAATAAAAACCTAATAAAGTAAATGATTTCATATATAAGGCAAGATTTGCCGTTTTAATTAGTAATCCTGCTTAACATTAAAAAAATCTTAAATTCATCCAACAACTTCGAGCGACATTCTTAGCAAAGCGCCCAAGAATGGTAGAGGAAATCTCACCTTTCTCAGAACAGAGATGTGCTCTTCAAGAGAAAATCTTTCTTGAATCTGAGGTAAATATATCTAACAGCAACATACGTTACATTATATATCCGTAGAGTTCCCACTGGAGGGAAGTGAAACGATGGCCAAGAAAATAAACAACATCTTACTACAAGGTTCAAATGTGATTGCTTAAATATAAAGAAACTATGAAGATGCTACATCTAATTCATAAAATGAAAGAAATTACTTTTTCCGAATCTGCTTTGTCAATGAAAAACAATGCGTCTTGACCGTCTGCAGAGAAAAAAAATTAGCTTCCTTTAAAGTTACAAGATATGTCGATTATCTTTAAGGCATCCCCCTTAGGGATCCTAATAGCACTAAGTATTATTCAAGTTAATACAATCTTAAAGTGTTAAACATTGTAACGGATATAGAAAATAATTGTCAGCAGAGTCCCTATTGTGGAAAAGACACCTACCGAAATGGAGAGCGAGCCTAAGACGTCCCGGAATGGAACATAACGCTATTGATCCTGAAGGGCCATTGAACTTCTGGAAAAAATCCAAATCCCGGACGTGGACGCTAGACCGAACCAGGGTTTCCACGCTGTTATAGACAGCCTAGTTAGTAAAATCCCTTCAATTCTTATTCACATAATTTTTCATAAATTTTAACATTTTATTTTTAAAACCATTTTAAAAAATACTGCTTTTTTTAATTTAATGTATGTGACTGGGCTATTGCTAAATTTCTATATTAGGATAACTAAATAAGTATATATAGTGTTCTAATTCTGGAAGAACAAAAATTAAATGAATAAAAGTTTCATATGATAAAAAGGATATAGAAATTTAATATACGCTTTTCTCCTACATAAAAATTAAAATTATTCAAAAATGCAAAAGAAACAAAAATATAAACATAAATAAATTATAATTATTGACAAAAAGTTTTAATAACTAAATTTGTATAATATGACCGTTACATGTGATGTTATAACCATGTATACAACATATATATATATATATATACCAAATGTATGTTTTTTTACACCATCACGATTCTATAATACTTTCTTCATTTTTTAAGACGATAAGTAAATTCTTTGAATAAATTGAAAACTATTAAGTAGTGTTTTATATCATTTTAAACATAATACTTATATTAAAATTATATTCATCATATCATTTATAATACGTTATCATACTTTTACATTTTTGTCCTTCTAGTAAATATTTTTAAACACTAAAGTAGCGAGGAGAGGACAGATGATCACCACAGGTTTAACTAAAGAGTGCCTCTAACAAACCGTAGCAAAACTAACCAAATATTATTAACCCGCAGGAATGTCTCTGCTTAAAAGTTTGTTAGTTGAGCTGATCATATAATTTTACAGCATCTCAAGCAGTTTTTCATTTTTCCAGCCATGTTTGGTTTATTTTGTTTTACACATAAGAAAAAGATGGCTAACTACACCGCCCTTATAGAATATAAATTTATTGAAAGCATTCAACGGAGACATATTAGGCCAGTGAACACAAATCTGTGCTCGCTCTATTAGCTCGAGCTTCTGGCACTGTGAGTTTATATAACAAATTGTTCAGTTTATGACTGATTGCGCCTGGTAGAAGTTTTAATTATATCTTCGTTCAACTAATAAGTGTAATTATTTTGTATGTGGTAATAAATAAATAGGTGTTGATTTATTTTCAATTTCCGCTCTTTATTCTTCAATAAGGTAAGTGTTAAATGTGTCTTACCTTCCATTCTACTGACAAACATAAATGAAAGAATTTATTAGAGTAAATTACCATAAAATTAGGCAAAAATACTTAGCTACTTGAAGCTACCACGTGAAAAACAATTATACGCGGTAAGTTGTTACAATTTGTAAAACTTTGTCTCAAGGACATTGGTTATATAGTAAACTATATAAGTATAATATATAAAGTATATTTGAAAACGTTAACTAAATTATTACCCATTATGACGGTAAATATTAATAGATTTCACTAAAGGTCTCACCACACACTAATTTATCAACTAGAGTGTGTTAATAAACTAGTTTGTGGTGAAATTTTGGTGAACTCTTTTAATATTTACCGATGACAATTTTTCTCACTAGTTTACTTAATATTATGCATTATGTTCATAGAGATCACTTTGTAAGTTTTCTTGCCTCTAGAAATAAAATTATAAAGAGGGCATAAACCTCGGTCGAAATCAATGACATAACGCTTCCTCTATGGCAAGTGGCTTGTTTACAGTACAAGCCAGTATCAGACAGGCTCTATGTTTGCCTTTTTTAAGAACACAACTTTTCAAAATAAATTTTTATCAATTGCAAATTGTTTTCTTCAAGCGTATTATTTTCTTTCAAATAATTTTAATTAAATACACGTCAAGTACATAATTGTGTTAGCATTTTGTAAGACGATAATCCTAATAAATAGAACGGAGAGCATATCCGCCGCTGATTCAAATTTAAAGTTTAACGGTAAAAGAGCTACGATATAATAAATGTATTTAATTAGGGAATTTTTTATTTTTCTATGATTAATATATTCATAATAATATATTACTTTTCGTAATATTTATAACTTTTCATATATATTCATAAAAATAAATGTATGTTTTACTATCAATAAACATGTTGTTAAATATTTTTCCATGTAACGGCAACATTGATTTCCGGAGGACCTTAAATAATTAAATGAACGAATTTGACGTTTTGTACATACCTCACTGGGCGAAGTACCACCACTTGTCGGACAGTTATTCGGGTGCACCCTTTCCCGCACTCATCAGAAATACATCCCCTACAACCCCAGAAGCGAATCAATGCAGGTAAAAATTCTTCCTAGGTACTCTTTGTATTAAGTAATTTTCATATTCCGTCCTTAACCACCTTTATATGTCTAACTAGTGAGAATTTTACGAGCATGTCACAAGAAAATGGATTGGGACTCTCTCTCTCTCTCCCCCCCTATATATATATATATATATATATATATATATATATATATATATATATATATATATATATATATATATATATATATATATATATATAGATAGATAGATATATTATTGTTAAATATTTTGCCATGTAACGGCAACATTGATTTCCGGAGGACCTTAAATAATTAAATGAATGAAGTTGACATTTTTGTACATACCTCACTGGGCGAAGTACCACCACTTGTCGGACAGTTGTTCGGGTGCACCCTTTCCCGCACTTATCATTTACCTGTTGAACTTAAAAGAAATCACTTATATTCAAAATGTCACTATTAATGTTAAGAGTACCTTCGCCACACGACAGGAGAAACAAAGAGCGGAAAATGGTCTAAACCGAGCCTCGTTTAGAACACACAAAAACTACGTCACGTCGAGAGTGACGGGAGAGATGTCGTTTAACCGACGTTTCGAAAGGAACTGGGGCGTACCGAACCTTGTAAGAGACAAAGGTTGGCCGATAAGGAGTCCCTCTCTGAAGCATTTACACTGTTTCTTAGATAATATTGAATTTAAAGAAAAGTACGTAACATACCGGGGGCCTTGAATCCTCCTAGGATTCAAAGAAGAATACAATATAAGCAACCCCAGCATGAGAGAAAAAAACAATAATTATCAATAAACAAACTGAGAGTTCTTCACAAAAAACAAATATACACTAAATAAAATAAAAATTCCTTTTCTAGAAACATGAGAAAAATAATAAGTTTATTCTGCACTAATGGGCAGGGGGAAAACCTTATGAGAAGGTCGAGTTATAAGTCCTTGCTGTGTCTTGAGCTGAACAACTCGCACCACACCGTCTGTGCCAGGGAACACTTGTGTCACTCTTGCCAATGGCCAAGAGAGAGGCGGAGTAGGTTGATGCACTAGCACTAGGTTGCCAACACGAAGGTTGTCTGTCGTTTCCGTCCATTTGGTCCGCTGCTGTAGAGTGTGAAGATATTCCAGCTGCCACCTTTTCCACACGCGTTGGTGAAAAGCATGGACGAGGTGCCAATGCTTAAGTCGATTAGTAGGGACTTCAGCCAGATTTTTTTCGGGTACGGCGACGAGTGGAGCTCCAATTAAAAAGTGTCCTGGGGTCAGAGCAGTGAGATCGGAAGAATCGTTAGACAAAGGTGTGAGTGGTCGAGAGTTGAGGATTGACTCGACTTGAGTTGTCAGAGTCATGAATTCGGAGAGAGTTAGAACGTGTTCACCTATGACGCGACGCAAGGGATGTTTAGCGCTTTTAATTGCGCTTTCCCATAGCCCTCCTTGATGAGGTGCAGCAGGAGGATTGAAGTGAAAATTAACTCCACGTTGAAATGAAAATTCACAAACGAGATCTTGTCCTGAGGTCCTGAGTAGAGATCGCAGAGCATTGTCAGCTCCCATAAAGTTTGTTCCGCAGTCGGAATAGATGTGTTGACAAAGACCTCGTCTAGACACAAATCGAGTCAATGCTGCGATGAACGCGTCCGTCGAGAGATCAGTGACAACCTCAATGTGAACAGTCTTGGTGACAAGGCAAACAAAGACACAGATGTATGCCTTGATGGTTCGAATAGAGCGTAGATTATGTACTTTCAGAGTGAAAGGACCACCATAATCAATGCCTGTGTTGAGAAATGGGCGAGTAGGGGTCAGTCGAGGTTGAGGTAAGTTTCCCAAAGGAGGATTTTTATTTTTAGGTCGGTGCTTAAAGCTCACAGTACATTTGAAGACGCGTGCACGGATTACATTCCGAGCACACAATATCCACACCTCTTGTGCGAGAAGTGATTGAGTGAGTTGAACTCCAGACTGAAGGTACTTCCGATGATATAGGTCAATCAAGGAGTCAACCACAGGGTGTTTCTTAAGAAAAATCACCGGATGTTGCGTCTCAACGAATCTGTGTTGCTTCGAGTCATCCACCAACTCACAGGACGCCATCGCTATCGAGAAATGGTGTTAAACGTCGGAGCCTAGAAGATACCCTGTTAGGAGGGGTGTGTCCTAATGCCTTTAAATCTTCGATGAAGGAGATGCCTGAAGTAATTTGAATATTCTGATTCTGGCTGAGTTCAACTCCCCCGTAGTGAGAGGTACAACAGTTCTTCCTAAGTGACGAGAGTTGTGTACAAAACGCAACAAGTACGCCATTACACGCTGCAGTCGACTAAAGCTAGAATATTTCCGCAGCAAGTCCCATTCTGAGTGAACAGTGGAGAGAAGAGATATAGGTGAAATAAGTTTATATTCCCCTGTGTCAATGAGTTTTGCAGGCTCAAAATGAGATGTAGGCCAGTTATCATGCGACTGTTGTAACCAAGAGGGTCCGTACCAGAATAATTTATGTTGAGGTAGGTCTGAAGGAGGTAATCCACGTGACGCGCAGTCAGCGGGATTGTGTTCACTCGGTACGTGCCTCCAATAATGAGAAGGCAATAATTCTTGAACCTGCGCTATTCGATTGGCGACAAAGGTTTTGAGTCGATAAGGAGGCGTTTGTTTCCATGTCAGTGTTACTGACGAATCGCACCATAGAAAAACAGAGGAAAATTTCATTTTTTTGTTATAAAGAGATATAATATACGCCACTAATTGAGCGAGTAAATGAGCAGCACTTAGCTCCAAGCGAGGTACAGTGAGTTTTTTCAGTGGGGCTACCCGATTCTTCGATAATAGCTGCCGAATTACCACCGAGTTGTCACTAATCTGACATCTTAAGTAAATGACAGCAGCGTATCCACTCTCAGAAGCATCTGAGAAACCGTGTAACTCAATGTTAGGCGAGTGACTCAAGCGTAAAGCCCGCGGAATTACAATATCTTTTAAACAATTAGAAGTCTTTGCAAATGTTTGCCACTGAGTTAGAAGTTCAGGTGGTAGGGATTGGTCCCAGTCTAACCCTTTTGTCCAGAGGAGCTGCATAAAACATTTCGCCCACATGACAACAGGCGAAAGGAAACCACAAGGGTCATAAATTTGAGCGATAACGCTGAACACTTGGCGTTTAGTTTTAGAGTTTCGAGGAAAATTCAAATGGTAAGTAAAAGCGTCCGAAGAGGATGACCAATGAAGTCCGAGAATATTATAATGAGGTTGTGCGGTATCCTGAAGAAACGTGGGTGTCTCTAGGTGTTCGTCTGGAAGATCCTGTAATAGTTGATAAGCGTTAATAGTCCATTTCCGCAATAAGAAGCCACCTCGAAGTAAAAGAGAAATGAGCTGAGTTTTCAAATGAGAGGCCTCATCAATGGAATCACCACCCGCAATAATGTCGTCGACAAACGTTTGTGTGCGGAGTACTTCGGCAGCCTGAGGGAATGAAGCACCTTCATCGGAGGCGAGCTGATGAAGAGTTCTTATCGCCAGGTAAGGTGAACAACTAAGTCCATAGGTTACTGTGGTCAATTGATAAGTGGAAATAGGTTGATCGACATGGTCCCTCCATAGGATCAGCTGATAAGGTTGATCATCAGGGTGGACTTTGATCTGACGATACATCTGACGTATATCGCAAGTAAAAACCACATTATGATAGCGAAACATGAGTAACAGATCACAAATGTTGGTCTGCATTTTCTGTCCTGTCCACAGGGTGTCGTTGAGAGAGAAACCGTTGGATGTTTTTGCACTGGCATCAAAGACTGTTCGAAGGCGAGTAGTGGTGCTGGATTCCTTTAGAACCCCATGATGAGGTAAAAAGAAGTGAGGTGAACTGATCTGAGTATTTTGTGCAAGTATCATGTGTCCAGAAGTCAGTCAGACATGAATTCTGCATAAAGTTGCTTGAAGCGAGGCTTAGAGTTGAACTTTTGTTCGAGAGATTTTAATCGTACTTCCGCGTTCCCGCGAAAAGTTCCGAGAAGAGGTTTATCTTGTTTGAAAGGAAGTCGGACACAGTAACGACCTGAACTGTCGCGTGTATGAGTAGCGACATAATGAGCTTCACATGCTTGATCATGTGGTAAGAGTTTTGAGGTGATTGGCACTTCTTCATGTTGCCAGAATGTTTGCAGAGAATTGTGCAGTTCCAAGTCATTCACAGTGAGTAATGTGGTGGACATACTAGCACTAGATTCCCTTTCACAGATAGGCAGACATGGAGCTTCTCCCATAACCATGAATCCAAATCTTTTGCGTGAGATCATAAATAGATTAGATCTGGAAAAATAGAGCTTCCTTCTTAGCAGTGATTACCCTTAGTGATTTGGCCATTTTGTAGAATTGAATTATATCTACAATAACAATAAGGCTCTTTAAATACACTAACAAAATATGCTATACTAATAGCAAGAGCGATAGAGAAAGCACAAACTAGTTCTCACAAAGAAATGTAAATATTGAATGTTTGAACTTATGAACGGACGTAAACAGTTCAAGTAAACAAATGTCTCTTATTCAAGGTTACAATAACAAGATATCTTCCAATAATTGCAATAAGAAAAATTTTCAATACAAATTATGAAAAAATGTAAATATTTTAAAAGGAAATATTACAATTACATTGGACAGCATGTAACTGAATGATCTGCTTCAAAACAATAAGCATTAATAAATATAAATTTGCAATTTATAAGCACTGAAATCATAGGTGACTTCTTTTACCATACTAAATAGTTAGCAGAAAATATTTATAAATATATTAGCCTATTAACATTAGCATGAGTGGGAAACATACATTTTGAATCATACGAATTGTTTACAAATAGACAATCGTAGTTAATTATAAAGATATGCTTTCAGAGAGGGTTTGTTATAATCTACTGTATTTGAACAGCTGATAGATAAGAAATTGAGTGAGGTAAGTCTTGTAACAAGGACAAGATATTGCGTGCGGTTGGAAATATGTACGTCACACTTGTGGACATGTTTTAACATAGGACCTTTTCAAAAGATCCGGGCCATAGGACCAAAAATGTTAAATATTTTGCCATGTAACGGCAACATTGATTTCCGGAGGACCTTAAATAATTAAATGAATGAAGTTGACGTTTTGTACATACCTCACTGGGCGAAGTACCACTATTTGTCGGACAGTTATTCGGGTGCACCCTTACCCGCACTTATCATTTACATGTTGAACTTAAAGAAATCACTTATATTCAAAATGTCACTATTAATGTACCGAACCTTGTAAGAGACAAAGGTTGGTCGATAAGGAGTCCCTCTCTGAAGCATTTAAACTGTTTTTTTTAGATAATATTGAATTTAAAGAAAAGTACGTAACACATGTATTAACAAATATTTAAATGGCTCAAATATTAGAATTTCTTTTTAAATTAAGCTTTTCTCTAAATTATTTTAAAATTTGTGTAATGCAACTACTAAATTTTTAAAACGATAAGTATGAAGCATTTAACTGTACAAAACAGAAAAAAAAAATAGAGATCTTTGAACAATAAGAAAGTTACTTTTCTCAAATAATTGTTATTTTTCAGTAGACACAATACACGTTTCTATTTATATAGACCTCTAAGATATATCTGTCAAATATCAAGATAAAGCTTCTATAGAGCTACACTTGCAGCTAATTGGGTTTTGTATAGCCTTAATCCAGAAAATCTGTTGTCTGGGAGATTCGATTCAGCAATAAAGACACCAAATGTAGCTCGATTCATTCAGTTAAGCTACAGTAAAATCCGCTTAATACGCTCCCGTTTAAGACGATTTCCCGCTTATTAAGATTTTTTCTCAGACCCTAATACTTGACATAAAAAAAGATACTAATTTTCCCGGATAATACGCTTTGAATCCCGCTTTCACACAACGATTTCTCGATTACTATCGGAAATTTTACCGCGTAACAATAAATTAAAATTAAAAAAGCATTACGGTAGTTTTATACAGCTCTGCCGTTACATTACTGTATATCACATCAACAGATATGTATAATACGTTAATTACGGTACTGAATACAATAAAAAAAAGGAATAGAACTTTTATAAGGACTGTCTAAAACAGGGGTGCTCAACCTTTTTAGAACGGTGAGCCAATTAAATGTTCATTTTTCTCGAGCCAGGCCGCAGAATTAAAATTTCTCGAGTTCAACAATTGGAATACGTCTTATACCTAGTTGTGGTTAACTTTCGAATAATATAACCTACATTTTAAATATTAGTAAATATTACATTAGTAAACGTACATCCCATATACGCCACTTTATAATTTATGATGGCCTACATACTTGTAATAACGTATCCAGATACCAAATTCTCTATCTTGTAAATGTTACAATGTTAATACTTGCAGCAAGTATTTAAAGTTTACTACATTTATTAATCATACTACATCAGGATTCAGAACATAAAGTAACCTTTAACTTGAACATTAAAAAACATGAAATTAATTCTGAAAAGTGTTTATTTTAGTGGAAAATTTGACACTATTTTGCTTTTGATAATTCTTCAATGCCTATTTTAATGTTTGTAATTACTATTTTCAATGTTGATTCCAAGTAAATGTCAGTTAAACGCATACTAGCTTTAGATTTGATAGATTTCATTCACGAAAATGCATGCTTACAAATGAAAGTACCACCAAACACGAAATTTTTAAAGATATTTCTTGCAGACTAACTATTTCTACAGACAAGTAATTCACGTACACACAGAGTACGTTAAAGATTTCTATAACCACGTCGGTATTGGTTCTACAATGCACATATGAACAGAATGTGCTCGCTTATGTCTTTCCCTATGGAATAGCATTACATTGCACTACAATCGAAAGCAACATTTTAGAGTGGCCCGTGGGCCGCCAAATAACATGTCGGGGGCCACATGCGGGTTGTGCACCCCTGGTCTAAAATGATTCACCAGGACGTTGAGATCATAACATAGAGTCCATAGTTTACACGGCATAGGATGACGTCAGAAAGTTTTTTTTTTGCTTAGTACGAAATGACATGATTTGTTTCCTGTAAGTGTACAAGTACAGTATACATTCTACTATGAAAGCCTTTCCTCCTCCCTCCTTTTCACCCTTCTCCATATTTCCACATCCTGTAAACACGGATGTCATACAGAACGTCAAGTCAGTATATTCTAGTCAGTCACACTGGAGATTTTGTAAAGTACGTAACTTTATGTGCCATAGAATCATTTATTATTACAATGTGTAGCTATTTTTAGTCTTATGAGGAAAGCAGGATGGAAATAAATGGTTTATCAGTAGATGATAAATTGAAAATTTTGTGTTACGATAAAAAAAACATTTGGAAAAATCAAATCGAGGATTTGAACATTCCGAGTTCCACATTAACAACAATTTATACTAAGAAGAAGCAGTTAGAAAACAACGCAGTGCGCGGTGAAATGGAAAGGAAGAAAATAAAGACTGGGAAGTATGAAAAATTGAAAAATCTTTTGTTACAATGGTTTCATAAAGCTCGGAGCTTACATCTATGAATTGGGCATTGCTAGCCGAAAAAGCACGAGAAATCTCGAAGTAGCTTCAAATTGATAATTTTACTGGATCCAGTGAATATATTCGCCTATTCAAAACAGGTTATATCGTCAGATCAGTGGAGAAGCAGAGTCAGTAAATGAGAAAGAGGCTTCTTCGTGGAAAGAAACTGTGTTTCTATAGTTGCTGAAGGACTTCTTCCAGTGTGATGTTTTTTATGGTGACGAGTTCGGACTTTTTTTCAGACTTATGCCAGGAAAGTCGCTTGTTTATAAAAAGGACAAATGCCATGGTGGAAAACTAAGTAAATAGAGACATTCAGTACTAGTGTTTCCAAATCCATATGATTCAGAAAAACTTGAATTGTTGGTCGTGGGAAAGTCGAAGTCACCACGATGTTACAAAAACTTTTGTTCATTTCCATGCGATTACGCTGCACAGCAACGTGCACGGATGACAGGAAAACAATTCGTTTTATGGGTAAAACAGCTCAATACAATCTTTCAAAAAAAGAATCGAAAGATTTTTACTTATTAATAACTACTCAGCATATACGAAAAGTATTAAATGAACCAACACAAAAATTGTTTTTCTACCCGCCGAACGGCACAAGCAAGCTACAACTCATGAACCAGGTTATAGCAATGTTTGTAAACCAGCATTACCGTAAGCGACTAGTGCAAATATACCTATGTGCCAAGGAACTAGATGATCACCAACATCTTGTAAACATTTTGGTTGTTATTAATTATGTTCCTTCGGGATGGAATGAAGTCCGTCCTGAGGTCTTTAAAAAAATCTGATTCTTAAAATCGTGTGTCAAATGGTCTCAGTGTGAACTGGCATTGGAATGTACTGACAATAAAGTTGAGGAAGTCATATTTGATAACTTTCCCGACTACGAATAATATCGCGACTTGTGACATACAAACAGTACAAAAAATTGTGAAAGGTTTTGCTTCAACAGCTTCCGCTACAAATGAGGAGAGTGAGGATGATGATGATGATAATGAAGAAGAAACAGCCTTTACCGCCTACGTTCTTGGAGTAAGGAAAAAATAACCAAATAGGAGGATAATAAACTAGACTAAGTACTCGGCAGTGAGAGGAAATTCCGTTAGAAAATTTAGAGACGTTTTTCTAGATCCAGTTAATATGCATTGATCGTTTAACGTAGTTATGAAATATGAAAAGCTTTTTGGGTATACCATTGTGAATTTCCCCGTTATGGTATGTGTGTACGTGAGTGTGTGTGTGTGTGTGTGTGTGTGTGTGTGTGTGTGTGTGTGTGTGTGTGTGTGTGTGTGTGTGTGTGTGTGTGTGTGTGTGTGTGTGTGTGTGTGTGTGTGTGTGTGTGTGTGTGTGTGTGTGTGTGTGTGTGTGTGTGTGTGTGTGTGTGGTGTGTGTGTGTGTGTGTGTGTGTGTGTGTGTGTTTTGGTGAGCCAATATGTGTTGTAGTGATATGGCATAAAGCGAACAAACTTCGTAAATTTGTTTTCCAAAAATATACTCTATTGGGCTTCCTTGTTTACCAGTTTCAGAGCTTATCACGTTAGGTTAGGTTAATTCAAGTTAGGGTAGAATACAACTTCAGCTAATTGATGATTTATTATAACACTCACGATCAGAGAACATGATGCAGAGTATAATCCCAAATGCAGCCACGGAAGCAGCGTCATCAATACCAGCAACAGCTATTACCATCGTGGGAATGCCTTTGGCGACTCCATATCCTCTGGTCCTTAAGCGAATGAGTATGGGAACTACAACGGCAGGAGACACGGCTCCGATACAAGACCTGTTTGCAAATAATTCAAATATTTTATAATATTTTTAAATAATATTATAATTCGAAAGTGGTTTAGTGGACTGTAACTATTAAATCGCCTGCTATCTCAAGAATACAGGATGTTTAAAAATGTATGACCTGGTTTTAACTTATGTTTTTGAACCATATTTAACGGTAAAGTAAAGCTTTAGTCTAGAGTTACATTTTCGAATCTTCCATTCTTCTAAGAGTATTTTAAGTGTAAATATTTTCGTAAATAACTTTTTGTAATAAATAGAGTTCTGAAATCGGCGTTGTTTTTTCTAAACACTCTGTACACTTTATTATACACTGCTACTATTTAGTCCACACTACAGCCACTTAAATGTTAATATAGTGAATAAACTTAAGCACCTAGTGTAGAAACTGTAAAAACATATTTATCGAAACATTTCCAATATACTTTAAGAGTTAAAATAAATCAATAAGTTAAGTTTGTATCAAGAATAAAGAAATTCAGTCGTGAAAATTATTGTTAAAAAAATAATAATATTTACTTTACTCTAAAGAGTTGTTAGAAATTAGTTAAACATTTACAAAGATGAAAATTCAAACTTATAAGAAAATACTACGCTTTAAAGGGATTTTTAAAATCAATACTTTTAAAACTTCAATGAGATTTATTTTTACTAAATAATAACAGTAAGGTAGACAAATTAAACAAGCTACAATTTTTTTTATTATTATTTTGATCAATCAGGTTAACTATAACTATAAGAAAACCTTAGCTATACAAAATTAAAATCATTACAAAACCTTCAGGTACACTTAGCTAGCAAAATTAGGCTCATCATATTGTTGCAGTTAAATTGTAAGCTTCTGACAATATGTTAGATGCGGCAGAGAAATTTACATAAAGGTTTTGTAATTGCTATTAATTTATTATGGCTAAAGACTTTATAATGTTAATATTATTTATGTTTTTGTTGTAAGTATTTTGTTGTTTAGGTTGGTAAACGATTATAAGTAAAGCCCTTATTCTTATTCTAATCGATATTCGTGCGGGTTTTTGTCGATATTTTTTTAAATTACTGCCCAAGACTAAGACTTCTTTTACCCGTATTTGTAATAAGAGCATAATTTATAAATATGTTTTGTTCATTCTAATGTAAATCTATTAAAGAGGAAAATTATTGAAGCCGATGAAGAAGAAAAGCATTTCGAGGGTGGAGAAAGTTCACGGCAGATGTAATCAGATAATAGATGGCATTAAGATAAATGGATCGCGTGCTGAGATAAAGTGGGAAGCAGAGAAGTTTGGAGGAAGTTGAGTACACAGTGAGGTACGACATTGGGAAGGTAGTTATAATTAATGGATCCAAGCAGATTATTAATTTCACAAATTCATGCACATTTTAAAAATATTATTAGGTTATGTTTTTGAAGTAGCTAAAGATATTTTTAGAGTTTTGGACGTAATAATTTTCTTCAAGAAAAACAACCTACTTTACAAAATTTGTTGAAACTAATAAACACTAAATTTATCTAGTTCCATAGAAATTATAAATAATAACATGAATTGAGTTTAAGGAACATCACAAGATAATTCAAGTATTGGATCAATTTCGTTTTAATCCAATATTACATCAACGTTTCCACAAAAAACCTTTGATCCTTTTCAAGACATACAAGACAAACATTTACATTTTTTAGAAAGTAATTCAAAACAATATTTGGTATATAATATTATTATATTTTCAACAATATTTTAACCAATAAGTTAAATTTAAACAACAATAATAACAATTTGTATGTCAATTAAAATTATAAACCTTTTTTTATATAATACGAGCTATAAATATAAACCATAAAAAAATTACTAGAGTATTTATTTCATAAATATAAACTATGTAAATTTCAAAACATACATTAAAGTCTCAAATGGCAAAAATGACTCTACAAATCTCCAATTACAATCATTATGCTACACATATGTCTATCACCCACATCTACATTAATAGATTACATTTAAACCTATTGTAACTAATAAAATTATGTGAACGTATGATATACAATTAAAAATCAATAAGCATACGCAATGATATTCAAAGTCTCTTTACAAACTTATTGTAAGCTATTGCGTCTTTTTTTTATAGTTCTAACTATGTTTATTTATATAAATAAAGCTCGTTTCAAAAAAAATAAACGTTTTCATAATTACATTCACATAAACTATGTTTGGTTTCTCTCAATTAATGTTATGGTTTATAAAGAGATTTTAAGTATCATGGCACATAATCAGTAATTGTATATCAAGGGTTCACATAATTTGGTTGTTTACTATAGGACCTATATGTGATCTATTATGTAGATTGTAATTGGTGGTTGTTACTGATATTTTTAGTTTTATTAAATTTATGATATAATTTATTTTTAAAATGTTTTAAGAATTATAATTATGGCTCATATTATATAACAAAATGTTGATAATGTTATTTGGTATAGAAATTATCAATATTGTTTGTTAAGTTTTAAGGTTATATTTTAATAGTATATTATAATTTTTATTAATGTTAAAAATTCAAATTTTTGTTTTCTAGTCTTGAAAAGGGTCATCAGGTTTCTGTAGGTGGCCAAAAAGTTAATTAGATATAAGATTGGATGTACAAAATATGTCGCAATAATATAACTGTCTTGAGTTATCCATTAAAATCAATCAAAGTTAATATTTTTTACAAAACATTAATCATAAAATTATTTTAAATATTAAATATTGTTATGGTACTTTTTGTTAAAGAGATAATGAGGTTGATATATTTTATGTGTTCTACCCGGATGTCAGAATTGTAATAAGTAAATCATTTGATGGAACTAAAATAACAAAACTTTTTTTCAACTGTTGTTTTATAACTATATTTTCAACAGGAACTGGCTCTGATTTATGTTTCAATGTTGCTTCTTCCCGTCGCTCATAGAGATTGGTAGATTAAAAGTGATATGATTGGTTTTTCTGTTCATTGACTCAAGTCATCAAAGAAATTATATATGTATAATTTCTTTAATGAGTTGAGTCAATGAACAGAAAAACCAATCATCTCACTTATATATATATATATATATATATATATATATATATATATATATATATATATATATATATATATTATGATGATGATAATGATAATGAATAGTTATCATCTGGAGTACATCCGTTTATTCTGCAGATAAAATCGCAGTTCCGACGAAAATCGAATTTCATCTAGCATTGAGAAGGTGAACACAACAACAGTTAAAGAGCGAGTGAAGAGCGCAGACAACTCTGCTCCTATATAGAGAGGAATAAAGCCACGCTCATTGACGTCAATCCACACACACATCTGAGCCAAACAATTACGCACATTCCTTTCTTTTTGTTCACCTTTCTGCCGATAAAATCTATCGATGACACATTTCCACACTGCAGGCAAATCCCTTCAAAGTATCATCCCGTTTGTTAAGACCCCCTTACTTCTCTATTTTGACAGCCTCACGTATAATTCTAGTCCTGTAGTTTTCCACATGAGCGATCTGTCGGCAAGACTGGTAATCAATGGCATGCCCTGTATCGCAGTGGTGCTTGTACAGAACCGACGTTTTCTGCTTGTTTTAAAGGCTACGTTTGTGCTCCTCAAGTCTGCTCGTTTGGCCAATGTACGATTTCTTACAAACTCCACAAGAAACGCTATTTTTCCAAGAAGATCTTATCTTTGGCGTTACCAATAACCTTGTCGATTGTGATGTTAGGTTTGTAGGTAGTACGTATACCATGCCTCCTAAAGAGTCTGCCAATCCTATCTTATCCTATTTTCTTGGTTATTATTACCTATCCTAATTTTCTTGGTTATTATTACCTATCCTAATTTTCTTGGTTATTATTACCTATCCTAATTTTCTTGGTTATTATTACCTATCCTAATTTTCTTGGTTATTATTACCTATCCTAATTTTCTTGGTTATTATTACCTATCCTAATTTTCTTGGTTATTATTACCTATCCTAATTTTCTTGGTTATTATTACCTATCCTAATTTTCTTGGTTATTATTACCTATCCTATTTTCTTGGTTATTATTACCTATCCTAATTTTCTTGAAATCGTACACTGGCCAAACGAACAGACGTATCTCAACTAGGCTTGAGAAGAACAAACTTATTCTTAAAAACAAGCAGAAAACCTCGGCTCTGTACAAGTACCACTGCGATACAAGACGTACCATTGATTTCCAGTCTTGCCGACAGATTGCTCAAGTGTAAAACTACAGGACTAGAATTATACGTGAGGCTGTCAAAATAGAGAAGTAAGGGGGTCTTAACAAACGGGATGATACTTTGAAGGGATTTGCCTGCAGTGTGGAAATGTGTCATCGATAGATTTTATCGGCAGAAAGGTGAACAAAAAGGAAGGAATGTGCGTAATTGTTTGGCTCAGATGTGTGTGTGGATTGACGTCAATGAGCGTGGCTTTATTCCTCTCTATATAGGAGCAGAGTTGTCTGCGCTCTTCACTCGCTCTTTAACTTTTGTTGTGTTCACCTTCTCAATGCTAGATGAAATTCTAGCGAAACGTCGGAACTGCGATTTTATCTGCAGAATAAACGGATGTACTCCAGATGATAACTATTCATTATCATTATCATCATAATAATAACAAAAGGAAAGGAATGTAATGGTTTGGATGTGTGTGGATTGACGTCAATGGTCGGGGCTTCATTCCTCTATACATAGGGAGCAGAGTTGTCTGCGCTCTTCAATCGCTCTTCAACTGTTATGGGGTTCACCTCGTTAGTGCTAGATGAGATTCTAGCGAAACGTCGGAACTGCGATTTTATGTACTGCAGAATGAACAGATGTACTCCAGATACTAAACTATCATATTTTTTTCCGTCCGTGAAGGAATACGTTTCAGCATATATATATATATATATATATATATAAACGTAATGATGATACATAGCTATTTATTTTTAAGAATTTGTTAAATTATTAAAAACTTTTACTCTTTAGTTTTACAAAACTATAGATGACGTTTCCATACAACAAAAATATTTTTTTAATTTCATAAAATATATTCGGATTAATTAATTACTTTTGCATCCAGATGTTAAAAATATTTCACACATGTTCTCACAAACAAGGAATGTGTGATGGTTTTTTTATAGTTTAACAAAAATGTAACCTATATTGTTTTTTTTTAACGAATAATAATACTTAATTGTTAAAAAGGTCTAAACGAGTACAGACTTCAGCATTTTCCATACCCCAGAAGAATGGCCCATATCCAAGGCAATCTCAGTAGGTAGTGACCGAACAATGCGGCAGTACTGCACTCCACGAACCAGGGCACCAATCCAAGACTCAGAACAGTGCAACATAGCCTCTTCATGTCTTCCGAGTTCATATCAAGGCCGGCTCTAGTTAATATGATGACCAGAGCAATTTTTCTATCATCAAAACATGGTCGAGTTACTTTAAAATAATTTACAAAATATATATTTTTTTAATTTATTTTGTTAAAAAATTTAAAGGTTACCATGAAAAAAACTGTAATCAATTGTAATATAGCAGATCATAATTTGGGACTGCTGATTGATTTTATCGTAGGTTTTAAGAGGTTAAGGTGAAATTTTGTTACATTTTTATTTGTTAAAAAATTTACAATGAATTGTACATTCTATACATTCAACATTTTACTATCATAAACAGAATGCCTGTCTTAATGTTTTGTGGTTTTATATCATTATAATTCATTCATGAGTTAATATATATTTATAGGTATTTAAAGTTTGTATTATTATTATTTTTGTATTGCAATAAAAATAATTTGTGATTCAATGGAGTGTTTGAATAATCACTGCATTTAAAACATTGTTTATTTGTAATGTCTTTAAACTACACAAGAAAATTATTTACTCCAGTTCTTTTTCACAGGAGAAAACATTTTAGAAGGAATTAAATCTTAAGAAAAATATAAAGTAGATTTTAAACATTTTAATGTTTTCAGTTTTATTAGGGGGTGAACCGTATGACTATGATTCCCTCCGGAAGATAGTTAATACAGGCAGGATTAAGGTACGGGTATAAAACCTCCCGATACAGGATAAAGGGAAGATATTACATCACGTGTGAAGGGTCACGAACCTGAAGAAGACTTACTCTGTCACGGGATTATAAATAAGGTGTCTACGTCATAACCTTGTAAAGAAGAGGAAGGGTAGACATGGTGAGACTATGGCAAGATCATGATATCTAATACTAGATAGGGTAAATGTATGGCTCTTGTGAGCAGGGTCGTTTATTTTAAGTATACCTGCTCTCAACCGGGGCGAATATAGGGGTCTACCCGTTTTATCTGTTACTATGAAAATAAAGATTAAAAACATTAAATGAATGCTGTACGTTTGACGGTATAATGCAGTATTTGTCGCTATAATTCTTTTTTTATTTACAGTTTTATTTTTAGAAATGTTTATGCCTAATGGCTTTTCTGTTAATAACTCTGAAGAGCTGCCCGGTTCAGTGAGATAAAAGTGAAATGTTCGGAACAGAAACATACAATGATAGGTAGCATTAAGATGAATGTATGGGACAATATAGTAATCGTGAAATCGATATATTTGATATTAGTTGAATTTTCCGTTCGAAATAAATTATAAATTAATTATTTAATTTGGTACATATTATCTATAAATGTTAAAATAATAGAGAAAAATCAAGAACTACATGCACGATCACACTTTTTATAACGAACTAATTTATGTCTTATAATGATAGGCGTTATAACTTGAATATATCTTTGACTTACATTACTCAACTCAAGGATTGAACAGATCATGTTATTATAAGTAGCATGGTTACTTATAATAGGAATGTTTTAATTAACCCCCTTATAATTAATAAATAATACAGATTAAGAGGAACCTCATTAAGTTTTTTAATATTTTTAATTATATTACTAATAAATAATTATTATAAATTAAATGATAATTCACCTATATAAATAACTATTTCTCAAACCTGGTCCGACAAGAGATATTAGATATATCTAGTGAAGACGACGGTTTGCTACTGAATATTGACAAAACCCCAAGTCTATGTTGATATTAAAGAGGACACAGATGTGTGGGATATTTGTAACCGATGGAACGAGTTAAGAAATGCAACTATAGGTTTAATTAAAAATGAAAATAATAACAACTCAGATGAAATTCGAATTAGAAACAAGAAAGCGAGAGCAATATTTTACTGTAATGTAGCGAACACTATATGAAATACGAGTAAAATGAAAGCTCAAATATTTGAGACACATCATGAGATGAAAACAGTATGGACTGCTACAGTTCATTGTCCAGGGTAAGATGGTGGGGAAAGGACCACCGGATAAAGAAGGCATTCCTGAATGAAGAATCCGAGAGATTTGACCAGTAGCGGTACCAACCAATTGTTTATTATAATGTCATCCTAAAAGAGATGAACCACTTAACCCCTAACATAAAATTCACCATGGAAGAAGAAATAAACTATCTAGAGCTAACAATACCCAGAAATACAAATAACAATAAATGCTACATTTTTAGAAAACCTACACAAACCATAAGTACAATACCAAACTATTCTGACAATCCCCCACAACATAAAATGGTTGCTTACAACCCACTCTTATACAGTGCTAAAATTACCACTAAAAAATTTTTTTTAATAAAAACAAATAATATATCAAATAGCCCAAAAAATGGATACCATAAGGAAACTATAGAAAAATTAGAATTTAAAATATAACTAAATTACAACCTAAACACCAACCACAATCAACAACAAAATGGGCCGCATTAACATAAACAAGATATAACATAAATGGGAGAAACTAATATACTAAAAAATAACAATATTAATATAAATTACAAAAATACAGGAAGCATAATTAATCAAATAAACCAACTAGAAAAAATATGCTCCACACTTAATAACGGAATATATAAAATAGAATGCCCAGACTGTAACAAATTATACATTAGCCAAACAAAAACGAAATTAACAGACGGATATAAAGACCACCTCAAGTCAAACATCAAATCAAACATTTACAGTTCATACTTAGCTACACACGCCATCAAAAATAACCATACATTCCCCACGGTAGAAAATATACATCTAATTAAAAAAAAAAGTACAAAAAGACCTCAAAATGACAGTTTGGGAACAGCTACAAATTTATAAACAAAAATAATATCATAAGAGACCAAATGTAAATAAAATTTTAAAAAACGATAAATTATTCATCTTAATAGACAAAATTAACCCCAATACAAACTAAAAACTATCCCACAGCGCAGTGAATCCGAAAATAGTACAATAAGGGTATACCACGTGACAAAGGAAACCCCACACATCTGGCAATCTACTAGAAGCACTTAGTCTTAGTTGATGCTCGAAAATTAGGACACGTAATTAGTCCTCGAAAGTTAACTTGCATATATAGCAAGTAAGATTCTGGTCCAAGTACATTATAGTGTAAGTGATATATAAAAATTTCTTAAACAAAACATTTACAACGAAAATTTTGGATCACTGTTTGGATCAGCTTTTCACAAATATGCGTGGTAAGAACACTATTTGTAAGTATTTATAGTAAATACTCTCTCTTTTTATTTACAAAATTATCCTCGCTATTCCTAATCTTTGTTTCTTTGCTTAAGAACAATAGGTCTTGTTAATGTTAACAATGCATTTTGGCAAAAAGTCTCTGAGCATTTTATTTGTAAAATATTATTATTTATGAAATATTTGATTAAATACTGAAATCATATAATGTAATTATTTATTTATTTCTATTATTAGCACATGATATTATTTTACCTTAAAACTGAAGTAAAGTAGGCATAATTCCTGTGCACATTTACCAATCCAATATTTTGGAATATTATTCCAACTAGAAGCATGCCTATGAGACCTGGTAAATTTATAAGCCTAAAGAGCCATCCTCCAAAGTGCGATGCAAGGCAAAGTAAGGCAATGTCATAGAGCTGGCCTCCAGGAGCTGCGTCGTTTCCGATAACACTGTACACAACTCCCCAAACCAACAATATAATCAAGAGCAGAGACACGACGCGAGCAATATGGCGGTACGTAGGACAAAACGGGTAAGGACAGATGCTCTGCCAAAACTGTGGCTCCCAACCGATGCCCGCTTCCTTGCTGCGAAGTTTCAGACAAAAGTGAAACCACCAGGTTCTAAAACAAACAAAAATATAAAACATTTTCCAAAAACTTTCGCAGATGTACTATCTACGTATTAGGCATAACTTTTTTAATTACTAGGAGCTAAATCGATATATTAGAAGTAAAAAATAAAGGTCCTGAGAAAACTTGCGTGTTAAAAGTGTGAACAATTATTATTTTTGTACTAACAAGAAGTGTTGACACTTTTATCTGTTTAAGAAATTTAACCAATTTTCACCATTTATAAAATTATAGTTAGACACAAAAAATTATAAAATGGAAGTTAAATTTTCCATAATGATAACCATTTAGGGGTATATTCAAGACCAATCGTTGTGAATCATTAATTCTGTCATACACTTTTCTAAATAAAAAAATTACTTAAATAGTTAGATAGCATTAACTAAGTTTTCGTTACAAAAGGAATTCAATATGTATTATAAGGTTTTTGTTGGTTTATTAGCTAATGTTTAAAATCAAAAGCTGTAAGGAATTAGGCTAATAAACCCATTAGATTTGTTACTCTTACTTAAACACATTCTAACAAAAAAATACCTCAAAACGCTAAATTAAGGTAAATTGGTAGTAAAATTTAGGCGGATAGAGCCAGAGTGCGCCAACACCGCAAAGGTATAACGTTGGATAATAAGTGATAAGCCTTGGGGAAATGCATTAGATTATTAGGGTCTACGTATTTTTTTTACACGGGTTTGGGCTCTCAGAACCCGCCAGTCCTCCTGGCAGCCAACCTCTAGCGAGCTGCCACCGTCTCACATACTCATGCGGTTAGTATACCTAACGCTCGTGAAGAAAACGGGATCGATTGCCTGTATACCAAACTGATAAGTTCTTTCCATGGAGAATCAAGAGATAGTGAAATTAAACAAAACAGTAAGTGTCGCGCTAAGAGTGGAATGAACAAAATCTGCCAAGAAAGAAACCCTTTCAGGAAAATCCAGCGACAATCATGCAGGAACTCTTGTGGCTAGGATATCCTTGTACTAAGGGATAAGGAGGGGTCTTTTAGCTTGGTTATACCTTGTTAGTAAGGCTATGCCAGGATTGGCATGCACCTCTTAATAGGTTCAATAAGTCTCAGTGCTGCTATCTATCAAAACGTACCATAACTACAATTACACCACTCATAAAATGATAAATATTATTAATCAATAACAATACTAACACAATGTGTTACAAAATAGTTAAAAGTAAAATATAACAACACATATGTAGAACAAGATATATAATGCAGAGGTTAGAAACGTTGAAAATATGAATTGAATTTTCAAAACATATTTTGCAATAATTTTAAATAAAACGTTTGACCGGATATCAGTGATTTAGCTGGTTCTAGTTATGAGTTTGATTGTTGTAAAAACCCTTTCAATGACGCAACACATTCCAAATTATTTCAATTTTAATATAGGTTCATTACAGTATTTTCATTTTCTATCCATTTAATTGATGATTGTCAATGTCAACTAACATATTAGTGTTTGCACTTGTACCAATGTTACTGTATCTACTTCACAATGGAATACTTTGTCTTGCCTTGTGCGTTGGCGAAATTCCTCATTAAAGTACTTTGATGATTTGAATTTAGTTATCGAACTTCTTTACTTTCTTGGAAACGCTTTTGTGCAATTATTTTTCTTTCAATTTTGCAGTTTTCTTCTTGATTATGTTTAAAGCTAGGTAATGCAAGTCGTTGTGCAATACTTCTTGATCGTCGACCAATGAGCATCACTAACTTCTAGGATGTTTCTAAATTAAGTATTGTATACATTTTTAATAAAAAGTAACTGAAAATGGAAAATACAATATGTTTTAAATATATGACATACCCAATAATTTCAAATTACGCTTCCACTGGAATACAAAAAACTTACACTTGGAAAACTTACAAAATATATTTTAAACTTACAGATATAAGTAATTATACAATATAATATAATGATATTAATAATAATAATATATCATAATATTATAATTATTATTATTATAACAATATAATAATAATATTATATAATATAATTATACAATATCTTCATATTATAGTATATAGTAAATATATATATATATATATATATATATATATATATATATATATTATTTTTTCGAAAAAGTTTTAATCCACATATAAGATTTTTAAAAATTTTTGTTTCAATTTAATAATATAAATATCAAAAAATACATAACCCAAAGTTTTAAATAGACTATTTGGAATTGAGGTTAAAAATGTATAAACAATATTTAAATACTCAAACAGAGCTTTTGTTTTACCAATAATACATAATGACTGCATTGGACAAATCAAAGAATTACAATATTGAAATATCACTCACTTATAAATTGCTCTTCATTTTTCATTGTAATTTGTATTATATAAATCACATAAATAACTCCTAACATGTTTAACGTTCAACGGTTGTACTCAATGTGATGTAAACATTAAAAACCATCCAGTTTACAGAAACAACTAGAGCCATCTATTGATTATTAGTTGAATACCTATTAATAATTCCTATACATCAACTAACCTGATAGATACTAATTTTGCAATTTTCTCGTTTTAGGTGCCATCTAGTGGATCAAATTTTTCGAATGTCATTCTTATCAGTATATATACCGTGCATTTTCATTTTCAACTAGCTTTACACATTAATACTTTCTTGAGCTACAAAAGCACTCAACACCTTATATATGTTGTATATATACATATATTAGTCCGTTGTTCCTTAAATTGATTTATTGTTACTTTCTTAAGTTATAAAACGAATTTTCCAATTTTTTCTCTTAAACATCTTTTATATCTAATTTTGCAAAATATTATTTCTACCACTAAACTACTAACTTATACATTTCCAATATCAAGGGATTGCAGGCATAAATCACTTTTTTTCATATTTCAATTTTGACTCCACCAATTAATATATATTGTAAATATGGCGTGCATATTATTTATAAGTTTTTAAGCTACAGTCGCACGAATACACGAACGAACATTTTTATAACTTAAGAAGTTATATGAAATTAATTCTGTGTCAATTATCAACAACGATTTGCTTTAGTATTCGTTTCTATTACATTTTTAACATGTTACTATTATATAGTATTGTGTGTACTACAGTTTGTATTGAATGTATTTTGCTTTAGTATTTTTTTACACATTACTCGAATAAGATTGTCCATATTTGAAATTAAATAAAGATTAGATGCTTTATTTTGTATAATTTTATTAGTAGCCCATTTTGGGGTTCTTGTATTATTAATAATACACACCTTTCAAGAATACGCTTATATAAAATATTAAATTAATTATATTATATACCCTAGATTTTACTTTTCCCTTAAAGTAGTTTAAAGCATGGTTATTCGTTTAAATTTGCTTTAGAAATTTCTTTAATTTTAGTTCTGACTGTTTTTATTTAAAACATAATTTTGTTTAAATAAATACACTTATTTATTGTTTGTATTACTAGATTATGATAGATATAATAAAATATGATATAAAAATAGTGGGTTATGACTCATAAAAGCTAGGGCCAAAGTGGTTGTTATTAGAAAGTCTTTTTTATGCACGTAAGCAATGTAAATATGTAAATAAATAAAAACTTTTATTAATTCAAGCAGTACGGTGTACAAATGAATGCAAAATTTAAAAATATTAGTAAGTATAAAATATAATTTATTATAATAAGTCTATGGATACATAATGAAGCTAGTAATAAAGAAATTAATGCAAAATTTAAAAATATTAGTAAGTATAAAATATAATTTATTATAATAAGTCTATGGATACATAATGAAGCTAGTAATAAAGAAATTAATGCAAAATTTAAAAATATTAGTAAGTATAAAATATAATTTATTATAATAAGTCTATGGATACATAATGAAGCTAGTAATAAAGAAATTAATGCAAAATTTAAAAATATTAGTAAGTATAAAATATAATTTATTATAATAAGTCTATGGATACATAATGAAGCTAGTAATAAAGAAATTAATGCAAAATTTAAAAATATTAGTAAGTATAAAATATAATTTATTATAATAAGTCTATGGATACATAATGAAGCTAGTAATAAAGAAATTAATGCAAAATTTAAAAATATTAGTAAGTATAAAATATAATTTATTATAGCAAGTCTATGGATACATAATGAAGCTAGTAATAAAGAAATTAATGCAAAATTTAAAAATATTAGTAAGTATAAAATATAATTTATTATAATAAGTCTATGGATACATAATGAAGCTAGTAATAAAGAAATTAATGCAAAATTTAAAAATATTAGTAAGTATAAAATATAATTTATTATAATAAGTCTATGGATACATAATGAAGCTAGTAATAAAGAAATTAATGCAAAATTTAAAAATATTAGTAAGTATAAAATATAATTTATTATAATAAGTCTATGGATACATAATGAAGCTAGTAATAAAGAAATTAATGCAAAATTTAAAAATATTAGTAAGTATAAAATATAATTTATTATAATAAGTCTATGGATACATAATGAAGCTAGTAATAAAGAAATTAATGCAAAATTTAAAAATATTAGTAAGTATAAAATATAATTTATTATAATAAGTCTATGGATACATAATGAAGCTAGTAATAAAGAAATTAATGCAAAATTTAAAAATATTAGTAAGTATAAAATATAATTTATTATAATAAGTCTATGGATACATAATGAAGCTAGTAATAAAGAAATTAATGCAAAATTTAAAAATATTAGTAAGTATAAAATATAATTTATTATAATAAGTCTATGGATACATAATGAAGCTAGTAATAAAGAAATTAATGCAAAATTTAAAAATATTAGTAAGTATAAAATATAATTTATTATAATAAGTCTATGGATACATAATGAAGCTAGTAATAAAGAAATTAATGCAAAATTTAAAAATATTAGTAAGTATAAAATATAATTTATTATAATAAGTCTATGGATACATAATGAAGCTAGTAATAAAGAAATTAATGCAAAATTTAAAAATATTAGTAAGTATAAAATATAATTTATTATAGCAAGTCTATGGATACATAATGAAGCTAGTAATAAAGAAATTAATGCAAAATTTAAAAATATTAGTAAGTATAAAATATAATTTATTATAATAAGTCTATGGATACATAATGAAGCTAGTAATAAAGAAATTAATGCAAAATTTAAAAATATTAGTAAGTATAAAATATAATTTAATATAATACGTCTATGGATACATAATGAAGCTAGTAATAAAGAAATTAATGCAGAAAATGTAAGAGAAAGAAGATAACTCAGGCTGTAAAAGTAACCATTCAGTACGTAATTTGTACAAAATATCACGCACATGTTCTAAACGTGCACTCTGTTAGACAAGATCATTAGCAGAAATTCATCAAAAGAAATTTATGACGGAACGTATTTATAAAGTAGCGACATGATGAGATAAGCCTATTTCAATGATGCTGAGGCGTGTAGCAAAAGAAAAATACTTAATGGGTGGGGAATGGATTGTAAGAGATGGGAGAGATTAATAATGATATCAATAAATATCATTATTTTATTATACATTCAACAATATAATATATTAGATATTACAACATAATTGGCTAAAATGAACTACTTGGCGACTTTAGTTTCTAGAGTTGCAATGATATTATTAAAGAGCATTTTAAATTGTGTCAGTATTTAGTAAATGTGCAATCACTAAATGTGAAATACTTAAATATGTGAATGTTTATATTCAATTTAGAGTATAACTATAATTAATAAATCATATTCAACAACAAAATTATACACTACTCCTCTATTCACTTTTCCTTGTTTCCTATTGATAGGCTTTCCAAATCCTCTGCGTCCGACCTATTCATATCATAACCTTCATCAGTTAAGAATTTTACTTGCCTCTTAGCGTCTCTAGGATCTGAAAATTAATTCAATTTGCTTAGTTATTATATGATTTTCTTAATAAAGTCTAACACGTTTTTTTAAGAATGCAAAATAAATCGTCGACCGTTTTTGTTTTGTTTCTAAGAAATAAATAAATTGTATTCTTTAATTGTCTGTATCTTGATCTTGATGTAGGCCTACTACCTCTCATAATCTTATTCGTAAAGGAACATGTATAAATTATGTTTACATACAAAATTAAAATGCACGCTCTTTGTTAATTTGTACTAGCTGTAGCCTGCCACGTTTTGCTGTTTCACACTATGGTTGCCTGCATGAGAAATGAGGAACAAAACAAAGCATACGTTTCATAGAAATTTAATTTTGCAAGGCTAAGGCTACACAGAGCTAAGGCTGTGACATTTTCTGTTCGAACCGCCGCCTGAATCAATCTGATAAGAAATGTTTTCCCAGTTTTTCCTGGCGTATGCAAGAAGTTGCCCTTAACTACGTCATATATCAATCGGATTTTGCGATCATAAATGTCCTTATATTGATGATTTGTTGTAACGCTTGACTGGACATATGACGCGATCACCGGAGTTGTAACTCTGTCCATGGTATAAATCTGTCGCAGCTCGGGTTGGTGCTGGCATTCCCAAAGAACCTGAAGGCATACTTACGATTTGGCGAACGTCGCAGATCAGTCACGACACGATCATACAAAAGTACCTCGATTAAGATAAATATTTAATTCAGATACGTTTGTTTTTGTTAATAAACAATGTAATTGGGAACAGGTAATATTTCACATGTAACTATAGTTGTCTCTAGCTAGTACGGCCAGTGATCCCCTCGATTGTGGCGGAGAACGCGGTAGCTTATTCCCAACTAACCGTTAAAAAAGCTGTTTTCTCGCGGTCGGGGTTTTCTTATTGACGCAAAAGATAAAAAAATAATCTTTGAAAAGAATTGTATCTCATGTCAAAATTTGAGATCAATTGTTGCAAAACCTTTTGAGTTTTTGAAGCGTACACAAATCAACTTGACATTTTTATAAATAAAGATTTTATTGTATTTTGAAATATTGTTCTATAAATGAACAACTTAATTTATGGTTTAAAATATAAAATTATAAAGAAATTCTAGTTATAATTTAAATTTAATAATAATAATAATAACTACTTTTATATCATTGAATGGCTTATGATGGAGGGTGGAGATGCCTCATTTGGGTCATGAGGTATTCAAAAAAGTTTCACTATGCTTAAACTGCCCATTGTTTTCTTAGATTAGACCCTCGTACTCATTTTCACAGAGTAACACAACTTGTGGTTTGAAAAGATACAAATTCTTTTGCACTAACGTGAATAGAACCCAGTTAGTAATTAAGTGCTCTACCAATTAAACCACTCAGCCTGAATTTAAATTTATCACTTTAAAAATGTTAGTTTAAGTTTTTAAAATGTGGATCAATAGATGAATATTTAAATAAAAGATTCACATTTATTAGGAAACCTGGGATACTTGTGTAGGCCCGAGACCACGATTTCTTTTCGTTAGTATTATACCATTTAGGGTTTGTTAATATGTTTACTGTACGAGTATATTTATATTTTAAAAAAGTGCCAACGCTTCCCTATTAATTCAATATTTTATCTTTTATTCTAATTCTCAAATTAATGTACTGTTCAGTTTAGTCCGTAGTTCACTAGAGGTGTTTTTCCTGTTTCAATAGTCTAGGATGTTTGGACATAACCTCTGGTTTTTGTTTGTTTTTAGTTCATTATGTCCATACTACAATAACATTTTAGTACTATAAAATCTAGTAGACATATGTTTTTCCAATTAACAAATTTGTCCTTAAGTCAAACATTGTTTTTGGAAAGTAAACCAAGATTCTCTATATAACTAATGCCAGAAACTAAAGAAATTACTGTTCTTAATATTAGCAAAACATCTGAACGCCAACTTGTTAAACTGTTAGCTAATTATTTAATTTGTCAATTTACTTACAATACTCAGAATTAAGCGACTGCCAGTCCTTATTCGTAATAAGCATAGTTTTTTCATCTACTTCTCCCATTTCTAAAATGAACTTTCAAAACCTCTGAAATTATTTAATTTACTAGCACTAAATTTCTTCACATCACTGGTCAGGTGTTGATAGATCAGCTGTTAATTAAACTTCTAACAGTCTATGAGAATTAAATAATACAATGCCAATTATAAATAAGAATGTTAAAACTAGATTATGACTAATTAGGCCTATAAATCTACATCATTAAAAAAATAGTAGGTTATTTAGATTTTTTTTAAATACAATCTGTTTTATTATTGTTGTTTTATTATTAAATCTTTTTATGTTATTTAATTTTCTAACGCCAACAAATCTTTTGTATCTTTTATAGCCTACAAAAACTTATTAGATGGACGTAAATGTAGATTTTCGCGACAGTATAGATTCCGTCACGTTACGCTATAAGTCACCTCTATGTGAATTAAATTATAACACATGATTTCATTATCAGCTGATTCTATGTTATACGTTATGTTGCAAAACAACTGTTTTAACACGTAGGTTATGTAAAATTATATTTAACACTATTAAGGAAAAAGGTTATTATTAAATAGTTTTGATCAGTTAGTAAATATATTAATTTATTTAGATATTGATAAATCTCAATACAAATAATTCAATATAACAATAATAATAAGTTATATACTTTTAATCCAATTTTTTAAATGAAAACATTCTTAGGCGTGTCAGATAACAAATGTTTAGGTAATTTTTCAATATGAAAATATAAATGTTTTCTCAATTCAAAATTTCTGTAAACGGGGATATAAATGTTTCACTTCTTTCGAGAGTCCCCCGAGAGCCACAACTTATTTATTTTAAATATATAAATAAAAGTTTGTATTTCTTTAAAATACAAAATTAATAAATAATTCCGTTTCCTATCTTCCTTTTCTTTTATGTAATAGCCTAAGGTAATATATAGAATGTTAACAGTGTATTATGAACAACAAATATTTTTAAATGTTTATTTTTACAAACTAAAAGAAACATACAAGTCAGACCAAAAGAACATTTTTCCCATTTATATATAATACGCCTGAAAAGTCAGCTATGGCAAAGCATTGTTTGGACGAGAAACACGAGTTTAAAAGTAAAAATGTTGTCCTTTTAAAAAATGTGATGCATTTTAATGAATTAGATGCATGGGAAACTTTATTTATTAATAGAAATAAAAATAAAATTGTTAATAATCAGTTAGGACCTATTCAAAATTCAATATTATTTTTAATTCATTTAATGTTAAATATTATCGTTTTTAAATTATTTAAATAATTTTGTTATTATTGTTTTATTAATATTATAGGTTCATCAAAATTAAATATTTATAATCATCATATCTTGTTCAATGTAAATATATTAATAGCCGTGGTTGTAAATTTGACAATGCCTATATCTGGTTCTTACTTTTGTTAAAACATTATAGGTTATGTTTAGTTTTTTTTTCATTAAGTTTAATTTATGTAGCATCACTGAGGATGATGACAAATTGTCATTGAAACTCGTATGATATTAAAGTTTTTATAATTTTTGAGTTGTAGCATATTTATTCTTTTATTTATAACAAATATTTTGTTTATCCTATTTTGAAAACATCTCATTTTTAAGCATTTTTTTCTAAAATGTTACTCTTCTTCCCCAATCTAGATCTACTTTCATTGTCACTAATACTTATTACTTATAATAATAATAATTATTATTAATATATTTTTTTAATTACAGGTGTTATTGCTGTTGTTATTTTTAGGAGTATTGACGTTTCACTATTGATAACCAAAGAAAGCTGTGGGTAGTTTAATGGATCCTTCTTAGGGCTGGGGGATTGGCATTCAAAGAGGACTAGGCAACTTTTGAATTTTATTTTGCATAAAAACTAACTTTAAATTTCCATTTTCACAAACTACTATCCTACAAAGAAATATGAGTCTACGAGATTTCTCTGAAAGTTTGCTAAAACCTTTATTTTCTGTTGAAGCAATTTTTTAATGACTCGCCTCAGCTAATCCATTTAGTTTTATTCTCAACTATCCAGCAATCGCCCGGCGAAGGTACGCCATCGAAGTAAAAATACAGTAATTACATGTGGTGAGATGTTTTTTAAAGAGATAAAAACATTATATCAATTTCTGATTACACTATGATATTACTTGCGAACAGACTTTTTGTTAACTAATGGTTGTTAAATTGAAAACTTGGAAGAAACGTTTTCGTCTTACGACTTCTTCAGCCACGTGTTTTTGCCGCTAGGATTGCTTCAGTTGTGCTTCTTTGGAACCAATTTTGGAAAGTTAGAAGTGATGTGATCGAAGAGTATGTGTGATCTGTGTCGTGTTTGTTCATTTACGATGTCATTTTTATGTGTGTGCTATGTCTGTATATTTCATATTGTTCTATGGGTATTTAATTTATGGCCTTATTACATGTGTGGAGGATGCTCATGTTTTTTCCATACTTTTGTATGAGTGTTTAGTGTCTATGAGGTGATTTGCGAAGGTTGATTCAATAGTAGTGTGCAGTGAGCTTTTTTGTTCTTTATATCTTTCGGCGAAAGATCTGCCTGTTTGTCCAATATAGAACTTAATGCATTTGTTCCATTTTAGTTTGTATACTTCTAAGTTATTGTATGTGTTGGTATTGTTATTAATGCTGTGTCTGATAGCCGTTTGACTTTTATTTGTTCTTCTGTAAGCTACATTATATCCTGCTTTTTTAAATAGGTGTGCCATTTTATTTGTGAGTTTGTTTATGTATCTGAGAGTGATTAATTTGTTTGTGTTCGTGATTTTGTTGTTACTATTCTTGTTGAGTATTTTTCTGTGTAGTTTGTCTATTAAAAATTGTCATATCCATTTTTGTGAGCTAAATATTTGAATGAGTTTAGTTCCTCTGTGTAGTTAGTTGTGAACATAGGTATTTTATTTAGTCTGTGTAGTAAATGTTTGAATGCTGCGTGTTTATGTTGTATTGGGTGGTTCGAAGTGTTGTGTACTAGTGTGTCTGTCATGGTTGGCTTGCGGTATATGTTGAATTCATGTTTGTTTTGATTTTTTGTTATGGTGATGTCTAAGAAATTCAATGTTTTGTTGTTTTCAAATTCTACAGTGAACTGGATTATTTTTGTGTATTTTGTTTATATGTGTTTGAAGTTATTGACATTGTCTTATGTTTTCTCTATATATTATTATAATGTCGTCTACATATCTGTGTCAATATATTATCTTATCTGCATGTTTGTTGTTATTTATGATTTTATCCTGTTCTATGTGTTGTAGGAATATTTCTGCAAGAATGCTTGAAATCGGTGATAATGAAGAAATATTCTTGTTTTTATTATTATTGTAATGTTTTTGTAAGGTGCAATATTATAATAGAAATTAAAAAAACAGTGCATCAAAAGGATTGTAAATTTATATTTGCGTTTTTTTTATTATTATTATGATGTACATATTTTCTTATTATATTAAACGAGAACTTGGTGCATTTATGTTTGTATCTCAAACTGTTTAAGATAACAGCTCTAAGGATTCTCCTGAAAATTAGTAGGCCTACATATAGGCTTCTAGAACACAGGATTATGCTCTCATCTTCAAAGAAAAATCACATAATTCATTTTAGGAATTTAGTTAGAACAATGTGTGGTAGGTTGCTTGAAAAAATTAACTGTAAAATTGCAGACAGCTGGATGTAAGTTGATTACAGGAGCTCTTTGCTTTCCAGAAAGACAGACAGATAGAGGATAGTAAACCAAATTCTTAATTAACCAACAGTTAATGCCAAATGTTATGTCTTTGATGGTCCATGAGGTATAGGGAAGACCTAGGTGTACAAGACATGATGTTAACATGATGTTCTGCTAGACAGAAGAATTTGCCAAATAGACTTTCTGACTGAAAGTTCCTTAAATTCATGACTCTATATCAAATGTTAAACAGGATCAGCTAAAAATAAAGATCTATCAAAATATTCTTCATATTTTTTAATGATTGAAGCACATACACTATCTAAGTATGGAATAAATAATATGGGTCAATTACTTTGTAAAATTGGTAATCCTTCTCTAACTTTTGGAGGAAAATTCAAAGATTATATTTGGCAAATATTTTCATCAGTGTATAGTAAAACCATTGGGGCTCGTTCCTAAATTACGTAAAGCTAAAATATATCATTTTTAACCCCCTCTCTAAACAAATTGTAGAACCAACAACCCCCCTATAATTATGTAACGTAGCCTTGTCCCCTCCTTTCTTTATTGAGTTAATGGTTTTGAAAGCCCAATTTGTAAGCCAATAAAGAAGTACATCAAATGTGCTAATAAATATTACAGTATTAATATAATGAAAGATAAAAAGAATTTTGTTAAATAAATAAATAGGAGCAGTAATTTTTTAATGTGTGACATTACATGTACTTGAAAACAAACAGAAATTATAAAATCAAAACAAACTTTAGATTACATATAAATTTAAAGATGTTCTAGTCTAAAAAAAGATAAAGTACCAGTTGAAAGTAAATCATAAATGTGCAGTTTTAATTAGAATCATGCATAATGTTATATATAGATCAAATGAAAAGTATATAAAAATTAGTGCTAAATTACAACTCTTCCATAAAGTCCTAAAATAAAATAAGCCTGAAATATCTGCTGTGGTTAAGAATTGTTTGGAGAACCATGTATTTAAGATTGAAAATTGTAATAATTAATGTAAAGAAGTTTAAAGAAATAGATGCATGGAAAATTTTATTTATAAATAGACAGTTGTTAATAATCAATATTAGTTCTATATTACTGTAAATTTATTGTTAATTATTTCATTTCCCTATAAACCTAAGGTTTGGTTATAACTAACCACATCTAAATCCGATTCTGATCTTTGTATTGTAAATGAGAACTGAAATAGCATAATAATTTAGTAGTAGTTACAGTTATATACAACTACACTGATGAGATAAATCATTGAAACAAGTTAAAGGTATAAAATGTTAAGGTATAAAATACATGTTATAATGTATTGTAGCATGTTATATACTTTAGTTTGTTTTGTTCTTGTGATGTTTTCATTTCAAGTAAAGCTTTCTTGTAGACAACTACCAACCAATAAATCAATAATTGGAATATATGATACTTTGGGGGATTTTTACGTATATACCCAACCAGAATTTTTCAAAGAAAACTAGGTATTGATGTTGCAAAACCAATGGGTTCACATTGCTAGAGCTCCTGCCAAAATTTAAAATAACCCAAAGATCTGCAAAAATTATATCCTTTATATATTCAAGGCTTTAAAATAAATTCTCTATGCTTATGATAATATTGAAAAATAACAGTAATAAATTGGATAAAATTACACTTCTTTGTAGGTTGTCAGCTTGTTAATTCCAAAGACAGACTTCTCCTCATTCTACCTAGATATCTCTTTCCTGTTGGTTTAGTCACTTACTATTCTCACAATTCAATCTTTGTCACAATACAGTAGTTGTATGCTCACTGCGTAAGTTCCACCTGATTAGTTGCCTAATAGATTGACCATCTCAATAATTGACACTGCTTACTAAATACAGGGCTGAAGGGACAGGTTAGCTATATTCCCTCTACAAAAAACAATCCACAGCTCCTAGAACACACACTGAACCTCAGAATAAGTACACCCTAATCTCTTTTAAACTAATGTAGGGGAACCCACTTCAGTATCTTCTGTTGCACAATGAAGGCAGTTACCTCGAGGAAAATCATTCATATGACTGATCAAACACATTTGTGTGCAGAAATAGCAGTATGTTTTAATTATTAATTCTTTAAATAAATTTTAATTATTTAAATGATAAATTTAAAAATTAAAGCTAAGGTAATTAATTATTTGTTTTCATTATTATAGGATTACGTTTTCTGTATTTTGCAGGTTAATCATTAATTTTTAAAAGTTTAATTTAACAATTAGTATAGTCTTCATTGAAAATCCATTTAAATTGGTAAATAGAATTTACAATATGGTCTCAGGAAAGTTACACCAAAGATTTTTATAAGGCTGTTACGTTCCATATTGTTTCTTTAATCTATGTATCAGATATAATTAGCATAGAATTATTTTGTTTCAAGACAATTAATTTGAGGCTCTAGATGTAAAATAATTCTCACTAACAATAAAGTATAAGGATAATTTAATTATTTGTGATAAGTTATCTATATATTTAGTTTTTTACAGACATCTAATTTACAAACTTCTTAAAAATTTATATGATTGCAGCCTCATTTCTTGCCCTAAGAGGTTCACTGGCCTTGTGGGCCCAGCAAACTTCAATTTTTTTATAAACCCTAATACTCTAATAGCAACAGTTTAAAATAATGCAAACTGTAATATTTAGCTAACATTTTTTGCAAAATACCCCAAATGAATCCTCAAACTCACAATAAAAATTTAACATTTGTTGATTCCATCTTCGCGTGAGCTACTAGTAATCACTTACACTTTAAAATGTTTTAAACTTGCCTATAGTAGCACTTACTTTGCTTGTTGAGGACGGCCGTTTCGGGAGATGTGTCCCTTTGTCAACTCAGACCGTAACTGATCTCAAGGTTTACGTAGGTTGGGGTGGGGTGGGATATGGTGTGGGTGTATTTTGTGTGTATTAGGAGTTATGATGTCAAAAAGTGCGTGTGAGTTGTAATGTAATTGTGTATTGAGTATGTGTGTAGGGTGTAGTTTGAAGTGCCTATATATTTCGTATTGTTCGGTTGTGTAGCGTTGGTTATTTCTGTGTTGTTTATGAAGAATTTGTAGGTTAGATGTTATGTCTATGTAGTCATGTTTTGTGGAGTTGAGATGATCGGCGAAGTTTGATTGGTAGTTATTGTTTTTTAGTGCTTTTATATGTTCTTGGTAACGTGTGTAGAATGACCTCCCTGTCTGGCCTATGTAAAAACTGGGGCATGAACTGCAAGTTAGTTTGTAAACTCCAGTGGTGTTGTAAATGTCGTTGATTTTGCTGTTGGGTTTAAATTGTTTGTTGAGAGTATTGTGTGTGAAGTAAGCAATTTTGTAGTTGTATTTTCGTATTGTGTTGGTTAGATTGTGGGTTTTGGATGATCTGTATGGTATTGATAAGTATTTTATGGGATTGTCATCTTGTGTGTTTGTATTTGGGTTATTATGTTTATTTTTTAGGCGGTTGTATAATTTGTCAATCATTGTTGGGTTGTATCCATTTGTTTGTGCTATATATTTTATGGTGTTTAACTCCTGGTAGTGTTCATCTTTGTCTAGTGGTATTTTAAGGAGGCGATATATCATGGTGTTGTAATCAGCTAGTTTATGTTGGTGTGGGTGGTTTGAGGAACTGTGTATGGTCGTATTAGTGCTGGTGGGTTTTCGGTATATGTTGAATTTATGTGTTTGTTTGTCTGTTCGTTTAATTGTGAGGTCTAAAAAGTTGAGGGAGTTTTGTTGTTCTGTTTCGATGGTGTATGTTAGTTTAGGGTGTATGGAATTTAGGTGTTTTAGAAATATGTGTGCTCTGCGTGTGTTGCCTTTATATAATGTTATGATGTTGTCGACGTATCTGTACCAGTAAATTATGTTATCTGAGTATTTGTTGTTGTGTAAAATGTGGTTTTGTTCAATATGGTGTATGAATATTTCTGCTAAGATGTTAGCTATGGGGGAGCCCATAGGTAGTCCATCTTTCTGGTTGTAGAATGTGTTATTGTAGGTGAAGTAATTTTGAGATGTGATTAATCTTGTGAGGTATCGGGATGTCTGTTTTGTGAAGTTTGGGCAGGGCGTTTAGTTTAGGGTTACAACACCACTGGAGTTTACAAACTAACTTGCAGTTCATGCCCCAGTTTTTACATAGGCCAGACAGGGAGGTCATTCTACACACGTTACCAAGAACATATAAAAGCACTAAAAAACAATAACTACCAATCAAACTTCGCCTATATAATATTTGCAAAAGGAAGATATCGATCGCTTATCTTTTCAATAAAAATAAGATCAATTCAAGAAACAAATTGTGACATACTGAAAGCTTTGAAAGATTAACTTGTTCCGCTATCCCAAAAGCTCAAAAGAAGGTACTTGGTGACTCATTAGCTACTGAATGTATTTGAACTTTAAAACTGCCATGCTTAAATCTAACAAAATATAAGATTCTCATACATTTGACATATCACAATTCAACTTTTGCTAAACTCTGTCTTTGCATTGTCTCTTGTTTAACTTGGATCCTCAGCCAACTTTGCTGGTCATTTTGCACTACCCAGGGGACACGTACAGCTTAAAGTATGCTGCGGACGCGACCAACTTTGTCCCCCAAAGTAAACCTTGCAAAGAAAGGTAAAACCTTCCCACAGCCTGATAAGCCTATATCTCTATTAACACTGAAAAGCCTGATTAAATCAACCATCAATGAAAAAACAAGGAAAAGGCAAAAGAAAAAAATTAGTGCTAGAAAGATATAGAAGGGCCTAGCGCACACAGTACTAATACCGCATAGCCTACCTAGAGTGGAAGCTGTTGCCAGATTCAGAATGGGCTACATTACTCTACTTACGGGCTAACAGCATTATCTCTACTGAAAGGCTAGGCAGAAATGCGAAGATCTGGCATTAGATAAAGTAAAGAAACTAAGCTTTTGGTACATTTATAACATTTATTCAACTTTTGTTTGATGACAAAATTTCTATGCTGACACTTATTATTACACATTTTTGTTAAGTCACAATTTGCTCCTAGATACTTTGGTACAAAGTACAGAAACTACTTATAAAATAAAATTGACTGAAATTTATGTATGAAATCTGTATAAAACAAAGGCACTTCTGTGTCCTTAATAAACATGTATTATTTCAAAGTTTCATTTTTAATTTTTTTTTTTTTTACTATTTTACCAATATAAAAAATTAAAAATCAGCCATTCTTTATATATTCTTTCAAAATGCCCATGGAAATGTTGACATTTATTACAATAAAAAGGTGTTCCTTTAAAAAGTAAACCCTATTAACCACAACAAAGAATTTAAAGATATACTTTTATCGAATCTACTTACGTAAAGTGTGGTATCTACTTACAATATGTGATATTTATTTAAATAAATGTTTTAAATAGTAAAATATTATTTAGTATTTGATTTTCAATTTAATCTTATTCTGTTACTAGTAAGACTAAAATAAGTAAAATAAGTTGTATGACTCACTGACTCCAGCATCAAAGACACAGGCTCCAAATGATTCTTTGCTTGAACTTAAGGTTACAATATTTATGGAACGAAGATTAAATTAGTTTTTTTTTTTTATTTCATTGACACAAAAATGGAACAGGAAAAAATAATTTTTAAAATTATAAATGGCATTTCATAAAACAATTTTAATATTTTCAACAAGATAACAAAATATCACTTGTACAAGGACTTAATTTTAAATTAATGTTTATTACAAAGTCTATTTAACTATAAGTTAATAATAAACCATTCTACAATTTTTCTAAAAATATTATATAAAAATACAGAACTTTAAAAACTCAGGTTTTAAACATCACATTCACATAAAAATAATATGCAATTTTTAAAATAAAATAAAAACTAATTGTAGTTTGTCGAAAAAGAACTGGTAGTATTAAACTTTTCCCTGTATGTAAATATTTTAAACTATTAAAGTTTTAAAAAGATCTATGAAAAAAACTATTAATTTTTGTATGTATTTTTTTAAAATATTAATAAAATATATATTTTAAACAAAGTTTTTTTGCGAAGTATAACCCCTGCAAAGTCCATGTCCTGCATACTCAGTGTCTATCTGAATCTAGGGGTGAACTACAAAAGTGATTACACATGCATTGTCTCTTACAGTACAAATATAAAATTACTTGGACTATTGCAAGTGCATGTACTGACAAATAATTTTAAAGTTATAAAAGGTTTTTTGAATGTAAACAATACAAGAGTGGCTAAAATTTATCAACAGATTGATAGTCAAGAGCTTTTCTAAAAAAAGTTCATAAAAACAAATCAGGTTCAGTATAGATTAAGTTCAAAGTGTTTTGGGAGGATTGGTTTCTTGAATGATGATTTTTTGCCTCTGGGAGAAACAATTAATCCTGATCATGATGTACGATTTTGAAGGTATACTCTGAATGGGAATCATACTACTTCGTAATAATGTTCAGCCTCACAAAGCCAGTTAAAACCGCAAGTGGTTATTTTCTCAAGCAAATGATTTCTATGAATATTAAATTAACAATCTAATAACACAATGACAAATGACTAAATATTCAGTAGTCAGATATTATATAGAAAAGTAGTTTAAATCAATTCTGTAATACCAAAAATATGTTCAAAAAAATATTTATTATTTTTACTACTAACACGTTGACTTCAGAACAACAGCTGGTGTAATTAAGAACCCCTTTCACTACAGCGATGACAATATGTCACTGTCATTTCCTCTTTTCTTTTATGAAGCGATGGCAGTTTTTTTGTTCATCACTTGAAGTAAAGACTTGAATAATTCAACATTTTTTGCCATTCAGTTCTAATTTTTTTAAAGGAATGTTACAAAAGAATTATTAAATTTTGAATATAGATGATTGATTATTACTTTTATCGAAACTAATTATAATCATTCAAAATTATATAAAATCTCAAAACCAATTATTAATAAAAATACATTCACTTTTTATTTCAATTTGTTTTGAAAATAGAGTACCTAAAAACATATTCAACATGGGTCAGAATTTAGAAAGTTACCAGGTATCCTATATTAAGGTTTTATTCATCCAAAAATACATTCATGTAGAATTTTGAATGCGTGACTCATCAGTTGGATCATATCTAACTCGGAGCATGAAAAATATTCATGTTCTAAACCATTACAAAAACATACTTGTAAAAACTTTATATAAGAGGCTAAGGAGTAAATATTATCTTTATTTTAAAGCATAGTTATACTTGAAAAACAAATTTGAGCTTACTAACAAGGAATTATGTTATCTTGCTTAAGATTCCATTTCTCAGCATATAACAACAATTCTTAGAAATCTTCTTCACTTTTCAAAAGCTGGGATTAAATTGATTAAATTGAACGAAATGAACCTAACTGAAAATATCTACAATTGTATAACCATTAGTACTAAGAAAAAGTTTTACAACTTAGTTTGACTAAATTGTTGGGCAACTTCCACCCACCTATGGTAGGTGAGGACTCAAGATTATCAATTTCAAAATACTTAAATAGAACTTACTTTTTTAAATGCCCTACATATAATAACATTTACATTTTTTTTTTTTAATTCTATAAAAATGCTTTTTAATGTTGCTGCATGCTACATGATCTAAACATAAATTATTAAAGTAAAGTTTTTTATTTTATTCTCTTCAACATGTTGGTAAAACAATTACATTGTTTCCATCTTCAACTTGAGCTGCTAGTCTACACTAATACATTTTAAAATATATATAAACACTAGCTTAAAGTATAATTAAATTTAACTTTGAATGAGGTCGGCTATTTCAAAAGATGTATTTCATTGCTACGCAAATCAGTTGCAGTTCAATTTGAGAATAGGACATACTTTAACCCCTAGAAACAACAGTCCTAATCAAAGAAAACTTTACTTTAGGCCAACATGAATATTTTTAAGTACATACCAATATAGTTCTGATACTGTTCCACAACTTGCTATTCTAACGCTAAGTACTTAAAGGACTGTGGAAAAGAGTCAACAGGGTGTGCTCAGACATCGTAAACAACTGGATCCTTCATCACAGCAATGCGCCGTGCTACACCACCCTCAGCGTGTTTTAGTATTTGGCCTCTAAAGAGATTGCTGTGTTGCAACAGTCACCTTATTTCCCCAATATGTCACCCTGTGACTTTTTTTCCTAGAGCAAAATCAGTGGTCAAAGGAACCCATTTTGAGTTCACTGGGGATATCCAAGTGGCCATGACGTAGGGTACTCACGGACATACCAGTCAAAGCGTTCCAGAAATATTATGAAGCGTGGAAAACGGGCTAGAATTGTTGCATAGCTGCCAGAGGGGACTACTTTTTTAAGGATGGCAGATTTGTAGAATAATTTTTAAATATACGGTTTTTATGGAATCTGTCTCATTACTTAATTGTCACACCTCGTATTACTAGTGGTAACTTCAAAGACAAATATTATTTGATTCTATCATCTTCAACTTGAGCTACCAGTTTAGACTGGAACACTTTAACATATATTGATATGACATACTTCGCTATAGTAGCATCTACTTTCTTTGTTTATTGAGGATTGCCATTTTGGGAGATGTATCACATTGTCAACATGGACACTAACATGAACCACCCCCCCCCCCCCCCCCCGAAACTATCATCCTCATAAAACAAAGAAAGTTACTACTACTATAGGCAAGGATGACACATCAGTGTGTTCAAAGATTTTAGTCAAAGACAAATCCGAGCCCTAATAAAATCTACCGAAGTAGATTATTGGAATTATATTCAAATAACGTTATAATAACAGATTTTTACTTTTTCTTGTTAAAAATTATAAAAGGTTGTCCTTTTAAAGGTTGTCCTTAAATAAATAAAAACTGTAACAGAGAAAAGCAAAAAAATAACATCCAGAGTATTATTTACATATATACGACATAAAAAATCAAAATAAATATATTTTCTGAAAGAAAGTAACAGAAACAAGAAAACAAGTATTTTCATGTTTCTATTAATGAAATTATGTATGCTATTTTCATGAAATATATAAAGTTGATTTTGAATTCCTAAAATTCGTAATAAAATCAAACTAAATGCATATAAAAATGCTGGAAGAAAAGCCAGTTTTACTGGGTTTAAAAACAAAAACACATATCAGTACTTTAAATGCATTATAAAACACACACTATAAAAAATTACAACACTGCTTTATATAGGAGTGGCAGGTATAGATTCATTAGGAAACAGTAGACAAGTTTCATACAAAACAGTAAAAGAGAAGACACAGAAAACATTAAAAAATCAAGGTAGAAAAACCTGTAACACTTGCTCATTTTTGCCTCAACATAGAATAAGATTTTTAGTAACTCATTTAATTAAGTTTTTTTTAATCTGATTTGTATTTTAAATGAAATAAATCAATAAATTATAACAAATCCTCCTGAATCCAATAACAATAAATTTATGAAGAATGTTTCGAGAGTTTGTTGGAATTCTAAACAAATATTTACTAATAGTAATTTTGAAATGAATTTGTATTTCTTCTATATTTTGGGCTCATTCAAATAAAGACTAGGATGGAACAACTGTTAATATAGATTGATAATTGCACAATTAAACTCTTATACTATACAGTTCTTGTATTTTAACCTAACTATTTTAAACAGGTTAAATAGTTTAACCTATGTTTTATTAAATTAACTAATATTTATATATATAATTAAATATAAGGAAGATTTAAGTGATCAACAAAATAATTTTCTATACAGAACTACTATAGAAAAGGTTATATATAACCTTTAAAACTGAACAAATTTTATTTATTTTATGTTGCTATCACACGTAGTAATGACATTCAAATAACTGCTGATTATGATACTTCCTTATCTTTAAGAAAATGTATACAACAAAGACTATATGAAGCTATAACACAAAGCGTCTGAGATAAAATTAATCGTATATAGTATTACTAAGAATCCATGCACCTACAACCATTTTTGAAATATTTGAAATTATAGAAATGTTTTCTCCATCCTTTTGTTCAGTATTTTTAGTGGATCTTTTATTTTTGAGATGTTGATGTTAAGACACGGCAAAAGTTCTATATTCATAAAGTTCTCGACCATTACTAAACCCATAAATATATTAACATACAAAACTAAAGAAATTTTTTTTATTATTTTTGATTTATACGACTGATGCCTTAAAATCACTTATGACAATAATAGCATGTTCCTCTTAAAAAATTAATCAACCTAATCTAATGTTACAGATATCCCACTAACCTACAGCTAGTCAAAATTAACACATTCAAAACTTTGTAACTAAATGTAAGAAATACATCATGAAAAAATTATTATTTGCAGATTATTAATTAGGAGTAAAACATGACTAGTTTTTACAAGTTATAGTTACCTGAAACAGCAAAATGAGTCACAGGTTATTCAAGAGTATTATACAGGAATTATAATAATAATACCTTTTATGCTTTTAATAGAATGCTGAAAATCTGTTTTTCTGAAAATAGTATTCTTATAACAGTACTAAAATCTTCATTCTTATATTACAAGCAATGATTAAATACAATTAGAAATTTTATAATCTACAAAATCAGAGCTATGGAGACATTATGTTATTTCTTAAAATTTTATTTTAGATAGTTTCTAGTCTGGGTAAATTTCTAAAAAATTATCAGAAGTTACAGTTCTGTATAACAGTAAAAAAATACAATTTTCAACAAAAATCAAGATTTTAAAATATTATAAATCTTGATAAAATTGTTGAACTAGTTTTAAAACTAGTCATTAGTCTAAAACTAGTCATTTGAACTAGTCATTAAAAAATTTAACACATCTGAATGCCTAGGTATAGATCCAAATGCTTTATCAAATACAACTAAACTACTAATTAAAAGATTACAAGAAAATATAAAAATAAATTACCTGGTAAATTTATCATATATGAGTATTACAATAATAGAATATTATAATTAGAAAATTAGAAATAAACCAATACTACTGTTAAAATTTCTTATGCCTGTGTATGGTAAAGGATTCAAAAATAATCACACATCAGCTGCTCTTGTTACTTTTACTACTAGATGGGTGTTCAGTAACAACTCCTTGTGAGTGAGTATGCCAAGCAACCAAATCGGAAGAAGATTGTAGTTAGCAGTTGTAAAATTTTTAATTTGACACGTTTTTTAACTTCTTTGATTTTGTTTAATGTTTGATATTCAAGAACAGTGTGTGGCATAAAAATTATGTTTTCTGTTAAGTAAAAGTTCATTAAAAGTAGTTAATATATTGTCTAAAGCTATAAACAACACATTTAAAAAAGATCAACTATATGAGTTGCATTTCCAAATGAAAAGTAGCTCTTTTCAACAGTAGAGCCATTATAGAAATCATTAACATGGAACTTTAAGGTGTGCTACAATGAACTTAAATAACTGATGAAAACATGGAAGGTGGGTTATTCTTTAATGTTTCTTCTATCTCTTACAAATTATATTAACATAATTTGGTAGTTATATTAAACTGTTATATAACATTAACCATTATATTAAACAGTGGTATTTCAATTGTACTTTTTACAAATAATATTAGTTATTCTGTTTACCATTGCTTATCATTCTATTTATCACCATTTGATAAATGAAACTTATCATTAAATTTATACATTTGATAAATATGTTTCTTGATGCTAGCTACACAATGATCTTGGAGGAGCTTCATTATAGTCTGAAAACTTCTAATATAATATTTACAGTAATGTAAATTAGAAAAATTATATAATATACACCATAAAATTAGTTTTATTACACCTAATTATATTTCTAGAAATAAGAGTTACAAAAATGAACTCAGCAAAACACAAACTAGAATTTATAATTGACCCTGCATATTAGAATGACTCTTAAGTTTTATTACTTATAAGTACATGACTATTGCCACAGTATAGTCACATTATACTGACCTAACATGGGCATATTGAACTACATAAATGAACACGACTATATGTATATAGTTATCTGAATTGTCATGTTTTTGTATTAACCAAAATCTCTGTACAATTAATAAGTAAGGATAACTGCCCAAACATAACTGTACTGGCTACCAGTTACTTTGCCCCGTATTATCCATTCAGTTAGAAAATTTCTTTATAAACATCATCTTTTCTACCAAAACCTAAAAGTGAAATGAATGATCTATTATTTTTATCGATTGATTATTTTTTTCTTCTACAAAGGTCAAGTTGAATGTTGAACATAATTTAGGCAATATCTGTATAAAGCTCAAAAAAGATCAAAAGACACATGTTACAGAAAACTTGATTTGTTGATTTTGTTGAGTATGATGTTTGGCAAACATTTTAAGTTAAAACTTCGCAATGTCACAACTTGCACTCATTTATTAGAATGATTTTTTTTCTAACTTATTGATACATAACTTTTTCATTGTGCTAGCCATGATGATTGTTTGGTACAGTCAAATACATTTTCTCTCAGTTGTATTTTTCATCTATGTTTGTGAAGTCATGATATTATTTGTATGATAAAATTTGGAAAGTTTTTGATGTTTGTTTTAAAAGATAAAAAGTTTTCAATGGCCTTTAATCAGAAAGTTTTGGATGTTTGTTTTGAAAGATAAACATTTTTCAACATATTTAATCAGTCATCAGTAAATAAAAATTAGGAAATTGTTTAACAACTAGGTTTTGGTACAAAAAACTTCTAGAAACTAATTGACATATTTAAATCATATGTATCACCACTTTCCCATATTACAATGGAATAAATTTTACCTTCATATTATTGTGTGAAGTGATGATAATGCAGGAGAATCCAAACACCTTGTGTCACATGAACATACAACAATAGCATTTGTCTATTAAACAACAGATGTCTAGAGCTAAATAGATACGAAGTTTACTGGGTGCGAGAAGAACCCAATATTAAAACCATTTTTTACTTTTTGTCAAAAACACTTGATATTTTTTCATTGTAAGTAAGCCTAACAATCAAAAATAAAGTACAGCAAATCAAGAATATTTGTATTTGTAAAACTAGAATAGTTTAGATTTTAGATTTTCAATACAGTAAATCTAAATAATTAAGCTTTGTGTATGAAATTGTGGCTCTTCTCCTTTTTTTGGCTCACGATTATTTTAGGCTTAAGCAGGTTTTCATTATAGCGTGGTTGTGATTACTGGAACTCTACTGTATAAAAATAGTCTGTGAAAGATAGAAATGACACCAATAGTGGTGAATGTTAAAATAGTGGTAAGTGGATTACTAGTTAGTTATTAATATCATCAAGTTCTTTCAACAATCCCTAGAGGCAAAATTATTAGCAGAAGACGATATCAATATAAACTTAAAAATGATAGGACAAATATAAGGGTTTCAGTACCATATCTCTCAAAACAAAATTAAATATTAAAACAAATTTGATCCAAATATCACTGTTTTTAAATATAAACTACTACTAAATATTTAAAGCTATTTCTACATATCACACGTAATTTTATTATAAATTTGGTTGATCAAGTTTAGGAAGAACTGAAGCTATATACTGTAAGACACGATCATCACTAAGTATGCCCATGTGATCCACTTTAGGAAATGCCTGATGGTAAACTGGTTGTTTTTGTTGGCCCTTCCAATGCACACAACCTTCAAGGCTTCTTATGTTTACTGTTCCATCCCCATCACCATAAACAAAGCTGGGATATCCAGAAGGAAACTTGCCTTTCTTATATACCAAACTAAAATATAAAATTGTTTTAAAATGAATTTATGGTTCACTTTAAATAACAGTGAATAATATTACATAAAGCCAAACAATGTTAAAACTAAAAGAAATCTACAGAAAAAAATGGAATTACACTTGGCTTGATTTATTACCATCTACTAATTTTTTTATGCAAATAATGCACTTCTTATAAGCATCAAGTTAAAAGAAGTAAATTCTTGTTAACCTTGGAATATATAATACAGGCTGCAAATTAACTAGGACATTAGTAAATGTTTCCTAATTTACAAAAGATATAATCCTGAACCTGCAATGTTGTTTTATACAGAATCTAAAAATAAAACCTATTTTATTTTGCTCTAAAAATAATACTGGCTGCTAATAAGTATACAGTAAGATTAAGAGCTGTCCCATTACACACCGCAATTGGTTAAACAACGTGGTACCCAACCCTGGATTGGCTGCTAGCGGACGAATGACAAGGCTTGTTTTGCACTCTCTCAATGTTCATTTGATAAACGCCATATCATTTTTACCTTTTAGGGTTCATAAAGGACCACATATATGTGCCTCCAGTGGTGGCTCCTGCCCAATTACATTGGTGGGGCTCATGACAAAGGGGTCTAGCCAGATTTACGAGGTGCGGAGACAATTTTGAAATTTGATACCCATTTTAACTCGTTTTACATTCTAAGCACCTACAACTTTTATTAAGTTATACTTATTGATTAATATATTAACATTGCTATAACTAATAGACGTATTACGGTTTGATTTACGAAATGTTGAAAGGTTGGGTAGTTAAGTGATTGCCTATTGGTTGCTAAAGCGTCGAGTACTCAACGAGTAGTGTGAATCATGTTTTACTTTTAAAAGTATATTAGGCCACTGTGTATGCGCATCAAAGGATCTATAAATGGAAACATTGTGAGAACATTACAAATAAGCCTACAATGCTGCTTCCTAAATCATATAGAATTGTAGTAGCAGCACTGATTAGTCATTTCTCAGCACAGCGCAAGACTACGGGACTCAGTCCCAGGCCACCCGTAACACGCGCGTTGAGTGACGTCACCGCACGGTTTTGGCCGTTTCAGCTTATTCCACGCACACTCAATGCACTAGTCTGGGGCTCTCTGCTGTGAGCCCTGCGCGGAGCTTGCTGCTAATTTCGCGCGTCAACTGCTAAATATTTTATGGTTTTAACATTGCTTAAATAATTCTAAGCTCTTCTTAACCTAATTTAAAACAAATGAATATTAATTAAAAATTAAATTTTGTAATTGGGAGGGCTGCGCCCCAGAGCCCTTTTGGACAAACCGCCACTGTGTGCCTCCACTACCAGAAGACCTACCATACTTAAAAAACCAGATTCATTAAGTTGTTGTATTGATTACACTAGACACACTGCTCAAGACATGGAAAAAATTTGCATATCAACTGGATGTGTGCTGTGTGATTCTGCTTTCATTGCTGTAGATGGTGTATTTTGCTGTGATGGTGCTTGTAGAAAAAACTATTTGAGTTGCTGTTTTATTTGATGTATCATTTACAATTATATGTCAAATAGTAAAATTACTACAAATCTTAAAGAGCAGAGGGTAAAGCAATAACACATACATATTACAATAAATGAAAAATTTAATACTTATCTCCTTTTCTACAGATCATATGTAGTGTAAGCATTGAGTTAAACATCTTTTTTTACTTCAACTCATGAATATTTTTGCTTTAGAGCATCTGTATTTGTTTTAGAGCATCTAACAATAACTATTACTTTTGTAATTTTGTATCTAATGTTATTACTATTATGGTTGATTACAACCACACTAAGACAATAATATTTAGAAGAACCAATAATTAGTTTTAAGACACTGCTCTTCATTTTTACTCCGCACAAAATATCCTCTTCGAGAGCTAAAAATGTATTTATAATATTATCTACCAAACAACACGTATATTCACATATAAGAACACCACTACTAGTTCTGTTAAAGAACGTATTATATTGCCGTTAACAGAAAGCCCATGAAAAGTTTCAATTGGAGAAATTGTATATGTGAACAATACTAAAACAACAGGTTACAAACCTTAATAGAGAAAAATTTTAAAGAAACAAGAAAAGCACAGTTAAAGATATGGGTAGATAGAAAAGCTTTTAGGTTATATGCAGCGCAAAATGAACATCAAAAACAAACATAAGGAACATCAGGTTAACTCCTAATGAAAAAACGTTTTGTATTAAAAATTCATAAGCAAATATGTAAATTATTTTACAAGTACAGAGCTTACCTATCAACTGTTTGTACTTCATATCCATGCAAACAATGCACTTCCACTCCAGGTGGAGTAAAGTCCTCAGTGTGAGGTTCTACGTCTCTCCACATTTCCCATGCTACAGGATAGCTTATATCACTACACAAATTACAAAATATTACAAACAAAAACCATTTCATCGTAATAAAAATAAAAGATGATTCAATGACATAAATTTAGTAATTAATATTATATGTAGCTAATATAATATTTGCTCAAAAATGTGCATTTGTTGCCATGGTCAAACTCTTATTTGCTATTCTCTTCCTACGCCGGGGGGGGGGGGTTGCCCCCGAACACCCGTGCCACCTCCCTACACAACATAACCACATTCATGCATTTTACACGTTAGTTGTACATGCTGATAATGGCTACTGTAGGGCTGAGATGTGACAGTTCGAATGGGGTCAAAATATGATCCCGCCCGACTCACCAGATCTTGGTACCTATGATGTGTCGAGTGTGATCTGCCAGTGGATAGACCCCTGGACTTTATTTTAAAACAAACCAAAATGTTCAACCATAATAATGTAATTATGTATTTATTAATTTTTGTTTGATTGTAAAATTATCATACTAATTTGGTATTCCAAGAATACTACTTGAGAAATCTTTTTTCTAGCTTGATTTGCATTATTGACTTTACTCTTGTTCATGGTTGGAAAAATTTTAGAAATTTTATTTAGTTGATTTAACTTTGATTCTTCTACCTTGATTTAATTAAATTGAAATTAATATATAAAACCAACATTTTCTCTTCAAAATATGTTATAAAATTTATCTTATTTTACTAAATGTTTGCTATGTTCCATAATTTTGACAAGCTGTTATTTAATTTGAAATAAACTTAAGTGCTTCATAAAGTTCAGAATGTTCTTATGGCGCTTGCACAAAGGTCATAAATTATATTGTTCACACTATTATTTAAAATTCTTGAACAATTGTAATTATTTGACAGCATTTTGGTTTTTATACTTAAAAACACACACATAACATCACATACATATTTATATACAACTTGAGATTAATTTATACAAATTTATTTTATGTCTATAAATTTATTTCTAGAAGTATTAGGTGGCATTACTTCCCAATGACTTTATTTTTAATTTATATTTGTGCACCCAAACATAAATCTGAAAGATTTCAAAACCAAATTTATTTTAATTTCACCTTTATAGTATTTTGATCCTAGTTGTTTAATATATTTGATATGGACATGAAATATCCATATGAACTTTTAAGTAATTGCTCATTAATTATTGATTTTCTTTATGAATTCCTCATTCTATTACTTTGGTTGAATTTAATTTAATTATGTTACAAATGACTTTAAATATTTCTTGCTTTAACTGGCTTGTTATAACTTTGATATTAATCAAGGAATTTAGATCTAGCATTTTATATATGAACCATTTTTATTTAATTTATATTTCTGTTTAAAAGAAAGTCATGTGCTTATATATATTTTTTTTTTAATTAATAATAATCAATTAGTTATTAAAATTTTACTTAAAGAAATCTAAATTTAATAATTTTGCAGTTTAATGAATTTAATAAATGGTTACGTAGTTATTAAAATTCTGAACTGCCCCAAAAACTTTCACTGTAGTTGCTCTTCTTCTCCCATGGTCTTGGAGGATGAAATCTTTTGGCATTCACTAGTGATCCGATTTAAGGCCCACTTTAAAACTGTTTATAATTTAATACATTGTAAATTTTTAAGTTCTAATAGCGGATTAAAGACAGACCTTTTCCACTTCCATCTTGGGCTAGATTTTGGGCTTAGCCCCGGACCACCATCTTGAATCTACGTCATGGATCTCTGGAAAAAGCCCTCTGCTCGCCCCAAGAGTTGCTTTTCGTATCCCCATATCAGACCTCCCCACTATATTGACTTATCTGCTTGTTAGTAATTAAAATTCTATTTAAAATGGAATATACTATGTCCTTTGAATCCTACTTTCCAAGATTTGTCCTCGTTTTTCCACTGTTGCTCTAAAATTTTAATTATGGTTTAAAAATTTTATATTTCTTAGTGGCATGGTCCTTTTCATATTTTTAGATTTTATTACAAATTTGAAAGGTAGTTTTAGGCCACTTTGTTCACTAGTTACATTTCATCGGCACTAGAAAAGTCCTGCACTTGACACTTTTATAACTTTTGGGGCAATCTAGTAACCATTTATTATTCACAATTATGTCAACAAATTTGTTGATAAATAATATTTTACAATATTCTGGCTCTGTTAGTTTTATATTTTCTTAAACTATGGTGGTTTTTTCATTATATAATTTCATTTTTTATTTTATTTTCTCTAAATAATATAAATTAATTTTATTTTAATTTTGCATAAAAATAAAATTATTCCTTTATGCTAACAATGTTCCATTTAAAAAATTTTAAATATTATTTTAAAGATTTTGTATAAGATGCAAAATTTGCTACTTTGAGACAGATTTGGTTGTCTCAGTCTGTGTGTGTTAATTTTTCTTCTGTTAATATCTAATAAATAATATTTGTAATTAATAACCAATGCTGATTAAAATATTGTAATGATATGAAAATCTCTGTTAAAAATCTCTATTCGATCTCTACTTTAAAATCTTAATATTTTAATATAGGTTGACTAATAAAATGTTATATCTTCTTCGTATGAAAACAACAACTAATTTACTTCAAGTAATTAAACCTTATTTAGTAATAATAAATGAATTAGTAAAAACCAATTAAAGTAGTTTTTGAAGCTATAAGTAACTGTATAATTCAGAATAAATTTTATTTTTTCAAATCTTAATGATATAACCTTAAATAAAATAAAACTACATAAAAATAAATGTATTGTCTGTTTCCATTTGAAAAGATACTCTAATTTGTATTATATAAGTTTAGAGTATTATACAATTTAATACTTTAAAAGAATATACACTTCCTAAAAATATATAGCAATTAAAAACATCATTGTTCAGCATTATCTGTTTTTTTAGCTGTATCATGCATGGAATGAATATTTGGACTGTAAAGTCATCACTTTTACTATGAAGGTAAGATTTCAAGGAAGTGATGAAACAAAATTTAGGTCATAATGAATATTTGTCAATTTAAACACATTTCAAAGCAAAAGCTCAATTTAAACATATTTCAAACTGAAAACTTATATCATTTAAATTAAAGGTATATGTTTGAGTACATTTGTCTGCCATTCCTAACTTTTCAATATTCTCTTCTGTTGACGCATTTCGGATTAACCCCATTTTCAAAACTTCAAGAGTACTATTGAAGTTTTGAAAATGGAGTTAATCCGAAACGCGTCAACAGAAGAGAATATTGAAAAGTTAGGAATGGCAGAAAAATGTACTCAAACAAATAAAAATATTCCTAACAAATGAAGATGAGTATATTAATAATTTTAAATGAAAGGTGTTTATGAATATTGATGTACTAATTAGCCAATAATATTGAAAATCAAAATACAAAAACCAATGGGTTCTAGGTAATCCTAGGCAGGATGCAAAATTTTTTCTCAAATAGTAAACAATTCCCAGCCATCTGGACTACCTTTCAATATTCCTAAAGTAGACAAACACTTTCACATTACCCTCAATGGTCACAATCTTGATTGTCTTCTATATAAATCCCAGAGGGATTACTAGCAAGTTGTGTGATAAGTTAAAGGTTAAGCTAAGGCCAAGTAAATGGTCAATGAACGAAAACATTATGCTGGAGAGGTTGTCATTTATTGTCCTGAAAGGAACCTATATAATTTTAAGATATAGCTACTTTCTCAACCTTTTTAATACTTATTTAATCTTGTTATTTTTAGAGTTACTAGAGTTTAAAATACAGTGACTTAAATGTTTTGATAATTCTGGAACTATTATTATCCAGTGAACACATTATTATATTTTTTTCTAATATTATTTCTCTATATGTTGAATTTATTATCAGTCTCCTACTTTATCCTCACTCATACATGGATAAACGAAGATTTAAATCCACATCAGCATCTGATTGTGACAATACCATTAAAACACTTACACAGAATTAAATGATATTAGCAACAAAATAAAAAATCATGATAGTTTTTAGATGAAATAAATCTTAATAAATCCATCTAGGTTAAAGTATATGATTATTTTTTTATAAAACACACATAAAATGTGAAAATTTTTAAAACCTGAGCTATAGCAGCTGCATAATCAACATTTATTTTAAAAATACATCATTAGATCCCTATGGAGATTTTGCTTAACTTCAATGAATTTTAAATTTATATTACAAAATATCTATTAATTTTGATATACAGTAGCGGCCGCTTAATGTAATTATATTTTTCAGGAGCATATTTGCTAACAATAACTGAACGATAACAGTAACCGATCATGTAATCACGATGTAAAGAAGTACACATTGAACTCACTGTAATAAGGTCACAAGTGTTTACTGAACGATATGTAGGCCTAGCATAACAGTAAGTCATTTTAATTCTACAACATACAGCTACCATATAATTCAGGCATATGGAAATCCTGAGTGATTAGTGACCAAATTTTGAAAACTGCAGACAGTTGTATATACTGCAGTAAATGTTTTTAACTAGTCCACTTGTTATAATTTACAAGCATACTTCGCATCAGGTTATTTTATTCCATTGTAGATTTTTTTAAAGCATTAATTGAATCTATCATACATAAAAAGCTTAAATCCTAAAATAAAGACTTGAAACTTCATCATAAAACACTTTGATCTTATTTACACTTTCAAATTTATTTACTTTTTCATAAAAAATTCCTCAATATGGGATTGTCTGTAATCTTCTCCTAATATATTGTACATTAATTGTTCATATTCATACTATTTGTTCATATTTTCTGCTTTTTCTTTACAAACTGCCGTAAAATCTCAAAATCTTAGTGAACTTCCTGTTTAGATCTTTGAGGTACACGTCATTTTCTTTGTCATCACTATCTTCTTTTTTGGTAACTGTAGATGTTGAACTAATTGACTCACAAATGTTGTCTTCAGTCATTCCTACTGCTGTTTCAATGCTATCGTCAACTTCCGTCCGCTCAGTGTATTCTTTTAAAGGCAAATCAAAAGGCTACAAGTTCTCTTTTGACTCTTCCTCGAAAGTAGCTTGCTTGTAATTCTCATTAGTAAAACACCCACCTTTTCTAAAGCTATTTTTCAGTTTTTTCAGAGACTTGAGCCCAAGATATCAGTACAAGATGAATAGTATCGAGTAATGAAGTTTTTTAAATTAACTCATTTGAGGTAAGGGTTTGAAATTGATCCATATTTTCTATTATTCTAGCATGCATCTCTTGTCGATAAAAAGCTTTCAGACTTTTATTTTACCTTGGTCACCTGGCTGAATAAATAACGTAGTACTGGTCAGGTGGTAAATCGCTTTTATATATTTCAGCATAATGCTTATGTCGTTATATGCAGTGCAGTTGTCTATTAGAAGGACAATGTTGTGTTTCAGTCTGGTATCACATTTAGTACAAATTGTTGATGTCGTTCAAGCATTTGAGTTTGAATGATATTCAACCTGGACTTTTTGAATACCTTGAAAACAGCATGGATTTCTAGATTTTCTAATGATTAAGAGTTTTTCTTTTTGTCCGACCATATTAACTATGCACAAAACAGTTATACCTTGTTTACATATTTTACAGCCACTAGCATTTTATTTATTTATTTTTTTTTTTTTTTTTTTTTTAATAGATGAGTATGTTCTGGTAAAGTACAACAATAAAATCCTGTTTCATCTGCATTGTATATGCAGGTAGGAAAATACTCAGTCAAAAATTTTAGCCATTCGTATTGTAACCAGGCCTCAGCTACAACAATATCACACCTTTCTTTTCACCACATGCTTTCTTTTTTCTTCCATCAATTGAACCATTCATCTGTGGCTTTAAAATCATGGCTCATCAGTTTTTTATAAACTGTGTTTTTTACAAGTGTTTTTTACAAACACTTTTAAACCATAATTTCATAGCTGATTCCACTTGTGGATCCTTCCCAAAACGATTTCTATTTCTGTCAACATTTTAATTACACTTTGATAATGACAAGATAGTCTATGTTCTACAAACATTCTTTCTAAGAAGCACCAAGTTGAGAAGCAGCCTTTCTTGACTCATTTTTTGTAATTTACTATAACAATCTAGAATGTCAAGAGTATCTTCAAACTTAAATTACATCGTTTCTTTTGAGATTCTGACATTTTTGCTACACTTTGAAGTAACCTCAAGTGACTTCAAGTGACACCAAAACAAATAAAAAAAGATCTCCCAAAATTATATTAGGTAAAATCACACTGAAATCATAAACTTACATGAAAATAAAGATATAAATGGTGCAGTACTGTGCATTAGTTATGTGAACAAATGGCATACAAACAAGTAGATGGACAAACAACTATTATACATTGTATGAAATCTAAATGATGTATCTGAATAAAGTCAAACTGGATGTTAGTCACCATATTGCTCAACTGATTTTTCAAAATTCTCGATAATTATGAACATTTTTGTTTGTTCTATGCTAGTGAACGAATATTTTATAGAATGACAAATTAAATGATAACAATAGCGAAGAGATTATTACAATAAGCAAGTCAATCACAATGTATTTATACCATTCTGTGTCTGTCTCAAAGTGAAATAATAATAATAACTGAATATAACATTAAGCATAATCACACTATATGGCAGCTACTGTATATTCATTTTAATATGAATTCAAAATATGTACTAAAAAATGGTGTTAATTTTTTTTAATAATTTATCAAAGAAATCTATGTAACAAAACCAAATTTTAAAATAAGAGGCTCAAAAAAAAGTGATTCAAACTTACTTAAAAAAGACTTCAAAATCATTTATAGTATAGTTCCGTGTATCAGTTTGAACTAAAACTTCGGTGGGCTTCCAAAAGAGTTTGGAAGGGAGGAGCCAAGCTAATGACGGGGACGTGATTTGCATGTCCCTTAGCACTGCTTCTCTCAATACATAAACACCCAGGTCATCACCTTAAAAATGTTGATTAATGTAAAAACTTTATCATTTAAACTTACTGCCTCTTTTCCCTATACTATAGAAAAGAGATAGAAATTGAAAGCTGATTAATTTCTGTTTATATGTAGAAAGTAATTGTGAATTAACATTTACTCTATGAATAAGTTACTTTGAAATAACGTTTACTGTACAAGTGTTTATTTAATTGTATTTAATTTAAAGTGTTTGAATCAACATTTGGTCTATAAGTATTGTGTTTTTAATTAACATTTACTCTTATAGACATTTAACGATAATACGCTTTATAATAATATATAAACACTTACCTGTAGCCGCACTTTTTGTTTAAATGATAGCCATTTCAGGAAATATGTCACATTGTCATCACAAAAAATTGCTAAATTTTAAAATACTTAACTAAGCGAATATGTAATTGCTTACTTGCTGACGCATTTCAAAACATTCGTTACTTTTACTAAGCTAACCCTCTACTGGCGGCATTGGTTAGACATAAAGGCTCTAACAGGATGGATTTATGACTGCGGAATGGGGAGGGTTATTTTAGTCATGAGTCATATAATGGAAAAAGGCTGTTGGCTTCAAAATGTGTGTGATCATTTAATATGTTTTCTTTATCTGTTGCGTAGTGTAAGTATATTTCGTATTTTTCTAAGGTTGTTAGTTTTTACTTTGTTTTAATGTGTGTAGAACATTTAAATTAGTATGTATGTCCATGTGTGTGTGTTGCGTGTTTTTTAGGTGTTTTGCGTAGATGGATTTTGGGTTTGTTTGTTTCCTTTGGGTAATGTGTTCTTCGAAGCATGTATAGAATGACCTGCCGGTTTGGCCGACGTAATAGCTGGGACAATCGTTACAAGTTAATTTTTAAATACCTGAGCCCAGATAGCTTGCCTTGGCAACTGGGCGGGTCCACGGGTGGCGGATAGTGGAACGGCCAACAGATATATAGGTTACTTGTGACTAAGGATTCCGGAAGGTTTCTGAATAAGCAGGCCCGGACCAAGCAATGGTTCAAAGGTGAGGAATTATCCCTCCTCGTCAGTCAACCGGTTGGGTGTGGTAGAAATAACTGCTCTGACTGGGGACTGGGGTAGTTGGGAATTAAGTCCTCACAATGCTACTCTCACCTCCCAGGTGAACCAAGGGCAATGCGGCTGTGAAGTATGGGTAGGAAACTACCATAACACAGTTGTAACAAAAGAGAGTAAAGCAGGCTGTTCGCTCCATGAGCAACAGTTAATAATGTCCTGAACTTGGGGTGTGCTTTAAGGTCAGTGACTGAATACCCAATCCAAGGTGGAGGGCATCGTGCCAATAGATGAATGGCTGCAGGGTATAAAATGCAGTAGCACACGATCTCCTTGAGGAACCAGACAAAACCTCATTATATGTTGTCTAGCCAGAGCAGTGGGGGTTCTGCTCTGGTTGACCGTTCTTTCCCCCATACTTGGGAAACTAATGGATCAAGTAAGTACACAAATTGATGTTGAGTCTGCACAGACAGCGGGAGCCAATGAGACGGCAAACCGTGAGTCTGTAGCAGATGTGTCAACGGCAACCACCACTGGGGGTGCGGGGGCGGCTACCAAGCTGCTGACTGCAGAAACCAGTGAAATGGTTGTAGAGTTGAGCACGCTTTCTCCGTAGAGAAGGCCAGAAGACGGCTCCGAAGAGATCAGGCGAGAGCAGCGGGAGGACCAATAATCCTGAGCACACAATGCAGGGGGGGCCAAAACCGAGCTGAACATGTTAACGTCCAGGGCTTGGATGTTGTGAGGGGTGAGGTGCAACAGGTGGGAAGAAATCAACCACAAGCACCAAACCCCAGCATGGAGATTGCATACTCGAACAACTGGGCTAATCTCCCAGATGTTTCGGGACATATGAGTATCGAGTGCGTGGTCAAAGAACCTCTCTTGGAGATGGGCAGTGACCACCTTACTCGGACGTTTGCACCTGACCAGGTCCACCAAACTATGATGGAATGGTCAGGGACAGTAACATTGGGAGCTCAGATCTGGTACACAGATGGCTCCAAGATGGACTTCGGCACTGGAGCGGTGGTGTATTGTAAAAACCCAAGGGTAAAACTAGTTTTTTCCTTGGGGAGGCATACCTCTGTCTTTCAGGTCGAAATATATATGCTATAAGTGCCTGTCTGGGAGAGATAGCGAGAAGGGGAATACACAGGACCCGGATTGCTATTTTCTCTGACAATCAGGCAGCAATTAAGGCACTAAACGGACATGTGGTCACCTCGGCCATAGTCAGGGAGTGCCTAAATAACCTAGAAGCCCTGGCAAGGCACAATCAAATCAAGATAGGTTGGGTGCCAGGGCATAGGGGAATATTTGGAGATGAAGCCGCAGATGCACTGGCCAGAGAGGTGTCTTCAACTCCCCTAATTGGACCGGAGCCGGCCCTAATTGGTCAAGATTGCAGTGCGAAGGTGGATGGCTGAAAGACACTTTGTGCACTGGGTCAGGGCTGAAGAAATGAGACACAGTAAACTAACCCTTAGGAAACCTTCCTTGGGGCTGCAGGAGAGTCTCATCTATCTGTCAAGGCAGGAATTGAGGATAGCCACAGGTCTACTCACGGAACACTGTGGACTAAGGAAACATCTGCATAATACGGGTATCTTCAAAGATGAACCAGTGTGCAGATTATGTGGGCAAGAAATGGAGACCGCCACACACATCATTTATAGATGTGAAGCACTTGCCGAGAGGCGCTTCAACCTCTTTGGTGATAGCACAGCTCTGGAAGAGGATGCTGAATGTAAAACACTAGTCAGGAAACTTCTAAACCTGGTAAGAGGGAAGGGGCTCTTTGACTAGATCAGGGAGGTAAGTACAATATACCTAAGGTAGCGGTGCTTCGGGCAGTTTAAACCCGCTCCAAAGTTAATTAAAAAAAAAAAAAAATACCTGAGAATTTGTATTTGTCAGTTTCTTTTTGAAAAGGTTGTATGTGCTGTCTTAAAGTGTTTGTTGTTTTGTAGGGTATTTAATTAGTTTTTTTTAAGTAAGCAATGACGTATTCACTTAGTTAAGTATTTTTAAATTTAGTTTAATCAGTGAATTCAAGATGATTACATCAAGCAACTACAAAAAATTACTCAGGAGTAATAATAAATATGACATCCATTAACAAATAATAGGTATGTTTTTAAAAACCATTAAAAAATCATGGATAATCTAAATTAATATTTACCTCAGAAAGAAAATGCAGAATTAGTTCAATTGGGAAAAAAGAAGAATTCGGCATAGCAAAAAAAAAGAAGCATTCAGTATAACAACTGATTTTCATGACATAATGGTAGTCAGAGTTTTGAGACTTGGTCCTAAAAGTAGATTATGCCAAATACACTAAAACTATAGTTTATGTACTTATCATATCTACTTAACTTAGCATATTATTCAATAGCAAGTATTATCATAATGAACAACCCATTATCCTATTCAAGATATGTAAAAACAAGAAAAAGCAATAAAGTAGCATAACCTCTAAATTACAAATAAGGATATAAAGTCAATTTAACACACTGCACCAGCAAGAAAAATTCACTTTCCACAAGCTGAATATCATAGCACATAAATATATCTGTAACTTCGTAACAATTACTATAGTTGTAAAAAAATAAATAATTAGAATAACTAAAAAACTGATGCCTTAATATTAGACACATAAGGATAGTTCAGGACTGCAAAGTTTTTCCATGTTTTTTTCCTAAAATGACTACATAATTATAAATTAATCACTTTAACACCAGTTTATGACTATTCGCTCTTTAAATTTTGTAAATTTATAAAAACTTCTTGAGACAGAACATTTTTGATCGCTATGTGGCGATCTTCATCAGTGTCTCTGATGAGACACTGATGATGATCGCCAAATAGCGATTGAAAACGTTCTGTCTCAGTAAGTCTACAAATTTACAAAATTTTAAGTTCAGATATTCATAAACTAATGTTAAAGTGATTAATTAAGATTCACCGAATGTAATGGACAACAAAATTCAAGAATTGTAAATATGATTAGTTTAAAATAAATATGGTGTCTTTTAAGTATCCTCTGCAATTAGACTTGTGGTTACAATAAAGTCAGAAGTGTTACATTCACTACAGCATAAATTAGTATACGTTTCAAGGAAAGCTAAAAAATTTCTTCTCTTAAAATCCACAAAAGATCAATATTTGTTGAGAAAGTTGAAAATCTAACTGTATTCAATCTAAAATTAATGGTTAGAGTATTCCGCCACTGATGTCAGGGTTACATTATGTTTGGTTTGGTAATTATAACACAGACTATTTGGACACACTGAGTTCAGTAATGTTAACAGGCTGAATAATTATTTACAGAATTATTACAATTATTTACAGATTCTCCATTCTTGCTTTTGACTTACAAAGCGCAATGATAATCATCAAAGCACTGATCCAAACATAGGCCAGGCTGATCTAGACATGAGACACAATGATAAGCAGTTTTCTTGTCCTTACCATTTACCCAACAAGATTAGCAATTCTTCGATTTTACTCTGTTTCTAAGATTCTGTCCAGTGTTTTTTTCCTAACTTTTGGACACTTTCAACAAGGTTTTAAGCTACAAGAAGAAGCTCTCTAATTATGCTTTACCTAGAGTCATAAAAACTTATTATTTTGTTCTATATGTTATGCCTATTCAGTGACATCATTTGCAAAATGAGGATACCATTAATCTTTTTATACTTTTGATGGATTATCTTTTTCAAGGAAACATGATCTCCTCACTCTCAGGTAAAAGCTATACTGAATAATAGGAAATGGTTTCTACACTATTTTGTGTTTTCATTTGTTTTAAAAATCACGTTTTCTAATTCAGTTTGTACGTAGTGCTCAACATGTATGTCCTTCCATTTGATAGTAGCATTGTCCCAATATCTGTTTTTTTTTTAATTTGGCTTTCTCGACTTGTTCAGGAATAATGATTATCCCATTAATTTTTTCATGCTAGTATCTCCTGCAATATTAGGAACAATCGTCTCATTTAACAATTGTATTCATTTATATTTATTTCATCAGGTTTATTACTTAAAGGGAGGCATAATAAGGATCTGTTCCATTAGCTGCAATGTTCTATATATTTAATGAAAATATCCATCTCAGACACCCAGAACTTGTTCTCAAATGTCCAGGCTGTGAGTTATTATTGTTGATGACTTTAAACATACTACACATTTTAATTAAATCATTTTTCTCCTTTTATGTCATATATTAAATCAAATTATTTGCTCTAATTTATGTTAACTTGGTAAGATTTGGCTCTAACTTTTATTAATTTTATAATTTCTACTTTGTGTATTCTTTAACAACATATAATTTTCAGGCAAAAGAAGAGCCCATGAAAGTGTAGAGTATGAAGAAATAAACAATTCATTTCGCCAAGACCAGTACAGATACTCCATCCCTCCCCACCTATAGTTGTTTTGGGGTATCACACTCAAATCCCACTTCCAGATATATAAATATGGTTCTAAAATAAGATTAAAAAATTTTTGAAGTAATATATTTTGTTTCTGCGTGTGTGTGTGTGTGTGTGAGTGCATGCACGTGTGTGTGTGTGTGTGTGTTCTGGTAATGCTTAAAGCTTTTTGGGGTTTTGACAAAAGGGGTTTTGTCAAAGGTAGAAGTTTGACAGATTACTTAGGTAACAGGACATAATCAAATACAAAAAAAAATGATTGTTTTCTCATTTCTGTTTCGAAGGTATTTTACGTTTTCTTCCTATTTAACAGCATACAAATTTCTAGAAAAGCTTTACTGCAATCTGATCATTATGATTCTTCTATTCTTCTTGATAGGTTTATGTATAGTTTTTGTACATATAAGACTTCTAATATTGATACATATTACTACTAAAATAAATGCAATTACTATTTCTGATATTATTTTCTACTCACCTACTGCAAACACTTTAACGGCTTTTACTGATCCACCCCAAGCTCCAGAAAGAGTTATTAATGCTTTTATATATTTATCTTTCCAAGCTTGTGTTTGCCGATGCAAAAACTGAAGACTCATAGGTCCTCCCATGCTGTGTGCAATTAACACAACGCTAGAATTTCCATTGATCTCATAGGTTTCTTCAACTAACCCTTTTAAACGCACAAAGTAGTCTTCGTTTTCATCTAAAAAAATATAAAAACTGAGTCAGGTGTAGTATTCTCTTCTCTATTGCTATTATAGGTTAGGGAAAATAGATTTGACACTTATTTTTGGGGATATGTTTTTAATTATAGTCAATATTATAGTGCAAACACAGTTTGAATATTGAGGTAAGTTAGTTAAGTGAAGTTAAGTAAATACCTAAGTGAAATTAAGTAATAATTTATCCACAGTATTGTAACATTCCATAGCCAAAATGATCACAAAAACTGTTTCCCTTAATTTTAGAAACTGTAGACGATTGAACAGCAAAATATTATTAATTTACATCATAAAGGCCAATATTCAATTTTTTTTACAGGTGCTATGGCTTGATGATTATTTTTATGTCATTTTACACCCACAGAATCCAACATACAATTTATTTTTAACAATTATAGCACATTCAAAAACCTAACCACAATGTAACACAAAATTTTTAAATTTTTATACAGATTAGGAAGGAATGTAGGCAAAGAGAGGGGTGGTAACTGCCTACACTTTATTTAATGCTAAAAGTGCAAGAGAGAAATCAATGCACTAATATTAACTTAGTCTGAAGTCAAAAACTGATTCATATAATTGACATCTGCATAAATAAAATTGTGTTGAAAGTTATGTTTCTGAAATAAACTCAATACTACATTTTTTCATAAACAATATATTTAAAATAAAAATCAATTAAATTGTTAAAACTTACATTATTTTTCCTCGGACTACCTATAATTGTTATATTTAGTAACATTTTCTTTCAATCCTTAAATTTAAAAATCAAGGTAAGATTGCTATAAAACTGTACTCACAATTATAGAATGCAATACTTACTAGGAGCTTTTCTGAAGTCATATGGTGCTCCTCTAATACTAACATTTCGCTCAAATCCAAGACTAACTAAGGCATTGCCAATGTACTTGAAATAAGCACCAGCAGACACTTGGCTGGGATCCAACCACTCAACTGTGAAAGGATCACCAAATCTTGGAATACGGAGTTCCACTCCTTCTGGGTTACTAGTTGTACGAGTAACATTATCATATTCTAACCTCATATTATCAACCTAATAACAAACATTAGAGTACATAAATTAATAAAAGTTATTTTCACAAAAAAAAGTATTATTTTATGAAAATAACATAATTTTATCACAGATGTTCAAGATAGGTTTTCAAAGAATTATACAATATGTGAATACTACGAGAATTAACAAAAAGAGTTTTTAAAAACATAGGATCGGATTACATTATCTCCTTCAATATGGTGAGCATTATGTAGACACCAATAGAGAGCTTTTTTACAAGTACTATCCAACATATTGTAACTATATTGTACTATAGATAAGTACAAGTTACTTGCTGTCTGGTGTGAGTGTGTGCATGTTTGTTTGCATGCATGTGTGTGTGTATGTGTGTGTGTGTGTGTGTGTATTTGAGAGTGTGTGTGTGTGTGTGGGTGTGGGTGTGGTGTGGGTGTGGGTGTGGGTGTGGGGGTGTGTGTGTGTGTGTGTGTGTGTGTGTGTGTGTGTGTGTGTGTGTGTGTGTGTGTGTGTGTGAGAGAGAGAGAGAGAGAGAGAGAGAGATGGGGACTAGATATGAGAATGACAGACTTACCTTAGTAATAGTCCAGTTTATAATTTTAAAATACACATGAACTAAAATAATTATATGTATATATATATATATATATATATATATATATATATATATATATATATATATATATATATATATATATATTGAACATAGTGTGTCCTTTCTCAATCAGATCATTCAGAGACACAAACTGAAGTTAGTCACAGATATCTATAGAAGTACAGATATCCAAATGTTAGAGATGCACAGAAGTATAGGTTAAAAGGTACAGTAAACTCCCGATTATCCGTGGAATATGGTGGCCCGGCAATGCCGGATAACGAATTTCCCGGATAATCCGCTATGAACAAAGAATATGCAAAACGATCGATTATTATACCATAAGTTACACAAATAATGACCCCGGTTAATGCAATTCACAAATAATCTTCAGAGGACAAAATAAATACAGAAAATAATTTAAAATGTCGATGTATTTGACGGATTATAACATGTACATTTATATGTCTACCGTTTTACAATACGTACATAAGTATATGGCAAAAGAAAGTATGTATGTACATATGTAATTTCCTTTACACATAATACTTTCACTTTTTTACAAAAAAATCTCTGTCACTTTCGTTTGTTTTTTGTGAGCATTGATTTAGCTTTAATGTGCGATCTAAGTTTCTTGAGAACCATTTTGTCGCACAGTGTCTACTTGTGTCACGTGTGTCACAAAGCCATAAAGATCGATAATGTATATGACAGACATGGATAATGCATATGTCACGTCCTAGACTATTTATAGCCGACATATTAGCTGACATTTGTTTACAATCTTATGATACACATTAGGTTTTTGGGCGTCCAAGCATTTTGTCATTGTCTCTTATATACAGTAGTCTGCTCGCCCCTTTTATTTCACTGGCCCACGTCGGGATGCTTCCCTTTCAATGTAAAAATTAGTACGTACATATTTACATATCTATTCCCTTCATCTTAACTTCTATTAAGCCTTATATGTATTTACGTCGTAATTCACCGTTTGGAAATTTAAACACATGAATCTGATTGGAATAAAAATTAGATATTTGTTTGTAAAACAATGGCAGACCCCGGATAATCCGCAAACCAGTTAATCCGCCCACGGATAATCGGGAGTTTACTGTATATTAATTGTATAAACTTATAGCTACTAACGATAATACCACAGTTTAAAATACAAAAAAAAAAGTCTTAATAAGATAGCTAGTTATATAATATTAAGGTTTAGGGTTTCTCTAGGCTTGGTATACTATTGGTATGATATCTCCCATCCTCTTAGCAATGAGGGGTTGCAATCAAAGGGAGAGAGCTTTAAATTTTGTTGTGTTATAACGGTGGTTGAAATACATGATGTGACTAGCACCATGTTAATTTTCTACCCACACCAAAAATCTTTTTGCTGATCCACCAAAAAATTTGGTTCAAGCAACTTTCGAGCAAATTTTTTAATACATTCTAAATGACCAGACCCTAATACTGAAAAACCATACAAACTTCGTCATGGCTGTTTTCCATGCAATCAGCCTGACCTAGATCAAGTCATTTCAATAGCCTAACAACCAATCTGGACTAACATTTAGGGTCATCATACTTATCATTAAAAAAATGTCAGTTACAATGTAAGTTTTGCTCAATATAGTTCATAGTCCCAGTGACAAATGGTTCAAACATCGAAATAAATGGCCACATGCATGAAACGTTTATGTTCATTTACGTTTTATATGTCTATATATTCATGGGTGTTAGAACCAAGAATATAGATAGGCAAACATCCCAATAAGCTGCTAGTCATATAATATCATTTGATGACTGTTATTTCACAAAAATAACTAAAGAACTTCCCTCCCTGGAATCACACAAACATTCTCAAAAAATTACATACAAAAATGTACCACAAAAGTGTAAAGCTGCGAGCCAGTTGTCAATTTTATCTGCTTGTAAATTTTACACATTGTTTAAATTATATTAGAAATCAAATTTCTGAACATTGAATTTATCTATCGATTTTGTGTATTTTACCACTGGGTAATTCTAGCTTTGCTGCTAGATTGTATGCCTATTGCTTCCCACGTAAAAGACAATCATGTTATAATGTATTTATTTCAATTCATAATTGACTCAGTGAAAGTGGTAAGTTTGCAAGGAACATGAATTTTGAAGATTAGTACAGCAAGTTCCATAAATTTTGAAGAGGAGATTTTGTATCAAGTACAAAGAAACCATTCAATTACTATAGGAATTGTAACCAACAATATAAATGAAAGAAAAACTACAGTATGTAATGTATTACATGTAACCTTCTACATTATTCAAAATTCCAAAAGTGCAAACTACAATTTGAGGATTATCCTAAAAGAGTGGAATGTGCTTAATGGTTTTCACATGAAGAAATAGATTTTCTAATGTTTCAAAAATGTTCTTTTCACAAATGAGGCAAACTTTACCTGTGAATGATTATTTAATACTAAAAACAACGATGTTTATGCCCAAGAGAATCCACATATTGTGCAATGTCGCCATCAAGTAAGATTTTCGGTACATGTGTGAGTTGGAATTCTAAATAATATGCTGATGGGACCTTAAATTTTACTTAACAGACTAAACGCTCAAACATACATTGTTTTACTTAGACCTATCTTGCCTGAACTCAAAATGCGCTTCTTTAGGAATGACATAATCTATAGTTCCAGCACAATGGCGCACCGGCTCAATTTGCCAATGAAGACCATGAGCAATTGAACTTCGTTTTTAAACATAATGGATTGGACAAGGTCCATCACATTCATGATCCCCAGATCTTAAACCAAATTAACTTTTCAATTTGGGAACAAACGAAGCAGGTTGAGTATGCAACTCCTGTTGTAAAAGCTATGAACCTTACTGCCAAAGTTGTGAATGCTGGTGCTCTGATTCAGAAGTCTAACAGGCTTGAAGACAAATGGTGATCACATTTACGACACTTCATCCTCTGCAAGGAAGTACAAGGTCGTCATTTTGAACATTTGCTATGAAATTTGTTAGGATGTTGTTTTACTGAATAGTTCTTTAAATTTTATTTTATTTGTTTATGTATTGTAACCAAATACCACTTATTAAACATAGAATTAGTTAGTGTATACAATTTTATTTTTATATTTTGTCTACAATAAATGACGATTTTCCAAATAATATTAACAATGAGCATGTGTGTGTGTGTGTGTGTGTGCGTGTGTGCATTTGTGTGTGTGTGTGTGTGTGTGTGTGTGTGTGTGTGTGTGTGTGTGTTTGTACATGTAAGTAATAAATGTAATAAAATGTATTATGTAATAATATAAACTATAAATCCTCATATTTTACTTCTTAAAATTATAACCCTCTTACTTACACAGAAAGTTAGGCTTAACATTAGGATATTTGACATCTGCAAAGGTTTCCAGGAACATAAACTTTATGAATATTAAGGAATTACTTTATTACTACATATATCGAATTCAGTTTAATATTATAAGAGTTTATCGTTTGTAAGAAGTACTCACTTCTCCCACATAAACTTAATATAACCAGTTTTATTACCTTTGATAGTAGCTTTTCTAGAATAAGAACAAAACTATAAAATATGCACAGGAGATAAGAGCATCCTTAATAATGCAAAGAATAAAAAGTATGAACTATTAATTTTTTTTTTTTTTAATTATAAAAAAGAAGATTGAATAAATTATAAATACTTGACTATATGTCAATTTAAAACAAATTTAAATTTTTTTTTGCTGTAGTACTATTCTATCTTAATACTGGCCATGACCATCTAACTTTTTTACCTAAAAAGAATTAATATTATTTTTGTCAGATGAGAACAATTTCAGAGCACCTAGCTGAGAATGGGTAAAGAAAGTTTCTTCTATTAATAAAATTTTGTCCCATACATGATTGCTTTAAACAATATCAGTCAGTTTCTTTGGGTTTATAGTCAGAAAGGCTTAAGCTATAGTTTAGCTCTTATGTGTCTATTTTATTCCAGATAATAATAAAATTCTAAAACATTCTTGTTTAATATAAAACAACAAAGTGTCCTCTCTAATTATTATTATATCGCTGGAAAAAAACAAACAAAATGAAAATACTGTACCAAAAATGTTTAGATAAAAGATAATAAAGTTATTAATTTCACAGATGAAATTATTCTTCTTCAAATCCCTTATCTATTGTGAACTTTGACATTAACAAGGCTGTTCAGATTTTATTTACAGCAGTTCTATAGTTGGTGAATTATTTGGTCCAAGATATTTGCAGAAGTCTATTATAGATCCATATTATAGAGGCCTCAACATTTTTTATTAAATTTCAGTCATCTAAATGCTATTCAATACTGTAGAACAGAAATGGAAACATGTAGCACTTTAAAAGTCCTAATGTGAGAGGTAGGATGTGAAAACTGTATAAGTTGATATGTACTTCTAGTTATTGAATGGTGCTTTTACTTTTTTATCTTATTCATATTCCCTTTGCATAGTGTTTAGTCCATCTTGATTTACTTTTATTTCAAGATAAGTTTATAATTAAAAATATTCAGTTCTTTGATCCTTCAGTACAATTTACAAAATAACACTGATTATATAATCACCTCTACAAAGGAGGAGCAAACACTAAAATTTAACTTTAGAGGAAGGACCAAAAAAAATTAATGTCAAATACCTAGAAAGAGTGACAAAAGAATGGGGCTAAAGTAAATTGATAAAAAAGAAGGATAAGTAGAATTCTTACAGAACAGAAGCCAAATCGCAAGTACAGATAAAATCCATAAAAGTAAGCATATTATATATTGGGATACATAAAGATAACCTCAGTATACTGAGGCTTATGAACAAAACCTTGGATTTAGGAAATTAAATAAAAATTCTGAGATGTAGGATAGGAATTTAGTTTAAATTAAAGTGAGGATAGAAGAGAAAGTGAGGAGATAATAAATGAAGAATTAGAGGATAAAGAAAGAAAGTTCAATATTAGAACGAATATATGATAAAAATAATAGAAGGAAGGAGGATTTCCAGAAAAATGTATGACAAAAATAGATGGCAAAAGACCAAAAGGAATATCTAGCAACTCATGGTTAATAATGAATTATATAGAGAAGTAAGGAATAACCTTAAGGATAAGGACAGAAAGAAATGTCTTCTGACAGACCTAGGCAATACTAGTTCTGTATAAATTGATGATTTATTTTAACTTACCCAACAATCAATAACAACTGGCACAAGTAGTTCCAAATCTAACCAAATGTTAAAAAAGTCAGTTGTAGTTTTTTCACATATGTAATGTACCACAGAGGATTTATTCAATTTGGCATCAACTTGGCTTCCACCATCTCCAGGAACTAACAAACACAATTGACTCATTATATACTTAAGTGAAAATGATTTAACAGAATTTAAAATTAAAGAGACAGTTCAAATAGCTATCAACAAAGTAACTCATTATTTTAAGAATTTTAATAAATGAGCTGTAACAAAAGAGAAGGATCCTTATTTCAAAAACTCAGGACATAATGAAAACACAAACAACAAAACAGACTGAAAACGTTAGAAGTGGCAAAGTTTTTATTTTATTTTTTCTATTGTGATTATACATCACCACAGTAGCTATAATTTTAAGCGTAACTTGAAATTACTTTTTCTAAGCCTTGTATAAGTAAACTGTATAGATATTAAGAACTGTTTTAAAATCAAAGTATATGCAACAAAGTGAAATATTTGGAAATCAGTAATAATGAATTAATTTATTACTATTAGTATACAGGGGAAAGACTAACTTGGATTTTCTGGTCCTTAACTAAATCCAAATCCTTGATGGATCTTATACTTCACCTTTGTGGGAAATTTCAATAAAATCTAAATAGCTTAAATTAGTAAAATGAACAGTCTTTATCTCTTTGTTGAGGCTTTTTGTGGTGTGTTAAAATGTATGTGTTAGAATGTGAAAAACAGGCCAGTGGGTAGAAACTAGCATAAACTAAAACAATAATTACTCCTTATAAAATTTTACTTGTTTGTCTATATTTTTAATATATTTTGAGCCAGATATAAGATTATAAATTGAAACATTTGTTTTAATAAACAAAACAAAATCATTTATTAGTACTTTGTGGCTTACTGTACCTATACAATGAAATGATAATGTCTATTATTTTATCTGAGTTATACACATTTGAACAATCTCAGAAAGAAACAGCATGTCATATAATATTTCATGTAATATACAAAATCTCTTGGGACAAGTAATAATAAATATGAGAAAAAACTCAATTGTTTTGGACAGGGCTGCAGGAGCTAGACGTAGTAAACTTAGCATCTCCATTCACAACTATTCATATATGTTTTGATAATGCTACCAAGTACAGTAATACTCCATACTTACACAATAGGTGGGACTGAGCGATAACTCTGTAAGTTGAATTCGTGTAAGTCGGAGTATAATTTTACATACAATCATATAGGAATCATGTTTAATTGGGACCAAAGACTAAATAAACTAATAATTTAGAAGAAAAAGTGCATGTGATAAAATCTTATACTTTATACAACAAAAAATTATATTATTTACATACATATTGCAAATAAGTAAGTAAAAAGAAGTTATTTTGACATAGGAAATTTGTTTGACGAATTGAAGATTTTTTCTTCTCACGCAGAATTTGCTTTTGTAACATGCAGAATCTCCTTGTAACATGCTAATTTTTTGTTTTGTGGCAGAAATACGCTTATTGTTTAAGTCTATGTTTTCCAAAATTTGTAAGCCTTGCTCAATTAAACTAAGGCCTTTTGTCAATTTTCTAACCGTCAATTCATCTTCTACGTCATCTGGGTCTAAAGAATCTGCATTTTTAAGGTCTTGCTCTTGCTCACGATTTCTATGAGCTCAACAATTAATTTTCAGCTCCTGGTTGTGTAAACTCAGCAGTTATTGAACTTCATCCCTAACCACTTCTAAATTGAGTTGCCTGACAAAACCTACAGCTTCTTCAATCACATCAGCAATTTTATCAGACTCTGGTACTGATTCAGCTAAAGTTTCAGTGGTGAAAAAATAGACACACCTGTTTCTAAACCCCATTCAAAGTATTTTGTGAATTTTCATTCTAAGATTGTCAAATAATTCTCAAAGCACCTAAAACATTGAATTGTTTCCAAAAACCTTCAACAGAGACCTCGTTGTTCTGTCTTATAGCTTCATGCAGATGCGCAAATGATCTTCATGTGTAATAAGCTTTAAATGTTTTGATGAAGCCTTGATCCATCAGTTGATACAAACTAGTTGTGTTTGGTGGCAAAAATATCACTTTCAAAAGTGTGTCGAAATTAGTTAAAGTAGTAGGAGGATAGTCAGGTGCATTATCAATTAATAGAAATTACTTTAAAAGGAATTTGTTTATACCAACAATCACGTTCGACTTGAGGTATGAAGTGATGACTAAACCAATCTTCAAAAACAGAAGCTGTCACCCAAGCCTTCCGATTCGACTTCTAAATCACGGGTAAGCTAGCTTTATAAATATTTTTAATGCCCTTGGATTTCCTGAGTGATAAACTATGAGAGGTTGTAACTTACAGTCACCAGCTGTATTTGAGACTAACCATCACCATCCATCGGTCTTTCGCGGCCTTAAAACCTGGAAATATTTTCTCTTTTTGCACTATAAAAGTTCTTTTAGGCATTTTCTTCCAAAACAGGCCAGTTTCTGTGTGACTCTGACAGCATGATTTAAAACCGTGAAACTTGGGAATCGCATAAGACAAGGTAGCATAAGTCAAGGTATTAACGAAGGTATTACTGTACTACCAGAATTCAAATGTTCATAAGTGAGAATCATTCCCAAACCATTAATGAATTACTAGTAGATGATAAAGTAATAATACTTTTATTACTATGAATACTACAATAAAAATTGATTTTTTCAATTCACAAAATTATTTAAAAAATCAATAAAAACATTTTGGAATTAAAACTATGTAATCACACCTACAAGCTTGTTTTAGGCTTTATAGCTTTGAATTATTTTTGTCAAGTTAGTATTATGCAGTTCTAACCCCCTTTTAATCATTTATATTATACTAAGTTTAAATATAGTAGAGTCCCGAAAACTCAACCTTCCATACCACTCAACACGTTTGAGGATAAATAATTCAGTCTTTCCTCTACTGTTGGTGGACGGCCTGTGAAAATGGGGAAAGAGGGACTGGGATGGGCTCTCTATCGTTAGCAGATTTCTATCCTTGCAGCATATTCCAGAGCTTTTGTCATCACTTTGCCTGCACACTTTCTCATTCCTTTCGCTTGTCAATCAACTCAGTTCTGTTTCGTTCGAGTTGACATTACGTTGTGACTGTGTTTCGGTAGCCTATCTTGTGTACAAGTGCAGTTTCAAGTTTTATTTTGTTAGTTTTATATTAATAGTGTGACTATGGCATTGAAAAAGAAAAGAAAAACCGCTTAATGTGTCAATGGAGATGAGGTTTGAGGCTTCGAAGAGGTTAGATAATGGTGAAAGTGTAAATGAACTAATGATAGAACTAGGTGTTGGAGGAGCAACATTGTTACCTTGGAAGAAAAACAAATCAAACATTGAGTTGTGGTGTTCAAAGAGACTCTGCACTGGGTCTTTAAAGGAATAGAAAAATATGGAAGGAGAATAATATGAAAAAGCTAGTGAGGCCCTTTATTTGTGCACACTACAAATCACAAAAGCAGTCCATGAACACTTTTTTTTGTCAATGACATGTTGCACACAACTTTTATCCAGCAAGTTTTTATGCCAGTGCATTACTTATTTATTATAGGCTATTACTTGATCTGTGTTAATTGATACTATTATTAGTTTATTTTGTTTCATTGACAGACATTAATGATTATAATTATTCCATTTATTTCAAACAAGATAAAATTGTATAAGCTTTTATTTATTACTTAGCCTATTTTATAACAGCATTAAAACATGAAACATAAACAGTAGGTTTTGTATATCAATGTAAATAATTTAACTAGTAAATATTACACACTTTAGCCACAAGTTTGTTTTGTTTCATTTTTAACTTGAATTCCGGCAAACTCAACATTCTTGAAATGCAACACCCTTTAACCCTTAACTGACACCATACGTCTCAGAGACGGTCGCGAATTTAAAAACCCGTGTATCTTCCGCCTACGAATTTTTTGTGCGTCCCCAACCCGTCTACCTTTCAGGTGAGTGGTATAGTTTGTGTAGTGAAGGTCCTGTTTGTTTTTGTCTGCGTTTGCCTTTTCCAAAGCCATTTTAGTGTAGTGCGTCCCATTCTCCCGTCTCTCAGACTTATCGTGTCTGTTAAGTAACATTATTCGTTCATTCCAAACTTTGTATATACTGTTTTTAGTGTAAGTGTGTGCTTTTTACGTTTCTTTTTTAATAAATACGGATTATCAAAATCCTGATAAACCTGGTCCATCACATGGAAGACCAGTTATGAACTTAGTAACTGTGAATAGTGATGGGTTCAATAACGATCTTGAGAATTTGGTGTATGATGTTTTGGAAGGACCTTCAGAACCTGATCCATACGACAGCGATAAAGATCCAGATTATCAATGTGATAGCGAACACGATTCCGAATCAGAACAGGAGGGCGAAGAAAATGATGATGTGTACCAAGAGTCGTCTAACGAGCATCCAGGTGTGATAGATTCTTCTAGTATTGAACCCCTGATTCTAGAAGATGGTTTTTTCTATGGAAAAAAAATACGTAACAGAACACAATTTAAATGGAATAAAGTGCACCAGCCTTTAAATGTTAGAACAAGAAGGCATAATATAATTGTGCAGTTACCAGGTCTAAAAGCTCCTGCAAAAAAATTGGGAACTAACCCTACTGTTGAGGACGTGTGGGGACTTTTGTTTTCTAATGACATTTTGAATGAAATTATTATGTGGACAAACAAAAAGATTACTTCGATCAGGAGTAATTTTTCAAAACCTCAATCTTACTCATCTGATTTGTATATGATAGAGTTGAAAGGTTTCATCTGACTTTTGATATATACGGCTATTTTCAAATCTAGCAATGAGTAAATTGACAGTTTTTATTGTACTGATGGAACAGGTCGAGACATATTTCGTTGTACAATGTCCAGAAATAGATTTTTATTTTTATTGTTGGCATTACGATTTGACAACCCTGTTGATCGTGAGGGAAAAAAGATGAGGACCCTACAGCTGCAGTTTCCAAAATATTTAATAAATTTTCTGAGAACTCCCGACTCCTTTATTCTCCTGGTCCAACGATGTGCGTTGATGAAATGCTGGTCTCTACGACATTGAAATAGCTTTACATTATCACAAATTACGATGTTTAGATTACAAAATAAATATTTTAAAGAAAAAACAATTTTCCGGTAAAGAAAATGTTTTTGTTAGTAATATTAAATTATTTTTATTCGATTTTAAGCATCACTTTGTAAAACGCACTAATATATTAAGATTATGTCATTAAAATATGTTTTTAAAAGTGTTTAATGATCATTAATTCCAAAATACATAATGGTGTCTGTCAGACGTATGGTGTTTGTTAAGTAATGTTTTTACATGGTGTTAGTTAAGGGTTAAGTATACATTATGTCACGTTTTTGAGACTTTCCTGTATGTCTACTAAATGTTCTATGATAGTAATAACTAATTGTGCCATGTCAAATTATAATAAATTTAAACAATTTTATATGTTTGAAACCATTATGGTTTTAGTTCCATTTTAATTAATTTTTCTAGTCATTGATTTATAATACAATTTTTTTAAGATTAAAAGCATAATCAATTTTTATAAATTCCTAGCTAGTTTGTATTTTTTTCTAATTGCAAAGTTAACCCCCCCCCTTTTAGCCTTAATTACTTTTTAATTGTTACAGATAAGAGGTCAGGCTTCAAAACATTTCTTTAACTTTACTATTTTTAGTTATTGATGTAATATGTGAAAATTTTCAAAAATTAATCATTTCTTTTTTTTACATTGTAGATACAACTCTAGTATTAGATATAATTTAAAAAGTTGAAATACTTTAATATTTAATGGTCTTCCCTGACCAACATACAAGTTATGTTCTGTTATCTCAATACTACTGAAATAAGCTGCAAGCTGTTTTTCATGTTGTATTTGGTAACAAATTAAAGATTTTCATTTATAACTATTTTAGATTAACAACTATTTGTCTCAGAAAAATAGCTATACCTTGTATGAATGAATACAATCCAAATACTTACAAATTTAATTACAGATTGTAGTTCAATTTTTAAGTAAAAAAAGCAAGTGGTTGTATGTGCAGTGGCCAAGAAACTTAATGCACATGTGCAAAGTCAAGGAGCGTTCTTTAGTGGTTCTGGTGTTAGCTTCTTGTGACAAACTAATATTTGCTTTTCTAAAAACATTTTCCGTTTGTATTCAGCTTATATTGTGCTTTTTAAGTTTGATTACATCCTTTGGTGTATTTAAAGTGACGTGGATGTGCACCATAATACATCTTATAAATCTCCGAGTCAATCACTTAACACTTAATGTGCCTAATATTAGCATATAGTATAGTAGCGTGCAGCGAGCATGGTTCACTATCTCTGCCCCACCACTGATACTGTTATCTGGGGGGGGGGGTCCTCATTAAAAATTAATCATCCAAACCTTATTATAAATTTGACAAATCATAAAGTTCAAACATAAAAGTTTCCCAAAGATCAAGGGCAACAAAATCTACTAAAAATACTGAAGATTGATTCTGTAGACGAATTAAAAAATCTGGTGGCCATATCATTTCTAAATACAAAGAGCCAGCAGCTGGAAATGTCAAAACATACACTCCAAAAAAAAAGTTAACTAAGGATAAGAGCAGTTCTGGAACTAATTATTAGTCTGACATTTGGCTCTATAATCTATTAAAAGAATATTATAAAAAAAGCTCCCAAAAAAATGGCAATATTGAGGATCCATCTATTTTAATGGCTCTTTTAATCCTCTACATAATGGCCATGCTAGTGTGATCATTAATAGCATATATTTTAAAATCTCCACTCCTGGGAGACTACTTCTCCCATGCAACTACTCAGTAATTATTTCTCTAAACTACTGGCTGTATTTGAAAGTTCTTTTTTCAAATGAACATTAGTTTTCTTATTACTTATAACTGTATTATGACAATTTTAAAATTTTATTTTGAAAAATAGATAACTAAATTCAAGTATATTCTGAACGTGATTCAGAACAGTTTGGCATTTGGTTAAGAGAAACTGAAAGTGATGAAAAAATTGTTTTAGGGGTTGAAGATCTGATAATGTAGAAATTGAATCTGATCATGTAGTGAAATTTTTAGAACCCAACAATAATGAAGACGCCAATGACTTTATGGAAGAAGAGATTACCTACAGTAGCCACTCATGAAGAGCCTTTTACACCATTATATCTGTGTCATCCAGCATTCAAGATTTTGTGAATCCTGAATTCATATAAGGTTATAAATTATTTATAATTAATATATAGGTATGTAGAGGCATATTGGTATGTGATAGTTGAACAACACAAAGTTCGATATAATCCTGCTATTGAATGGAGATCAATCTGACCAAAATTTTAAAACAATTAGATGAGAACTCTAATAACATCATCAAAAACCAAGGGAAAATGCAAGCCACGGCTCATCCTAACTAAAACGAGTGACAAAACTAGATGCAGTCCGACCAACTATTTTTATGAGCAGTGGTAAAATTATATTGGATTTTGTAACATATAAATCAGTTGTTTTCATAAGTACAAATGCATATTTCTAATCAAAATTCGGTAAAAATATAATCTTAATTCGTATTTAATTTTTTTTTTTAGTTAATTTTTTTAATGTGTAGAACACGAATATCAACTTTTTTCCTCAGAACATACAGAAAGTTACTTTTTTCACATTTAAAATGTTAGTCTGTAATGGCACGCATAGCGTAAACAAGTCTTATTGATGTCTTTTAGAGATATTTTTTTAATTATTCGTTTTAATGTCTAGAAGACGAATTTCAACGTTTTTCTGCAGAAAATATGGAAAGTTAATTTTTTTGCACATTTCAAATGTTAGTCAGTAATGGCATGTATAGCATGAATCAACCGCGCAGTAGCTACAGAGCACTGCACTACGTCGAACCCAATTTATTATAATACTAAACTTAAAATGTAAATATTTTATTTTAGTTATAATTTTATACATTATAATACCTATATTAAAATATACCTATGGAGTATCCAGTCAGGATAGATTTGGTTGTAATTTTCTGCATTGGCAATAAGGCTAAATATTTACCACCAAATCTATCCTGACTGGATACTTCGTAGGTATATTTTAATATAGGTAGATAGTAATGTTGAATAAAATTATAACCAAATCCATCCTGACTGGATACTTTGTAAGTATATTTTAATATAGGTATATAGTAATGTTGTATAAATTTACAACCACATCTAGACATAGTGCAGTGTGCTGTAGCAACTACTACGCACCTGGTTCACGTTATAAGCCTACATACCAGACTAACATTTAAAATATGAAAAAAAGAAACTTTCCATATTTTCACAGAAAAACGTTGATATTCGTGTTTTATATATTGAAACAAGTCATTTTTTTTAACCAACATCGTTAAGACTATATTTTTACTGAATAAAATAGTGCTCTATTTTGTAATATCTTTACTTTATGTAGTTTTGTGCCATTATAAACTTTTTTATTTTTAAAATTCTAACCATTATTAATATATAAACTTGCCTATAGTAGCACTTACTTATATTTGTTGAGGACATCAGTTTCGGGACATGTGTCCCATTGTCAACTCAGACCGCAACTGATCTCAAGGTTTACGTAGGTTAGGGTGGGTTTATTATGGTGGTGTGGGTGTATTTTGTGAGTATTAGGAGTTATGATGTCAAAAAGTGTGTGTGTTATAATGTAATTGTGTATTGAGTATGTGTGTAGGGTGTAGTTTGAAATGTCTGTATATTTCGTATTGTTCGGTTGTGTAGCGTTGGTTATTTCTGTGTTGTTTATGAAGAATTTGTAGGTTAGATGTTATGTCTATGTAGTGATGTTTTGTGTAGTTGAGACGTTCGGCGAAGTTTGATTGGTAGTTATTCTTTGTTAGTGCTTTTATATGTTCTTGGTAACGTGTGTAGAAGAACACACTTCCCTGTCTGGCCTATGTAAAAACTGGGGCAAGAACTGCAAGTTAGTTTGTAAACTCCAGTGCCGTTGTAAATGTCGATTCGTTGTTTGGTTTAAATTGTTTATTGAGTGTTGTGTGTGGAGTAAGCTATTTTGTAGTTGTATTTCCGTAGTGTGTTGGTTAAATTGTGGGTTTTGGATGAATTGTATGGTACATCTACACACGTTACCAAGAACATATAAAAGCACTAACGAACAATAACTACCAATCAAACTTCGCCGATCATCTCAACTCCACAAAACATGACTACATAGACATAACACTTAACCTACAAATTCTTCATAAACAACACAGAAATAACCAACGCTACACAACCGAACAAAACGAAATATACACACTTCAAACTACACCCTACACACATACTCAATACACAATTACATTATAACTCACACACACTTTTTGACATCATAACTCCTAATACTCACAAAATACACCCACACCACCATAATAAACCCACCCCCATCCTAACACCCTAACCTATGTAAACCTTGAGATCAGTTAAGGTCTGAGTTGACAATGGGACACATATCCCAAAACGTCCGTCCTCAACAAATATAAGTAAGTGCTACTATAGGCAAGTTTATAAATAATTATAATTGTTTAGTGAAACCTAGCAGCTCACGTGAAGATGGAATCAACAAATACATTTTTAATTTAGAATGGATTTTAACATACATTAAAACAAAAAATTTTAATTATTGAAGTCCTTGTCAAGTATTACCTTGACTTTAACTGGAAACACTATTTAAAAAAGATATAGAAAGTTGTTTTTTATGCCTTCTACTTACTTAATATAATAGGATGTGCATTGTAAGCTTCACTGGCTTCTGATTTCAAAAGAAAAGTATAAAGTATTCCTAAAATAAATGCCAACATTTTTTCATTGCCTACGTAACACACCATTATTTTTACTTTAAATTAAGTTCACTATTTATTAACACTGGTAATTTTTTGTTGTAATAACCACACTTTTACCAATTGCACGTATTAACAATTTTATTCTTTAACTAATCAACGTCATTACTGGTCTTGATACGCAATTCATTCTTAAGACAATATTCTGAGACGTGAATTTCAAATAATCTAGTTTTCCACCGGACACTTTCAAAAATACCATTCTTAGATTGTCATTGTTCCTGACCCTAATCAGATGATCAGGCCAGGTCTCCCCTCCCTCTGTTTGAAATGTTATCTTTATTCTTGGTAAAGAATCTGCCCAAGTTCAATACTATTTGTGAGGAATACCATGAACTAACAGGTTCTTACGTTTCAGTTCAAAAAACTGAAACCAGTTCTGGTAAAAAGTTCCAAAAATTCATTGTTTCAGTTCTAAAAAGAAGTTATATAGTATACTGTTACAAAACGTTTGTTCTAATTATCTTGATTTAACTGAAAGAACAAAATATAGCTGACATTTTTCACTTACATCCTTAAATAATTCTTAGATTTATTAATAATAAATTCAATTTTTGAATTTTGTAATCCATTACATTCGGTGAATCTTATTAATCACTTAAACAATAGTTTATGACTATCCGAACTTTACAAATTTAAAGTTTGTATAGTCACAAACTATTGTTTAACTCTTTGCTGCACGGAATTATTCCAAGTTCTTTGATCCCATGTTGCACGCAACTATGAAAATTTAAAAAAATGCTTATATTTAATTGTTTTCTGTTTCCTTGGGTGTCAGATAACATGATACAAATTTAGAATTTTTTCCTTTGTCATATATATAAATAATGGGTGTTACATTTTCTGTAACACTATGCAAGCCGATGCTGAAGAGTGTTACAATGTTTGTATCACTATGCAACATGAAATTTAAGTAATTTCTACTGAAACACAAGATGTACTGTAGTATGTTTACTAGGTTGTTGTGGCGTGAATGAAAATGCAAATTACTAGGTCAAACTGAGGTTATATTATTATGAGATGCGCTTAATAAATACCTGATTATTGTCAGAGGAAAATTAAAAAAACAATCATTGACTGCAATACACTGAGAGTTTCTTGCCAATTTACTGCTTTGAGAGATACTTTTGGAACAGCATTTACAACAGCAGCACCGACAAAGAAAAAGAAAATCCGGTGCTACCACTTGCGACTCTTTCGGCTTATTTCATAAGCGGCTTTTCTTTGGTCAAACTTATCCAAGCAATTCATATGCAAATTATAGTCCAATATGGAACTGGGCAGGTAACGTTGATCCGCTCCCCATTAGTTTGTTACCTCTTGACTGTAGTGGGTTCGCGTGGGTCGTGGAAATTAGATACCATATGGACCGCTTTATTATCAATCCACTTCATCGCAGATATCCCTTTGTCACTAACGTACCAGTCGTAGTCTCCACGGATCATGTCTGCTGTAGCCTTGAACTTTGGCAGATGTTTTCTATCAACATTTATCGTTCTACACGCATTTATTCCTAAATCTTTTAGATCCTCCATAAAAAAAACACTGACAAAGTAGTTATCAATGTACAAACTGTGGTTTTTGTGTTGTGAGCACTCTGTTCTTCTTCTTACTACTGATGGGCCTATATCGTAAGGGTCTTCCTTCAGCAACTTTTCCAGTATAAATTTAAAATTTGATGATATATCGAGACTTGTCAGCTAACATCCACAGCTTGTATCCACGCTTTATCGGTGTTTTAGGGGGATACTGTTTTAGTGTACTTCTTCCTTTAAACTTTATCATGGATTCAAAATAACAAGTCAATACTTGTCCGGGCTTGAAGTTTTCTTCAACATTTTCCCCAATTCTGTCTAAGAAAGGTCGAAGTTTATTAAGTTTGTCATAATTTTCCTCTCCTCTAAAAGACATGACACTTTTGTCATTTAGGTGAAGTTTTCCTAGTAGCCAGCTAAATCGGTTTACAGGCATAACCCTGCTAATGAAGTGAGTCGAAGTCGATAGACCAGTAGCCTCTGTAGCTTGGCATCCTTTTTATTCCCATAAGAATGTTGATACTTAGGAATGCCTTTACCTCTTGTGCCGTTGTTGGAGTACACCTTTTACCAGACTGCTGAGAACAATGTCCACCTCTTTGCCCCATTTTGGAGTGGGCCTTTCTTCAAGGCCAAACTTGACAGGTTTTTGCTCTTTTGTTTTTGTTATGGTCCCTCCTTTACGCTTGATTCCCCGGGTTATTATGGGCTGTGATGTGCTGCTATCATTATCTCCAATCTTATCAATGTCATTGGCAGCTTTTGACAAAACATCAGACAAAACGGAATCATTAGAATCAGGATTTGGTTCAGACATTTGAAAATAATCATGATCGAAAAGAGGCATGAACAAGTTATCAACTTGTTTATCTTGCATAGGTAGATCTTTAAATGATGTACATTCTCCAAATTCTGTGTCATCATCTTGTTCTAGGTCATCTTCTGATTCTCCCCCTAAAGGTATAGGTTGAAAAAGAAGATACTCTTCTATTTCTTTCTCATCAAAAATTCTCTTCGACATTTTGACACCTAGAATAAAATCTTGAATCAGTATAAGACAAATTTATAGATGTAGTCTAACCTAACCTAACCTTACCGTGTCTCTAATGAAAATTATTATTTTTAGCTCGAAAATTTTATGTAGGAGTTGTGGATTGAAAAAACGTGAATTATACTTATGCTGAATAAATAACTTGCGGCCAAGAGGAAAAATTCAAAATCTGCAAATAGTATTTCATGTTGCATGGTGTTACATTTTTTGAACAAGGGCCGGACCCCGTTTGCATAATGTTACATAATTTGTATTCAATATAACCTATCACCTAGCAACGTCTAACTGAAATAAATCATGGAATACAACTTTATATTGTATAGCGAAACCATAAGTTCATCTTCCATTAAGAATAAATAGAGTTAATAATAAACTTACCTCAAAAATCATGAAAGTATCAATGACAACAGTAAACACCAACAGAATCACACGTGAACGTCTCTGAGCACAATAAATAAATATGTTTTTTTTTTTTTTTTTTTTTTTTTTTTTTTTTTTTTTTTTACCCGGGTCTGAGCCCCCAAAACCCGCCCAGCCCTCGTGGCAGCCAACCTCTAGCGAGCTACCTCCGTCTCACATGCGCATGCGGTTAGTATCCCTACCGCGAATGAAGGAAACGGGATTGATTGCCCATGTACCAAGCTCATAAGCTCTTTCCATGGAGAATCAGGAGATAGTGAAATGAAACAGTACGGTAAGTGTCGCGCTAAGAGCGGGATGAAAAAACCTGGCAAGAAAGAAACCCTGCCAGGAAAAATCCCGCGACAGATCATGCAGGAACCCTGGGGGCTTGGATCACCTTATGCTATGGAATAAGGAGAGGTATTACCTTGCAAATACCTTGTTAGTGAGTCTATGGCAGGAATGGCATGCACCTCTTTTTCTGCTGCCTACTCGAAACTGAAAAGGCATGCAATCAAATTATTACTTCCGTTGGGGCTAAGCGGCCCTGGAGATGTGCCCCTGCGTCACCTGGAACATAACTGTGAAGCAGAATTTATTAGTATGTATATTTTATTTTGGTGGTATGGTGTGAGCTAGGCGGTCAGTAAGGACAGCGGCCGTCTGTGTGTGTCGTGGGTGGGGTCATATCTACCCAGTGAGGAAATGAGTGTTGATGTTGTATGTGCGTGAGCCTGTTTGTAGAACTTTGTTGCTAAGTGTCGGAGGTGTTGTTTGATGAAAGGCACTTTTAAGTCAGTGTGAAGCAGTGTTAATCTTGTACATCTAGGTGCCTTTGTGATTATTCGCAAAACCTTGTTTTGGAATAACTGTAGTCTGCGTGTGCGTGTGTTACCTGCATGGCCCCAGACGGGTGATGCGTAAGTGAGTATGCTGCGCAGCATAGATACGTATATAGTAGTGGCCGCCCGTAGTGAAAGTGGGCTTGTTCTGTTAAGCATAGGATATAGTTGTGTTAATCTAAATGTTGCTTTTTTTAACGTGTTGGTAATGTGAGGGTCCCAAGTCAGGCCTCTGTCGAGTATGACTCCCAGATATTTGACCTGGTTCCCCCAGTGAATGTCCTCGCCTAATAGTTTTAGAGGTGTGTTGAGTTGGTGTGTCCTACGTTTGGAGAGAAGCAAAGCCTGGCACTTGGCCACGTTCACCTTAACTCTCCAGTAGCTCAGCCATGATTCTAGTACTGTAAGGTGGTCCTGTAAATATAAGTGTATTAGATGTGGTTTCCATGACTGAGCGGATAACGCGGTGTCATCTGCAAATATGGCCACTTGTGTGTTGAGTGTTGTCGGTATGTCGTTGATGTAGATGTTGAACAATACGGGCCCAATAATTGAGCCCTGAGGGACTCCGGCCCGTATAGTCCGTAGTGTAGATTGAGCTTGATCTACATCAACCCTAAACTTACGGTTGGACAGGTATGAGCTAACTAGGTGTATGAGCCCGTCTGGAAAGCCATAGTGACGAAGTTTCGCTAAGAGCCCGTTGTGCCAGACCCGGTCAAAGGCCTTTTCAATGTCCAGGAAGACTACCCCAGTCGAGCAGTAATTGTTGAAACCCTTGGTTGCATGCTCCACCACTCTCATCAGCTGATGCGTAGCCGAGTGTTTTGTCCTGAAGCCAAATTGCTCTGGCCTCAGTATGTTGTGTGTGTGGATATGTTTGTTGATACGTTTGAGCAAAATTTTTTCAAATACCTTGCCCATCGTATTCAACAAGCTTATCGGTCTATATGAATCAGGTTTGTTGTGGTCTCCTTCAAATACCCACATACCCTATCTAGCGGTGGTGTATTGTACTACACGGAAACAGTTCCAAAGTAGTAGCGCTGTGTGTCTGGTTGGAAAAAATAAAACGTGGTGTTACACAAAATGGAACACTGAAACGATGGTAAAAAATTTTGTGTTACATTTTCTGTAACATTATGCTGCAATGAGTTAAGTGATTAATAAATTCAAGTTTTACGTATTACTGATACATTATAAACTATTTGAAATTCTTCTAGAACTCAATAATAAAATCAGTTGAAATAAGTTACTGTATTTGAAAAAGTAGGCCTATATATGCTACTAAATATTAAATATCGAAATCTTGTTGCTGTTCATGACGAGCTGGTTGTTAATTCTTATTACACTTTTGCTATTACTTGCGACCAGACTTTTTGTTAACTATAAGTTGTTAAATTGTTAACTTACACTTGGAGGAAACGTTTTCGTCTTACGACTTCTTCAGCCTCGTATTTTCCCCGCTAAAATGCGTGCCTTCAGCGGCAAAAATACGAGGCTGAAGAAGTCGTAAGACAAAAACGTTTCCTTCAAGTGTAAGTTAACAATTTAACAACTTTTAGTTAACAAAAATTCTGGTCGCAAGTAATAGCAAAAGTGTAATTAGACTAAATATTAAATAAGTGATAACAAAAACATGCAATATAACAGGAAAATATATCGTACTGCAAAAAAACTTGGTCTGGTGAGAAATATCAGTAAATAAAGTTTTTTTGCACAGTGAATTAATAATTAAATGAACAAAAATAATTTCACTGTTAAAAGTTATTAAGTAATGTGTTTCTTATACTCTGACATATATTACTTATTAAATAAGTACCGTAGTCCCTCACTATTCGCGGGGGCTACCCCAACTTTACTATATATTTACTAATAGAAGCGAGACCTCGAATATTGAAACCAACTGTATATGAAAAACGGGAGGGTTACGTTTCACATCAAAAGTGTTAAGATTAATTATAGTATGGTATATTTACGTACTTTAACGCTGTTAATTAGATTTTAAAAAACCAGTCATTTTACTTTGTGTTCAATTATTTTTAGTCTTTACACACTTCTTTATATGATCATAGTGCTTTTTCCAGCTGTTGATTGAATTTTAATGCTTGTTCTAGAAACGGATCAATTTCAGTAACGGCTGCAGCTAACTGTTTCGCTAAACATAAAATATCTCTGACAGATTTTAATGTCAACTTCAGCGACACATTTTTAACGATTCCTTTGTCATTGTTATTTGAGATAAGCATATGTTCGGTAATTAGTTCTTCCACCTCTTCTTCCGTCAAATCCTTGTTCACACTTTTTAAAAGATTGTCAACATCTTCACTTTTAATGTCTTTAAATCCTTCACCGTTAATGCCATGTGCTATTGAGACAATATCAGAAACAAGTTTGTGAGCTTCTGTCGTCACTACATGCTGGTTAACATACCCTACCACAATTTCTTCCAACATGCACCCACGAATGATAATTTTAGTTCCTCCACTGATTCTTTTGTTTTAGAAATACAGTTGGCGATACATTTTTCCCAGCATTGGCTTACTGTCATACTCTCGTTATTTTCTACAGCATTTAATAATTCGCCAAAAGTACACAGAAGATAGTAGGCTTTAAAAATGATGATCACACCCTGGTCTAGATGTTGAATCAAGGCTATTGTTTGGTGCCAGGAACACTCTCACTTTAGGATGTAAAGAATTTAGATGAGCAGGTTGTCCATGCGCATTGTCTATTATGAGGAGAACTTTAAAAGGAACGGACTTCAATTTCAGAAAAACATTCCGCTTCTTTAAAAAAAAGTGGAACCATTCTGTAAACAGTTCTCCGAATACCCATGCCTTTTTGTTCACGTCCAACAATGGCAAATGATCCTTGTCCATGCTTTTCAGTGCTCTAGGGTTTAGGGATCTATACACTACCATTGAATTTATCATGTAACCGCTAGCACAACAGCATAGTAGAACAGTCAAACGATCCTTTGTGGCCTTAAACCCCAGAGCAGATTTCTCCTCCTTAGATAAGAAATTTCATGAAGACATTCTTTTCCAAAACAGTCCAGTCTCATCTACGTTAAAAACTTGATCGACTGTGTAATCTTGCTCCAAAATAAGACCTTTTGTTTAAATGCAATGGAAGTCTGTGGAGGGCATCATAATCCGCTGATGCTGGTTTACTGGCAATTTTCACGTTGAGAAGAGAAAACCCTCTTTTAATTTGCTAAACCAGCCTTTACTTGCCAAAAATGATTGACTGTCAAAACCACCGTTTTGAACAAAATGTTCATAGAAACAGGTAACTTTTTCACAAATAAAAATTGAACTCGGTGGCATCATTTTTGGGATTGATCTTCTACCCACACACTCAAAGCTTTTTCCATTCCTCAATGTTTATATCGCAACACACAGTGATAAATTTTGCTGATTAACATATCCCTTCTCTGACACTCTTCCTTATATTTTCTTCATTTTTCTTTATGTAACGAACTGTTTACTTGTTTACTTTGAAACTCTTTACAACAGATGCTGTGCTTTCCCCACATTTTAATTTATCTAAAAGGTCAATTTTCCGTTGTTAAAGTTTTTCTTGCCTTTCCTTGACTCTAACAGAGCTTGATGACATTATAACTTATATAAACAAGTAAAGGAAAAAGATAAAACTAAACAAAACAGATTCCCTAAACACTTCCACAAGTAGACGCAACGTTAAAACTAGCAGACATGTCTAGCTCTTTGGTAACTGACGGGAAAAACAAAATCCAAGTTAGTTACAAACCCCTGATACGATTATCAATGTTTGGATTTTAAAAACTAATAAATCAGCAGTAAGTAAACTTAGTATTGCTAAACGTATGTATGGAGCTGTGTATGGGTTGTGTATAACACAACATACACAGTAGATATACTATCTTTTTTCTCTTCGTTTTAAAATACAGTACAAATAGCCTACCCCTCTCACACACACATGCATCAATGAAATCACCAACCTACCAAAATTAATCACATTACTAAATTCACATAAGACAGTACACACAAAATAATAATTTTACCTGACTTTTTGAAATAATTAGTACTTTTGAAATATTGAATTTTTTTACTAAGTGAAATAATTTCATTTTGAGTGAAATCTAGAGCAATTTCCATTTTATATGTTATTTTTAAGGTATGTGTAAACTGCACAAATAGCAATGTTATAAACAAGTTTAAAATTTTATGCTCATAAAAAAAGACAAGGTTGTATACTGTTTGTCCAAGTTTAGAAAGTGTAGTTAATGAATGCGCAGAAACACAGTTTTGGTCTTATATTGAAAGAGAAGGAAGCAGTTGTGTGGCAAGACAATGTAGGGATGTAACACTGGAAAAGTAATGGAGAAGGATCACTGCTGTTGTGAGCTGTGACTTACCTCTCCTATACACTAATGTTTCTATACACATTTTGACTGTGTATTAAGCGTTTCTTCTATAATTAAAACAGTATTTTTCAGTACTAATATGCCTAATCCAAACACAACACATTTACTAGGCAAAGGTATGATGTTTAGGAGACAATTTAAATGCATTATTATGAATGTACACATTATTATGTATTTAGAAACATTTCACAAGAAAATTCCAATATGTCTTGCTCAGTAATTCAAGAATGTGTAGTAACTTTCTGTTGAATATTTGTTCACTCATTAAGAAAAGAAATATCTGTTTACTGACAAAAGGAAAACGACTACAAGAAAACGAATTTTTTAGTAAGTTACGTAAAGCTCAACCCAAAGGAATAAAAAAGGCAAATATTGATAATTTTCGTTGCCTCTTTCAGGGAGTTTTTGTTGCAAACATTCAACGTTGAGAAGTGTGTTGAAAAAATTTTAAATCTTGAACATCCAGAACTAGAATTAAATTTTAATCACAAAACATTTTGCAAAATTTTAATTGGAATGAGATTCAGGTGGTAACAGAGAACAACAGAAAGATTTTAATCAAAAAACATGACATACATTTCAAACAAGTATCATATTTGAACAAACTTCGACTGTATAGGGCAGCAGATAGGCCTATCATAATGAGTTCATTTATTCCACAAACAAAAAGTTTCAGGTGGACTGATAAGTCTCCAAAGAAAATTTCGAAGAGACTGAGATTAATCTTTCACTGCTCAAGCTGACAGTGAAGTAGGAGGTGTTGAAGATGCCCTTCTGATTTTTAAATCAGGACAGAAAACAGGAGACTATAACAATGATATGAATGCAGAGAATTGTGAAAAATAGATTGAATTCACTTTTTGTTGACAATAACACACCATATAATAATAAATTAGTGAATTCTATGGCAAATTCAAACCGCCAAAAGTAAGTACCGATCGCATGGGTAAGGGATAGAAACATACTATTTTCAAAAGGTATTTTATAATGTGAATTATACGAATTAGTAAAACTGAACAAGTAAAAATATGAGGATTTTTATTTCGATTGCATATTTGAGCATGAAAGCCCTAAAATATCGAGCCTGTCTGCTTACCATATCAAATTGAACCCAATGGAATTAATTAGGGTAAAAAGAAAGAAAGGAAATTGCAACAGAAAATGTTACAAATAACATCAATCATATCATAATGATGGTTGAAAAAAAAATCAATGAATTAGAAACTGAATTTTGGGAAAGTGTTGAGATTACGTTTTAAAAATAGGAAACAATTATTACAATACAGATAGTGTTATGTAACTTCAATAATTGAAAATATTGACATTAGTAATGATAAAGAATCACTGAGTGAAAATGAGGAGTCCAATGAAATAGATGATGCCATTCGGCCATTAAAATGACTCAATTGGGTTTAATATTCTAGATTATTTGGTTTCTCCATACCATAGATTTATGTGAGCTATGTCTATGGGAGCTCCTAAAAGAGTGACTCCAAGAGTTACAGTCTGAGTTGACAATGGGGCACATCTCTCGAAACGGCCGTCCTCAACAAATATAAGTAAGTGCTACTATAGGCAAGTTAGTAAAATATTTACAAGTGTTTTAGAGAAATTTATTGCTTTTGAACTTTCAAAGGTCTAAGAGTTTCTTACATTCTACTACTGTACATCCAAGAGTAGGTTGTCTTGATTTCGACTAATAAAAATGTGGTCACCTTAGGCATATCCTCTTAATTTAGATTGAAATTTCCATACTTAAGGATATCATTTAGCCTATATGTCGTTTTGACATTGTTCAACATGACTATCTTTTGATATACCTACTAGGCTTTGATTATATATATACTCTAAATTGACAGTTAACTCTAAAATCTAACAATTTTTAATAAATTTGCTCTAAATGCACTGAATGGTTTGTAGCTTGCATTTATTGTTTCTGAGGTTATCTTATTATCAAAGCTTAGGTCTTATATATACACTGGTAAAAATTTGAATCATAGTACGTTTATAGTTGTCTAGAATAAGGAATTTCCCAGATAAGTTGAATAAGTTCAACTAGGTTTCTTGCCCAGGAGGAACTAAATATAAGAACAAAATAATTGAAGATAGAATAAAACTATTGACCTAAGGAAAAACCACTAAGAAATGTGTTGAAACAAACAAAACCCATAAAAAATCTAGAAAAAATAGTTGTAATATAAAAAACAGAAATTAATTCAAGCAAAAATTGTTAAGGACTAATTTCAGTATATAAGAATTGATACCTTGAAAATCAAAATAAAACAAATAAAAGATTATAGCAAACAGCATATGGAGTAGAAACTTATAATAGAAAATTTTATAAAAGTTTGGAAAAGTAATATAAAATTGAATTCAAATTATTAAATTTCAATAAATGTGGCTCATAAAATACTCGTACAAAATATTTATATTCTTCTGTTCAAAGATTACATTTTCTTGTTTCTGGATTTTATTTATTTTTAGTTGTCAATCTTTTGAAAATTCATGGAGCAAAAATGGTCCAGAGTCTTCGCACCATGAGTATGATTTGTTTAGTCCATTATAACTGAATTATAATATTTGTAAATTTAATTAACATTATCAACAATAATCCAAGTGATGAATACAGTAGTTAGTTTCTATTTATAATGGCTGTTCTCTAGCTTCAGTCATTTGACTAAATTTGAGGTTATTCAGTAAAAACATGTGGTTAGAAGTTGAAGTATCTTGTAGCCAATTTTCAATAGTTTTTATTTTTTTGCCTTTGCAGGCCAGGGTGGGTAGTTAAATTCATTACTAAAGATAGTTTATGCTGTCTTTATGGTAATTTAGAATGATTGGAAGTTTGCACTTTGGGAATTCCATCTTCAATCATTTTTAGTGGATATTCTCTATGTAGATGCTCACATTTTCAAAGTTTACATCAACTAAAATCGTTATAGCTTTTTATGCTCTCTTCACTTTTATGTTTAAAAAGGTCATGATAGGCTGTTCAAAAGTCATTCCTTTGTTGAAACTAGAAAGTTGTTTATGTGTCTGAACCAAAACAATCAATAAGTGTTTATTTTCTTAAAAATACTTTATCCACCATTCGTTACACAAGTTTACTTTTGAAAGTGACTTCTTAATGTCCATCCCTGTACATTTTATTTGTAGGAAATTTCTTCCTTACAAGAGCTCCAAGGGGGCATTAGGGGCAATTGTTTTTTTCGAGTAACATGCATTTTTTATGTCTGTTTTTGTTTTTATTACCTGGTTATTTTTTGAGAAAATATATAAAAAAATTGAAAGTGTTATACAAATATTTTTCCCAAAACATCAAAAATTGTCTGCTAAGAAGAGTAAGGTTAATACAGTTTTTACTGTGTTATGTAAATCTGAATTTTTTTTGTATGTAAAATAGACTGTAAAATGTGTTATAAAAATACAATATCCAAGTGGTCTACATTAATTTTTAATACTCAAGAGATAATTTTGGGCTAAAATTAAAATTGGTGCAATATTTACAATCTAGGCATGATGTACAGCTGGATAAGCAGTAATGTGGTTGGATGTATAGTAAGCAGTTTTTTTTAGTCCAGAAAGTAGATGACAAAGTTGTTCAAATTAATGGCATAAAGGGTCTTATGGTATTTAGTTATACTATACCTCCCCCCTTTCCGTCTTTGGGTCAGTAAAAGAGAAGCTTCTGTGGTGAGGTCATTTATTATAAATAAATATTTAAATATTTTGTAGAGCTTCTGCAGACCTAGTGTAGAACTGTATCCTGAGGTACTACTTTGTGTGTGAAAATACTACCGTGTCTGACAATTAAAAACTAAAAATGTAGACTGCTACTAATGTTGACAAAATTTATACTTTTTAAATATTTTCATAACAAATAATAAAAATTGTACAATAATTTTAAAAATTTGAGAAAAATAAAGAAAAAATTAGAAAGAAGAAACAATTTTAAAACCGTTCAAACATATGTTGCTCCCGGGGGATTAATCAGGGCATGCATATGTTGCTAATCAAAGGGTTATACAAAAAGTAACTATACACATAGTAATTTAAGTTGAAGTGTAAAGTAGTAGTACAAGTTGAAAGTGGAATCAAATGATAATAACACATTCACTCCGACTTAAAACAAACAAAACCTGACCACACGCATTTTGTTTACTGGGATTACTGATGAAGGTAGCCAATTACCTACTTCTGGATCTGAAATTGGTACATCAGGTAGCATATCTGCTACTGCTGCAGTGAATGTATTGTAAAATATTCTTGCAAAATTCTAAAAACAATCTAGCAGTATGTTATTAGATAATAAACACCTAATGGTTAAAAAATTTTAGCAAGTTAACAAAATCACTGAAGGGTTTAATAAAATAATAAGATTATTAGTAAAATGTTTACCATAAAGCACTCTTCTCTGTTAGAATATGAACAAAGAAAATAAAAAGAGAAAGAATGAAACAGATGTAACCAGTAATTTAAAACAATTTTATTTACCTAGAAGTAATACATTTTTACTAAAACTTAAACTGTTTTATTAATTTTGTAAAACAAAAATAAAAGTGAGAAAAATATATAGAATATTGATTTATTGTATTAAAAACTCAGTAATTGAAATTAAGTATTGAAACATATGTAATGATTTTTTCTATTTAATCTAATTATTGTGTGAACAAAAATGCTAAAATATTTTATGAAAAAATATTAACATCAAACAAAATATAACAAAAATAATTTTAAATTTCATGGTTAGTTAAATTAGGTTATAATAAACAAAAATGAAACCATTTCTATCCAATAATAATTTGTTCACAACTCTAGAGGTGGTTTTACATTCATTGATAGCAAACTGACATTTAATAGTACATTTACAATTTCTGTGTTGTAACATGAACAATCATCATCATCATCATACAAAGTATTTTTAATAACCTCATAAATAATTTTGTTAATTTTAAAAGTATGATATATAAGAAAATTCTTAAGCTGAACTTTCGAGGTTAAACTAATAATAAATTAACGAATAAAATACACTATCTAACAAATATTGTTTTAAAATAGATGCATTTCAATTAAAGTAGACCCGATTTCTCTAGTTTATAAGGTGAAAAAATCACTGGAAAAAAATAGTAATGTGAACGTAACCATTGTTACTGGAATAACCTAAAAATACTTAGAGAACCAAAAAATGTCATACCAAATGAAAAAAAAAATCAAAAATTTATTGTTTGATATCTAACATAACACTTAAATATATAGGTAAAAATAATAATAAATTAAATAAATTAAATCTAAGGAACATTTTTTCCATGTGTATTGCATCATGGCAGAAAAATCAGGAATACCTAAACACTTACACTTTTAAATGTTTTAAACTTGCCTATAGTAGCACTTACTTTGCTTGTTGAGGACGGCCGTTTCTGGAGATGTGTCCCTTTGTCAACTCAGACCGTAACAGCCCGAAACGGCGTATCTCCCGAAACGGCCGTCCTCGACAAGCAAAGTAAGTGCTACTATAGGCAAGTTTAAAACATTTAAAAGTGTAAGTGATTACTAGTAGCTCACGCGAAGATGGAATCAACAAATGTTAATACCTAGACATTATATATATTTAAGTACATTTTTCTACCTTTCCTAAAACTACACTATTTTCCTCGGTCAAAGTGTTTTGAAATGACTCCATTTTTAAAATTTAAATAGTACTCCTGGAGTACTATTCAGGTTTTGAAAATTTAGTCATTCCGAAACGCATCAACAGAGCAAAATACTATAATGTGAGGAAAGACAGAAAAATGTACTCAAATAAATACAAATATTCCTAACAGAAATGAAAATGAGTATATTAAGAGTTTTAGCCAAACATTATTTAGAAGAAAATCATGTTTTTTAAGTACCCCTTTTGAAAAATGTTATTAGATTAAAGAGTTAGATGCATAGGAAGCTTTGTATATTAGTAAATATTAAAACAAATTGTAAATTATGAATCAGAACCTATAAAAAATTATATTTTATTGTCAATATATTGTTATTAGAGTATTTTTAATAATTGTTTGACCAAAGGTCATGGCCCAATAGTAAAAATGTACTTTTGGCTGTAACTGGGTTTTTCTAGTTGTTTTAACTTACTTAAGATAATGACTTTGTCAATAAAGTGCTTCTGAGTTAAACAAATATTTGAGTTGGTGTATTTTTTTTTATTATTTATTATGATATGACATGTTTGAGGTTTTACTCTAAACTAGTTTTTTCACATGAGTAAAAATTAACTAAAAAACTGTGTTACCTTACAGATTACAATTATAATCATACAATAAACTAGGTAAAAGAAATGCACTTGTTTAAGTAATATCATCTATTACTTCTTCAACTTCTTGGTCATCTTTTTTTTGTTCATTATTGTCTGTTTTTTCAAGTCCCAAACTTTCTAACAAATCTAGAAATACAAAAAACAGTGTTAAAACATACAAAACTATAATATATGATTATTAATTATTCCTTTGGTTAGTCTATATAAAAATGTACGAGAATAAAACAATTTATGAGGTAGAAAAGACAGTTATATTTTGGCCTATCATTCCAGTATCTGTTAATACAGCCACAAACTTGGTATTAGAGTATTCTGAAACTCAGTCCACCTTCAGTTTTGGTGTCAAATACAATAGTTGTAATTTGTACATTAGGAATTTTTTAATGTACAGGGTGCAGCAGCATAACTTCCTTTTTTGAAAACTCAATAAAAACTATTGTATGCATCTGAAAATATTTATTTATTTTTTATAATGTAGGTACATGTCTAAAGTTTTTATTTACATTGTTTTGAAGATCAAATCTGTTAGGTGACGTCCCTCATTCTCCATACATTGCGTAAACCGATTTCTGGCGTTTCTCATGACTCTTGTTAGCGTAGCAGGTGTTATGTTGGCAATTTCTTCTTGGATGTTGGTCTTCAAATCTTGTAGGGTTCTTGGACGGTTCACATAAACACGGGATTTAAAAAAAACCCCATAGAAAAAAATCACAAGGGGACAGATCGGGAGAGCCTGCCGGTCATTCCAAATCGCCTCTAATTGAGATAAGGCGCTCTGGAAAGTGTTCCCTTAAAACAGCCATCGATGCTCTTGAAGTGTGTGCTGATGCACCGTCTTGTTGGAACCAAGTATCCCCCAAATCCAACTCTTCTAGCCGTGAGAAAAAAAAATTCTGTAGCATGTTTACATACCGGTCCGAATTCACTGTCACTGTAACCTCATTTTCCTCAAAAAACCAGGGACCAATAATTCCAGCTGAGGAAATTGCACACCACACTGTGACTTTGGGTGAATGCAAAGGCCTTTGATGCAATTCTCGAGGGTTGTTGTCAGCCCAGTAGCGCATGTTTTGTTTGTTAACCGACCCACACAAATGAAAATGGGCTTCATCGCTAAAAAAAACAATAGCACCCTCGGGAACGACATCAAGAAGAAGCTCACACCCGTTCATCCGAGAATTGAAGTCACGTTCTGAAAGTTCCTGCACTATCGCCATCTTATAGGGATGAAAATGAAGATCATCACGAAGAATTCTTCTTACAGAACAATCGGATAGTCCAAAGGCAGATGCGTGTTTGCGTGCAGAACGCCGTGGTGATCGCAACATTGACGCTCTCATTGCTTCAATGTTCTCAGGTGATCTAACGGGCCGAGGGACTCCAGTTCTTTGTTTTGTCACACTTGCAGTTTGTCTGAATGTAGTGACCCATGTAACAATTGATTTGCGGTCTGGGGCGGGAGGCAAAAGTAGGCCTCAACGGCAAAGGCAGGCTCCTCACTATTCCAACGCATGATGGCGACTGAAACGTGTCGGGACAAAACTTTACTGTACCCCCTCTTGAACGAGACCACTAGCGCTCCGCTATGACATCAACTAACTGAATGGCGAGCATTTAAAAAAAGGAAGTTATGCTGCCGCAACCCTGTATGTAGCAATGTTAAATCAAATGAGTCTAAGTGTATTCAGTTAATCATTTTTTTAATTGTTGGCAGAGAACCACAAATCAATTGCTATAGATCTGCAACTTTGTGTGTATTTAGGGAAGGAATAATGGGTGAAGGTGTAATGAAGCAAAGTTTATTTTAATTAAAAAATAGTACAACAAATAAGAATTACTAAAGTTAGAAATAGCTTGTGAATAATCAAATAAACATTAAAGTAAAATCGAATTCGGTAAATCTTCAACTTCACAATTACGAAATCTCTTTCTCTATTTTTGTCAAATTTCAAAAAGTTTTTTCAATGAACGTTAGATGGAGGACAAAAATGTCAGCAGATCTAAACAACAAAGCCTGGTTGTGTCATTAAAATTCCATATTTTCTATTCATTTTATGATTTTAAGTGAGATGTTTGGTCACAAGTTATATAGTTCAGATTTTGGGTGGAATGTGGTCCTCGGTCTGACAATTAAAAATGGCCATCATCAATGAACTTCAGTAGTACTTTGTAAATCTGAAATGGTGCAAAATTATAAAAGAAAGGGATTGATAAGCTATCAATGTGCACTGTTATAATAAAAACCTCCATTTGAAGAATATAAAGATTTTAAGAATATACCTTTAAAAGGAAAATACGTTTTTCATTTTAACAGTAGAAACTGAATAATCTAAACAGTTTGGAAGAAGAAAGGCGACACATTATAAATTAGTTGAATTATTGAATAAAAAATAATCTAAAGAAGTCTAACAGTAAACACTTTCTATAAAAGGACTTTGAGGTGTATAACTTCTATTTTTATTTATTGCTTTTAATAATGGGTTACAGAATTTTTCCATCAATCACACAATCCAAAACAAGGAAGTTTGCTTAACCCTGTTTGCTACTGATGCTTCAATGCAATTATTCAGAATGTTCAGTAAAGAATGTCTGGATTTTGTCTGGAGTTTGGAAAGTCTGTTGGTTTTCAGCATTGCTTAAAAAAATTATATCGTTTTTATTTGTTGAACGTTTGGTTTGCTTGACCCTTGTTAAGTTATTACTGTCTCTAGACTTCAAAAAAGCACAAGCAACACGTTTCTCATACATAAGAAATTGGTATTTTTAGTGCACCTCAAATTTAGTTGCCGTGAAAACTTGATGCAACAAATTAACTCATTCCACTAGATCGGTAATAATATAATTTGCAATGGGTTGACCAATTTTGAGAAACCAGGGCAGTCAAAAACCATTGATGACAAAATTGAAGAAATCTGGTAATCTTGATCAGAAGTCCAAAAAAATCTCTTCCTCAACATAGTCTTTAGTTAAATACCACCAAAACAACACTTTAGAATATCATTTGTAAAAGATTCAGACTTCGTCTCTACAGAATTAGTTAAGACTTCATATTAAACCCACCAACTACCCTAAGCTTACAGGCTTTGCAATTTTCATGGTCACTTAGATTGTTGACAATCCCAATTTTCTTTAAAAGAGTGCTGCTCCAAAATGAAGCTATATTCCACACAAATGGTGTTGTTGATTTTCACAATTGTTTGATATGGAGTTCAGAACAATCTTAGTTTGTGCAGGAACAATGAGTCATTTTAATGCAAGATGGCACCCCACCTCATTACCATCAGGAAGTGAGTAATACACAAACAACAGAATTTCAATTAGTTTTAATAGGCAGTAGTTGAATAGGCCTCCCAGAAGTACTTTTTTTAGAGGGGGGATTACATAAAAAACATTGCTTATGATGAAAACATAAGCAATCTAAGACATCTGTATAAGCGAATTTCAATGGCAATTACGACTGTATTTCAAAGATTGGCAACAAATCGAATACCGCTTTAATATCTTTAGATTAACGAATGGAACTCTCATCGAAATATATTAAGGTTTGAAACAATTTTGTTGTTGTTCTTTTCTGTTCCATTTGATATTTAAATCGTTTAGTTATCTTGAGCAATCATTTAGTAAAACTCGTTCCAAATCCCGGTTCAAATTCCTTTTGGAAAAGCCTGTATTAATTTTTATGTTATGTAACTGTTTATGATGAAATCAATCATGCTAAACTGTCACAAGTCATATTTTCACTAGATTTAGTAAACGTAGAACATGAAGAATTAATATAATTGTACTTGGGTTTTTTACTCTAAAATACAAGATATTTTTTGAACAGTCATTGTATTAACACACTTTAATAAAGTTAAAAAATGTAAAACCTTCCTTAAAAATATTACTTACAACTAGATACACTTTGAAATTACTGTACTCTTCAAACTAAAACAAAACTTCTAGCTTTCAAACTAAAACAATGAGAAAGTGCTAAAAGTTATTAATTATATTGTCATTCAAGCCATTAACATATTCTGTGAAACAAATCATAAAAGCTATTTCAAACATCGTTCTTGTTATTTGCATCTGTTAATGTAAATGATTTACCCATTTATAAAGTACAACAGATATATTTGTATATAATAATACTAGAAAGAGAAAGGTTTGTATATTCGCTAAAAAAGGATCTTTACTTTAACTTATTAATAGTGGTTTTGACGGAATTTTGAGTTAAAACTTGAAGAAGATACTTTTAGGATGAAAAGTCTGAAATTCTCCGACTTTTGTTCAGAGAAGATCCATCGGAAAACAAAAATGTGTTAAGCTATAATAGATCATAATAAAATCCCATGTCACAAATCATTACTTTCCTTATTATAAAAAATAAGCCCAAATTCTATTGAAAAAGGCATGGAAACTAAATTCTTATATAAACTATTATATGCGTGGGAGATTAAAAATTAAGAGAGTAAGAGGGTTACAACTTTAGTAAGTTATAAATTAATAGAAAAGGTGTCTAATATAATCTCAGAACAATAAGGTGATGTAAAAAGGTTTTACCTTTTGGAATGTAAAGAGCCAAACTGTCAAATGGCTGTGTACGTTTCAGTTCTTGTGCAAGTTGCACTGCTGTTTTCCAGTCACCTGATTTTGTTGCATATTCAATCATTACAGAATAAACATCTCCATTTCGAACTAAGTCATTTGAAGTACTTAAGAAATGTCTGCACTGGACCATACCATTATCACCATCACCTCTCTCAAACATTCTGGAATAAAATTTAAAACAAAATATTCTATTTTTAAAAAAATAAAAAATAAAATAATTACTCCATTAGTTTCATGATATGTTAGGATAACAAGGAATATAAAAAAATATTTTAAGTAAATTCCTACTGAGCTAAATAAACAAAAATATATCATTGTTTGCTTATTTCTAGTGTGTTTGTTTATTTTATTTGTTTCATTCATTTTTAACCTTACAGTACTATTTATGATATTTTGTGGTAGCCATGGGATCCGTTTAAGGTTGTACAATGGAGGGTTGGATGACAGCCAGTTGGGGGAAAAAATTCATGTACGTCTTTGAGAATTTCAATTTCTTGGTATTAGAAAGTTGGCGTAGTACCAAAGTGAGCTAGACTTTGAAGATGAAGATTCATAGTTCGAATCCAGATAGACCCCCAAATTTTTATAATTTAACTACTGAATAAATATTTAAGAAAACTTTATTAACGTCAATTGTCACCCATTATAGGTTTAAAAAAAATGTATTTGAACTTGATTGGATGAATTAAAACATATTTGATTAATGATTGAAAATTTGTACAAGATATATACCAGGAGAGTGTGAGCTAATAGAATAAATTTTAAAATAATATTATAAAATACCATAGTATAAAGCTGAATTCCAAATTCTTTTTAAAATTAAAAAATACTGAATGAGAAACACCAATTCTAGTTTTCTTATCAAGAAACGGGAAGAAATTTGCAAAAGGAAACAAAACTGAATTTGGAAATAACAAGCTTGGTGTTTGCTAATCCTATTTCAGTTGACTAAGAAAATTATTATTAATATAATGGAGGAAAATGTAAATGTTATATTGAGGATAGATATAAAATGCAAATGTCCTCTAATTAAAATATTAATTTGATATCAGGTATTATTCATAAAATAATCAGTGTAACTAATAAGATGTATGAAAAAGCCAATCATGTTATAATTAAATTCACAATTATTGTCTAGCTTGTCTGGCTTGGCCACTAACAGCTGTGTCCTCACTTCATTATCAATATCCAAGATTCTAATCATGTTTCAAAGTCTCATACAATCTACAGTACAGCCTATTTTCTTTTCTAAAGGGGATGTTTCTCTTACTGAATATATATAGTATGTATTTATACTGGACACATTTAGTACACTGGGTAACTACATTAAAAAAAATAAAAAATAAAAAAAAACTCTGGACTAAATAAGCAGCTTTTTGACACCAATTGACAAATGGTGTAGTATAACTGACTCTCAATAGTTAATTGCAAGAAATGTTTTGTGTATAACATTGATTCATTTGTGTCTTTTTAATTTATGGTTTTGAAATTTTTTGACTAGATAGGAGACTGACAGACAAACCATGGCAATATTTCAGTCCATAATTTTAAAATTGACACACACAAACACTAAATAATGATATATTTCAGTTACAGTGTATTTTGTCAGTCCGATCCTAGCTCTATACAATATAATATCATATTACAATATAAAAGCTTAATATAATAACATATATATATATATATATATATATATATATATATATAGAGAGAGAGAGAGAGAGAGAGAGAGAGAGAGAGAGATTTTGGATTAGGAGACTGACAGACTTACATTGGTAAGAGTCCACTCTGTAGTCTTGAAATAGAAACACACAAAAGCACTTAACCAATGATATAATTCAACCACACAGTGGTCTTTGTCAAAGAGAAAACACAAAAAGAAATATGAGAGAATGAAATAAAATAAATATATATATATAAAATCTATATATATATATATATATATATATATATATATATATATATATATATATATATATATGAAGTTAATATATTACTATTGTAAGTAATTTTTCCACCATTAAGTGCAATAATTTTACCTTGAGTGATGAGGCACCTTTCGGTCACTTGACCATTGTCGAATCACAGATATTTCCCTGGTGTAGACGTTCGGTCCGCGATATTGGTACTTGTTGACGTTACACGCACTTTCTTTTGATCTGTGTGTATGATGTTTTTATATAGTATGTCTTCTGTATATGTTGTTTGTAGATTCATTAAATTGTTGTGTAAGTTTTTATAAATGTGGTATTTTTCTAGTGAGTTTAGTTCTAATGGGTTATTATTTATTTCAAGTATGGTTAGGTTATTTTCGTAATTTGTTATTTCATGTTTATGTGATATTAGGTGTGCTGCAACATTTGATACTTTTGAATTTTTGTTTTTGAATGCTCTATAATGTTCTTCAAATCTTATTTTAAATGATCTGGTTGTTTTTCCTATGTAAAAAGCGTTACAGTTGTTGCATGTAATTTTGTAAATTCCTGATAGGTTATGTTTTTCTGAATTTGTTTTGTGGTTTGTGTTATTAAGATATTTTATTATTTTGTTGTTTGGTTTGTATGTTGGAGTGTAGTATTCTTTGTTGTATATATTTGTTATTTTTTCTATTTTGTTATTGGTGTATTTATATTTTAGGTAGATTTTTTCATTTTCATTATTTTTGTGTTCCGGTTGTAGTGTTGTGTTGAGGTTAGGTTTTTTTGTGAATTTATTGTATATATTTTTTATAATGTGTTTGTTGTATCCATTTTCTATTGCTATTTTTGTAATGTTATCTAATTCTTCATTTAATTTTTGTTTGTTATCCTGTGTGTATTTTATTACTTTATTTATCATGTTACTATAAGTGTTAATTTTGTGTGTCCAGGGGTGGTTAGATTTGTAGTGTATTGTGGTGTTGTTGGAAGTAGGTTTCCTGTATACTGTAGTTTCTATTTTATTATCATTTATATTTAAAGTGATGTCGAGATAGTTGATTGTTCTATTTGTTTCTGTTTCAACGGTGAATTGTATGTTTTCGTTGTATGTATTTAGTTTGTTTAATATTATGATGTGTTCGTTGTGAATGGTAGGTTGGTATATTACAAGTATATCGTCTACATACCTTGTCCATAGTGAAATATTGTGTGTGTTTAGTATAGGTTTAATTATTATTTGTTCAAAGTGTTGTAAAACCAAATTATTGGTTTTATTTTTTAAAATTGATCTATATATATATATATATATATATATATATATATATATATATATATATATATATATATATATATATTTAGGTTAGTTCTAGTAGAGCTTAAAGCTTATTTAGGAATTTTTTGGACTTGATAGGAGACTGACAGACTTACCTAAAGGCAATAGTCCAAAACTGCAATCTCTTGGAAATAAGCACATATAAAACACATATAAAACACTTAATACACTTTTATTTGAAATATTTCGATCAACATGATCTTCTTCAGTCAAGAAAGATCTTTCTTTCTTGACTGAAGAAGATCATGTTGATCGAAATATTTCAAATAAAAGTGTATTAAGTGTTTTATATGTGCTTATTTCCAAGAGATTGCAGTTTTGGACTATTGCCTTTAGGTAAGTCTGTCAGTCTCCTATCAAGTCCAAAAAATTCCTATATATATATATATATATATATATATATATATATAGATCAATTTTAAAAAATAAAACCAATAATTTCTACTAATAATTTAAAAATATAGTACATTTGTTATTAACCCTTTGCTCCCCAACAATGAGAAAGCTTATTTGGCACAGTATCTGAACCTGGAAATAAACTGGCTTAAGTGTTTGCTGTATCTACCCTGAGACTTCCAACAGTCTGTGCTATCTCTCTGATAGTTTTTAACATATTTATTCTATCAATTATCCTGTCATTTATAAAGGCTTTAAATAATTAATATTTTTTAATTATATATAATCTTTTATTAGTAAAAAAAGATTAGGTTTAATTTTTTTATGTAAAGAAATCACATAATTAATTAAAAATATAACGGTTTTATATATATTTCCATTGTGTGTGGAAATTCTCAAAACATTTCCTAGGATATATAATGAATAAAAGAGCCTTTAAAACAAATTTCAACACTACAAAGCTTTAAACAAATCTAACAAAACAATTTAATTATATATTCAGCAAACAGGCACTTCAAACTCAGTCCTTGTGTATAGAAACAAAGACACAGTTGGATGTGTTGTTCTATTAATATTAATATTTTATCAATGTTTTTCACGATAACGGAGGTTTCGCTTTGTGTCCCACAAGTTTCACGGACTTTGTTGTTTGAAATTGTCACACAAAGGTTAGGCTACCACAAATTTTGTGCAAGATGGGTGCCGAAAATGGCCACTGACCACCATAAAGGTCAGGGAATGAAGGCAAGTTGACATTTCTGTATGCCTACAACAGACAAGGTGATTCACTACTGGATCGCATCGTAACTGGTGATGAGGCATGGGTAAAACACATTAATTGCAAAACGAAATTACAGTCCATGGAGTGGGAGCACACATGCTCCCCAAAAAACCAAGAAAATGTTTGTAAACATTTTCAGCAAGGAAGATTATGGCGACGGTTTTTTGGGACACACACTTGAAACTCAGTCCTTGTGTATAGAAACAAAGACACAGTGGGACGTGTTGTTCTATTAATATTAATATTTTATCAATGTTTTTCTATTAATATTTTATAAGAACCATCAACCTAGTAAAGAAATTAAGTTTTGTACAGTTACTTCGAACCCTACAGAATGTTGCACCATAATTTAAAAATGCCGAACTATGAAGGCTATTCAGAAAGTAAGGAACGTTTCTGTCTGACGCCGCCAAGCGCACACCGATCTCGTACATTTTGTTGCGTGTGCACTCGGTAACTCAGTCGGCGTCCAGCCGTGACAACGAGAACATTTCTGCGGTATCCGTTTTTTCGCAATTTCAACTGAAGATGTGCGCTGTGATTGAAAATCCCGCCAGTTGTGAGGTGCGGTCAGTGATACGGTTTTTGTTGGCAAAAAACTTTAAACCGATAGACATTTATCGCCAAGTGTGTGAAGTTTACGGAAACAATGTAATGAATGAAAGTTCTGTGCAAAAATGGTGTATTCAGTTTAAAAATGGCCAAACTGACGTTCAATGACGAAGCGAAGAGCGGACGCCCGAGCACTGTGACTGATGAACTGGTCGCTAAAGTTGATGAAAAGGTTTGCAAAAACCGCAGATTCACGATAACGGAGCTTTCGCTTTGTTTCCCACAAGTTTCACGGACTTTGTTGTTTGAAATTGTCACACAAAAGTTAGGCTACTACAAATTTTGTGCAAGATGGGTGCCGAAAATGGCCACTGACCACCATAAAGGTCAGCGAATGAAGGCAAGTTGACATTTCTGGATGCCTACGACAGACATGGTGATTCACTACTGGATCGCGTCGTAACTGGTGATGAGGCATGGGTAAAACACGTTAATTGCAAAACGAAATTACAGTCCATGGAGTGGGGGCACACAAGCTCCCCAAAAAACCAAGCAAATGTTTGCAAACATTTTCAGCAAGGAAGATTATGGCAACGGTTTTTTGGGACAGGCAGGGTGTGTTTCTTATTGATTTTCTTGAATGTGGTGCAATAATAAACTCTTAGCGGTACTGTGAAACTTTGTGCAGCCTTAGGAGAGCAGTTCAAAACAAGCGCCGAGGGAAATTGACATCGAAAATTTTGTTTGTGACAACGCCCGACCTCACACAGCAAACAGCACCAAAGAACTCCTTGAGTCATTCAAATGGGAGGTTTTTCCTCATCCGGCCTATAGTCCTGACCTTGCACCAAGCGATTTTCACTTGTTTCCAAGAATGACGACCTGGCTAGCAACACATCGCTTTGACGACAACGTGGAGCTCAAGGCGCGCGTCACTGAGTGGCTGACATCGCAGGCGGCAGAATTCTACGATAAAGGAATTTCAAAGCTTGTCCACAGCTACGATAAATGTCTCAATTTGTTTGGCGAATACGTAGAAAAGTAGTATTTTAGTTGCTCTTTCAAATGTATATAATAAAATTTTTTTATTGTACTTATTTTTTTTTAAATTCAAAAACGTTCCTTACTTTCTGAATAGCCCTCGTATGACCAGTTTAGGAGTGGAAAGCCAGAAAAACATTGCTGGTCTGCTTCAGAGTTTAGCACCAAGGGTGATTCTGTGATGATCGGAGATAAAATGCATACCACCATTGCTGATTTATACCTGGCAGTGAAGTGGAAGGGTTAATTCTGGTTTTTTATTATTGATGGTTGAAAACGTACGACATAAATAACAGAAGTGAAAGATTTTTAAAAGAAATTTTTCACAACCCCTGTAACAAGATATTCTTGTCCAAGTAGCTGCTAAATTAATGATACTGCTAATACTTATTTCTCAATATTAATTAACATTTTGTGCTTCTACTACTCTACCTAACTTTACAAAGACTGATAGTTCGTTATTACAATAATTCAATTCCTTGTTTTTACTTACGAAACAAATTTGAGTACACTCAATTTTCTTTGAAATGTGGTGGTAAAATCTTAAAAATTGAAAAGGTTCTCAATATTTAAAGGTTTACAAAAAAAGTAAAACTGCATGTAATATAAAAATAATGTAACAAAAAAAAATTATTTAATAAAATAACAGATATTTCACTATAATCACCCGAATCATCCTTTAAACTAATTATCTTTCATCACACTTTCTTTCTTTCATTTTTGTAAAACTTAGTAATTTTCCCAAATCCTATTACAATGAAAATATTCAAAAGAACCACAAAAATAATCAAAAATAAAAATAAAACAAGTTACATTAAGATTAAACCCTTATGTATTTTCCCAAATCCTGCTTACTATGTAAAAAAGTGCAGATAAAAAGATGTTTAATTTTCCTTAATTCAAGACAGAACAATAAAATATTAATATAAAATAACATACCTGCGAATGTCTAAAAATTTTTTGACAAGAGCAGTTTTATTTGCCACAGATTCCACAACATTACTATACTGATCTGCATCTTTCACTAAACATCGTGAAGCCTCATTCAAAGCTCCTAATGCCTTTTCGTAATTCCCATACTCGTCAATCTCTACCTGCAATCAAATCATTAAAAATCTATATACTCATTAAATTTCTTATGATCAAAACTTAATAAAGAGAAGATCTTCTCACTGTGCCGTCTCAAGCCAAAGATTGGCAATCCAAATGACAACTGTAGCTCTGGACAAGCAGTTTGAAAGATTTCTATAGACAAGCAGTTAAACTATCTCTTCTTGTCCCTCAATCACGAGTTCCTGACTCGAGAGCATAAGATTTAGATTTCTCAATCACTTTAAATATTTGTCAATATTTTAAAAGATTAATTTGGTTTGAATAAGAAAGGCAAAAGGAGATATAAATGAAAATAAAAGTTAGCTCATAAGAAGCTGAAGATAAAAAACCAAACAATCCCTTTAATCACCAATTCCACAAGAGAAGCCAGTCTGTTCCTCAGCTACAAGATTCAGTCTGATATGAGTTTGGAAGGAATTTGAGTTATGGAGAGAAAAACATATTACAAGAGAAAAATAAACATAGGAAGTATTACAAAGATGCAATAAACGCTCTAAGGTAGACTAAGAAATGGCAATGACAATCAGTATTTGATTCAGAAGTAACTAAAAAAGACTTACATAAAGATCTAATAGTTTTTGGATTAAAGTAGAAACATAAAATGTCCTGGTATAAAGAGTATCATGACACCACATTTGCAAGGTTATATACCTAAAGTAGACATTATTTTCTATTAAGAACATAAGGAGGTGTTTATTTGTTACAGTTCCTTGTAAGAAGAACTGTAATGAAGGGTAGATGAAATTAGGTAGAACTAAAGAAAAGAGATAATGAACTCCTGATATTTGGAAGTAGGAGAATATTATGGCATTAAATGGGTGAAGAGAGGTTTCTACCCAGTAAATACAGTAGAACTCCAACTTTTTGAATCAATTGCGACCAAACCCCATTCCAATAATGAAAAATTCAGAAAATTGGATTTTTTTAATAAAAAAAGATCAAAAAAGATTAATTACTGTATATATGTTGCATAAGGGAGGAAAGCTATATTTTTTTATAATTTTATATTTTTTTCTAAGCTTTTCACAAATAACCTAAGACCTTAGCTTTTTAAGCTAGGAATCGAACTTGAAATCAGGTTTCTCATAGAACGCCCTTGCAAAAACCATTTGAAAACGACATCTAATAATTCTCTGTTTCATCAAAATATCCATTAGAGAATGAAAGCTAGTCTTTATGAGCTCATTTGAAATTCATCAATACAAAATGGAGTTTTACTGGATTTCTCTGAAATATACAACAGTAACAAAAAAAAAAAAATTGCTTCCTTCTAATACCATACGCCTTGTTTAAATGTAATAAATACAGGTTTATCTCAAAATCTTTTTCAATAATTTTATTTAAAAAATTGATTTTTCAGGTTAACTAAAATTATAAGTAAAAACATGTGCCGTCTAAAGTAAAATCAACTGGAAGGAGAGTTACTAAAAAGACTGTTATACTAAAATAAAAGAGATCTGATAAAAACTGGGCTTTCCAGCTTCAATGTTGTGTAGACATTTTTAACTAATGGGAGACAAAAAAATACAAAAGATTAATTAGCTCAGATTTTTTATCAGAGTTGTTGGAGAAAAGTATGATACAATATTGTAATTTTAGACAAAAACTGTTTGTAATAGATTATTTAATCCAATTATTGAAATAGCCTTGTAAAGTCTTAATTCTGTGAATATGTTACACAATATTTCTTACCTGAGCACAAGCAGTGTAAAAATTAGCAAGCAAATGGGGTGCTCGACCTTTTGTGTAAAATGTAATAATATTTTTCAAAAGTTCTGGCTTTGCTTGCCAGTCCAATGACTGTAAATAATTTGCAGCCATAACATATATCTCCTTCTGTCGAGACACTGTTGCAAAGAAAATTATCTTCTCTGTATCACCTGATTTGAGCAAAGCTTTCATTGCTTTTGTCTGAAATAATTAAACCTATATGTTAATAAAATTACAAAATAATGTACACAAATTGAAAAGAATTCATCAAAGAACTACATTACATTTTAATTTTAAGAATAGTACACAATTTTTTCCAAAAGTGCAAAAAAAATCACATTCCAAAACTTATTCAATGTAATTTCTTATTTGTTACAGTATTAAGTTATACCATATTGATATAAACATTTCTTGGAAGCCTGACTCATTTTGTTTCCATAACGTATTGATATAAACATATGGTGGAAGCCCAACTCACTCCTTTGCATACCATATTGATATAAACATTTTATGGAAGCCTGACTCATTTCCGTTGTATACCATATTGATATAAACATATCTTGGAACCCCGACTTATTCCCTTTGCATACCCTATTGATATAAACATTTCTTAGAAGCCCAATTCATCATTTTCTTTCAAAATGATAAAATAGGCTCAAATAGAAATAGGCTCGAATTTAATAGAAGCTCGAAATATCAAGACTCCGAACTTTATTGTACAGTAGGTGTAAATTAATTTGAACCCCACATTTATGTGATAAAACGTTTGATTTCCCAAGCTACACAACAAAAGTGCTCGCCCAGTTGTGCTTTAGCAGCTGCCTGTGGTCTATTTCAAACAGCTTTTCCACCCTTTACTTGCTGCACTTTCTTTGCTCCTCATATTATTATTTCAAAATTGTGCTTTTTATTATTTTAATAGCAGTAACCTAAAAAGTAAATATGCAGATGGTTAATAACCCATTTACTGAAGAATTTGTCATGGTACGATCACCAAGAGCCATAAAAAAAAACATTACATATGACTATTAAAACTTAAGTTTAGATTTCAACTGTCTTGGGAAGGAACTGTGATTAGTAAATGGTATGGTGTTTAATAAAGATACAGTAACTGTCATTAAAAATAAAAAGAAAACTAATGATATATTCCAGTGCCAAAAAATAATAATAACACTCAATAAGAAGGGCTACCATCAAATAACCTGAGATCTAACTTCGAAAGCTAAACAATTGTGAATTGTGTTTGAGCCTGCATAAGCACAGGAAGAATCTTTGCTGGAAGTGTTAAGTTCATCCAGAGGCAACAAGATCTCTATTACATTCAATATTTTAATATGAATATGTTTTGTGTGACATAATCATTAATTTCATCTTGATCTTGTGATGAATTGGCGCCTAGGACTAACATGTTCCAAAACATCTTTGAGGTTTGATTTGAACCATGTGAATTGTTTTCTCAGCTTCACAAGATGAAAGAAATGGAGAAACGCATTGTTCAAGGAAACTTTCCACCACTGAGGTTGTTTGCAATTACAAGTACAAGGTGTTTTATTAAGGACACAAACCTGAGTGTAAGAAGATAGAATTAATATATGGCTAATTTTTCTGTGTCCCAATCCGAAGGTTGGTAACAGTGTACTCAAGGCCAACTACCTATGCATGCATTAGTGTGGTCACAGCATTGGTTTTGATATGTTATGTCAGCTATGGTTATTTTTAAGATAGAACACTTATCTTAAGAATAAGAAGCTTAAAATTACCACTAAGCTAACTTATCTAACTATCTATAATATTCTATGATCTATCCATAGTATATAATACTACAATTATATAATTATCAATGTATTATTTATAAAATACATTCCATATCATATTTTAATATAGAAAATATATTAATAAGTAATGAAACTTACTTTGTTACCAGCTTGTGTATATTTCTTGGTAGCAAGGTGATAGTTTGCTTGAGTCAGAGCACATTCAGCCAGCTGTTCTAATAACTGAGATCTGTTGTTAAATCCTTGAGGAGGCGTTAGATTGTCTGCAAGTTCTTCAGTCAACTGTACACTATGCTCCCAACACAAAGATATTGCTTCTGTAAACTATAACAAATATACTAAATTCAAAATTATTTTTTTAAAAAAAAGGTAAACATATAAATTATGAAAAATTTCAGGAGGGTTCAAAGACTAATAACTTTATTATCAACAGTAAAATGGAAATATGTAACCGTTTTTTCTTGGATATTTAATTAATCAATAATTATGTAAAGAAGATATACTGTATTTACTTATGATCCTACTTGGATCAAACATAAGTGGGGAACGACTGAATATGCAAATCAGCATGAAGACGGAACAATATTCATCTTATAAACCATTACAAAACCTATTCTTAAGACTTTTGAATACAAAACTAACTCATAAATATTAAGTGAAATTTTATGAAGTAAACTCATAGGAAACAGGCTATTTTAAAATAGGCAGTTCAAAGTTAATTTATGAAATAATATTTTTTTACTGTCACAAAAAGTAAAATCAAATCATACCAATTGATAAAACATCAATTTGAGAACAATTTCTACTCATGTGCTAGGCACCCACTTTAATACAGGTTTCCTGTCTGTTCAGAAAAATCATTTCCTTCTGGGACCAAAATGTCTTGTTCAAATAAATTCACCTATTCTGTCATTGCATCTTTCAAGTTTATTAAAGTACAAGGTTTGTGATTATAAACATATTCTTCTAAATATTTCTGTAAAGGTAATAGACATTTCAGGATAAACTGGGTGAATATGACAGCCGCGGTATGTCACCAAAACATGAGATCAGCTTCCCAAGAAACATATTTCTCAAAGATGTCATTGATGTATGGGAATCATGTACAATCCTGTTGATAATCTACATTTTCCTTGTTTATTCCTCAAATCTGAAGTTCTGGGCTTTAGAAATGTATTCAAAATATAAACAGAGCTGTGTGTTCACCGTAAACGTGTCATTTAAAAAAAAAAATATGGCTTGATCACTCCAAAAAGGGTAACAACACATAACACTGTAACTTTTGGAGATAGGAGCAGTTTTTTATGAAAATTCCATGGATGTTTTTTGGCCCAGTAACAAAGGTTTTGCTTGATTACCAAGACGTTTAGACGAAAATGAGTTTCATCAGTCATTTACATTAATGATTTGGAGTATCACTAAACAACCCTTGCATATCCACTGCAAAGTCTATTCGTTTTCTTATTTTTTACTTTAAATTGCAATATCTCTCCCATTTTATAGGGCAAAACCTAAACTCCAGTTGTAAAATCTTCTTCACAGAATCACAACTAATGTTTAGCTCTCAGTTTTTACAGGGCCTGATGACTTTATTTTAGTTATTTTTCTCACTGTTCTGAACACCTCAATCCACCTTAATAACATGTTTCAGCTAAGAAGTGTTCCATTCTTATCATTCAAGTGGTTGTACAAGATTTTGTTTGTTTGATAATAGATTCAGTACTTTTAGGAAAAGTGTTTTATGCAACTGTTTTACCATGAATGCTCCCAAAAAAATCATAGATGGGTACAACATACCTGGTGGTCCAAGTGTATTCCCTTGCAAATATTTGAGACATGATTGAAAATGACATTTCTACTCTGTTCTTTAGCTGAACATTTTGTACCATTTTTACAATTAATTCTATTTAAAGTTGCTTGACGTTTCTTTTTGACATAAAAAATTATTTTAAAAGTTACATTTTTATGATTTGATGAATAACGTCAGATCATAACAGAGTTATGATTTGAGTAATATTTTGACTAAATGGAGCTGGCCTATTAAACCTATGACAGTTTTTATATTAACAACATTTGTGATAATGTCCATGCTGTTCCAAAAAATCCATATCCTGTGTCACCCTGTATTTGGAAAAAAAATTCTAGAAAAGACTTTTAGCTTGGTGAAAACAATTTTAAGAAATAGACATAATTCTGTGAAAACTAAGATTAAACTGAACCCAAAAGTCTTTACAATGGTATTAGTAGTAATACGGTACATGGAAAAAAAGTTTTGCTGGGAAAAAAGGGTTTACTTAAACTGTTGGGTCAAAAGGTAACTACCCAGGCTGAGCATGGCAAAATTTGTACACTCAATATATTAATAGTATTAATAATATACTCCTTTTTTTTTAAAAATAAAATGAACAGGCACAACTAAGTGTCTGATGAAAAGTTCTACATAACAGAAATCTCTATAAGATGAAAGGATAATATAACAAGCAGGATAAAAAACTAGGCAATAATTTAGTCATTGGTACCAATAATTGTTGAAAACATTTGAGGAGGGGTAGGCAAAAGTCTTACATTATTGAGTGATGAGGCATTCTAATGCTTTTTTAATATTAAATCTTACCCTAAAAATTATTTTTTTATAATATAAAGGATGTATATATTTAATGTGATTAGCAGTCATTAGTTGGTTTACTAAATGATGTTTAGGCAACAAAGATCACACAAATAAGATAAATTAATTATTATAAAAAATATCAGATTGTTATAAGACCAGTTAATTCGCTCACTACTAATATATTCAATTTATTATTGAAGGAAGAGAGAGAGAGAGAGAGAGATATTACAACCATTTCATTGGTTGTAATATTTGGAATGGTTTGATTATACTTTAAACCGTCGTATACGACTAATTAAAGGTATGTTATAACTCAATAATCAAATTATAATAAACAATTATAGCTTTCTACAATAATCACTTGTAGCCTTCTGATGATGCTAATTGTGTTAGCAAAATGTACTTTAAGTTTGTGTAACTATTTTGTTTCAACGGTTTATAGCTGTTTAATATTAAGCTACTGGGCTCTTAATTACTTTTAAAGTTGTAATAATTCTAAAATAACTTAGCTAGGCCTAAATTTCTTCCTTGTAGATTCTTTCTTTGTTACTCCTCATACTAATGTTTGTCTCCCTAAAGCACTTTTCTCTTAAGTGCTGATTGCATAAATATATTTCCAAGTTATAAAAATTATTAGGTTTTATGGCTGATTAGTGTATGCAGTATCTCCAGTTAAATAGAACTGTGGTATCCATTTCTAAAGCATTTTAGTGAATAAATATAGTCAAAGAGTGATAATGCATTATGGGCAATTATTAATTACCTGCTTAGCAGTGGCAAGAAGATCAACAGCCTTCTCAAACTGTTCCTTCTCAATAAAAAACTGAGAACACTTTATTAATAATTCTGTGTCTGAATCTGAATTCAATTCCTGAGCTATTTGCTGAACTCCATCATATTGCTCACACCTTGAAACAAAATACACAATCCATGAAAGTAGTTATGTGCTATAAAAAAAATTAAGTTTCTTTTACATCTTTCTTGTCATTCTCACCACAGGGAAATTAAAACTTTGATTAAAATTTGTATAACTTTGTCTTACATTAATATATTTCTGCCAATTAAATGTTTTGATGCAGATGAAGGAATGATAAAACAAGAAGAAAGAGTTTACTGTCCCAAAGTCATTTTGTAATTTTTTTGTAGAGATTAGTTGAACTTTGACAACTTTATATTCTAACAACTTTGTACTTTTCTAGTATCAATTAACTTTTAATTGCTTTAATTTAATTTATTTGATAATGATATTTCTGAAATGACATGACATAAGTTTTTAAAGTAAATGGCTCCATTTTTTTTTTTACATACTAGCTGTTATACAACATAATAAGTAAAACAGTCGAAAGGAAAACAGGTTTTTTAATATGAAAATTTTATTATCCCGTCTGTAATCTTGTTTAACTTCAGCACATCAGAGTTGTGAATACATTTCAGAAACAAACCTTTCTATTCGCTTCACTTACTCCGGGGTTGAGTCAGATCTATCCCTTTTAAGGTATGAAGAGAATTTATACAAAACATACACTATTAACTATTAATACTAATCTCATAAATTAAAAGACACACAGTACTAAAAGAGTGTTACATATTTTCTATAAAAACAAAATTATCTGTCTCTTCAAGTTATCTAGGTTTCCTAAAACTATAAAGCGAGGTTCCTATAAACTGTAAACAACTGATAGATAAAATACACCATTCATTATTTCAAAATTACTCATTATAAGCTAATTTTTTTCAAACAATTAATGTCTAAAACATTGTTTAATTTAGCTACAGATAGGATGCCAGTAGCCAAAACAGATGCTTAGGAATATTTTTATTAATTTAAAGTTGAGCGATGTCAGAGAAAATTTGTGTAATTGCATAGTACACTGCAGCACGCAGTACATGTACAGTAGTTTTAAGCACCTGTAGTGTACTATATTTAAATGATACAGTTCATAATGGAGAAACAATAGGTGAAAAACTTAAGTTTAAGGTCAAAAACAAACTTGGTTTATTAAAAAGTGTTGATTCAGGCAGAAAGAAAATAGATGTAGCTAAAGATTTGGAATTGCACCATCTACTTTATCTACAATTTTGAAAAACCATAAACTGACTGCACCTATTTAGAAAAAAATTTGCAAATTTGATTTAGACAAGGCAGTTTATTTGTGGTTTGTTGATGTCTGGTCTAACGATGTGCCAGTTACTGGACAAATAATTTGAGAAATGGCTTTGGACATTGCAAAATTACTAGGCTATGAAGAGTTTAAAGCAAGTCTAGGATGAATCAATCAATTCTGTGAAAGATATAGAATAATTTTAAGGTTATTTGCAGAAAAGGATTAGCCATCCCTATCAATAAAGCTGACGAATGGAGAACAGAAACCATTCAAAATGTAATGAAGTACAGTCAGGAAAATATGTTTAATGCTGACGAAACTAGCATATTTTATCAACTGTTACCACAAAAATAAGTTAAAAGTGCTAGTAATGTGTATTCAGTTCATTTTTAAACTCTTTAATTCAACAATATAAATTTTAAAACATAACAATGAAATTATCTAATGCACTGTAGTACTGTATTGTAACAATTAGCCTATGTTTTGTTACAAACCAAATATTTTTTGCAGCCTCTACGATTTTGTTATAACAGGATTTGACCTGTACATCAAAGATTTCATACAAAATAGTAGTGTGTTGATAAACTATATGTTGCATTAGTTTAATATCAGCAGTATATGTTTTCAGCTTTTGTATTACATTAATCAAAAATTTTAGTGTAAATAGCTTCAGAACTTGTATACTTTACCTAAATATTAATAAATATATTTTCTATTTTATGTTTTATACGTATTTTTATTGTTAAATAAAATTAAAAAATAGGTGCTTAATTTATAAACTCACCTAAATGCTAAATCCAGAGCTCTGTGCAGCATTCCAGCTCTGTGATACAACATAACAGCTTTATCAGGAGTAGATACTTCTAAATATTTGGCTGCTTCAAGTTGTTCTCTAGGTCCTGCGCTCAAAGCTAAATTCCAAAGCTGATCTTCTAAATTTTGTTCCTGGAAAAATGTTTCCAATAGAATTTACTTATTCTGAAATAATTTTATACGAAATTAAGTTGAGCAAAAGAAATTCTGATAATTATCAATTTAATTAGATTCAATATATAATCTTATTTGGTTTAACATTATTAAGCTCAATTTTTTGAAGTTATTAAATTCAATCATTAGAAAAGTTTTAAGCTCAAATCAATTATCAAACATAATCATAAAATGATTTACTGAAGGTACAATAAAATAAGCAATGTACTCCAACATATATTTGTTTCATTAGACATTATTTGTTTCAACATAAATGGTTAATCCATACTGTAGAATCAAATACTGTTGTTAATAAACTGTTATTTTAATAAATAAAGTTCCTATTATTTTGACTTTTCTACTAAAAATAAAATAAACAAATTTGATAATACAAACTATTCTATTCATATAGAATAGACAAGGCCTAGCTTGTGAATGTAGATAATAATTAAATGATAATGATCATCAACTCTCAATCAATAATGCTCTTATTTACCAAAGCATTTTTTAGTTAATCTTAAAACAAGTAGTTCTTTTTTAAGGAAGAGCATTATGTAAACCAATTATTTTTCTATTTTGAGCAAAATATTCAGTTTCAGTACTTCATAACATTTTTTGAGCTATCCTGTTCCTCACCAGTTACTTGTACAGTTGTAAAAAAAAATTCTGAACTTCGGCACAGATGATAACTTGATGATAGTTAATTGTCATTACATCTATATTTTTGAACAAATTGTGTATTTCTTACAAATTTAATGCAATAAGTTTATTTTAGAGATGTTTTTGATAGCTTATTTATTATAGTTTCTAAAGTGATATAATTATATTTTAGAGTGATTTCAAAGTGTAAACTAATAGAAGAACTCACACAATTTGGTCACTATTTACAGAGTACATTTTTACACTACAATAGAACCTCATTACAATGGGCCCTATTTAACTAGATGTTACTTATAACGAACTTCATTTTCAAAATAAATCACACCTAAATTGCTAACTATGTAAACACGCTCCAGTTAGTCTGTACCAGCATTGTGCCTAAATGGCTGTTTAGCTTCGGTCTCTTATACCTTCTGTCAAGTGGCATTTCCTCTAAAAATGAAGCAATAGAACTGTAGATAGTGTAGAATTATTGATGATAATTATATCACTAATTTATTGAGTACTTATAAATATTTTCTTGAACAAAAACTTTCAGTGTTTTATGCTGCTATGCCCGAAAAGTTACTGGTCTAAAATTTCACTTCTATGTTGAAACTACCTCAGTGACTCAAAAGATTTATAAATAGTGTTGACATGTCAACAATGTTTATAATACTTACTTATCAAGTGTTGACAATTGTTTTGTAAACAATTATTCCTTCACATGCAGACATACTATTGTGAATCCTATTTCCCCTTTATTTAGTGAGATTCTTTCTCTTCACTGATTCGTTTAATTGCTTCACTAAAATTAATTTTATCAGCTGCAGGTTCGTAACCGATACACATCTCATTATCGCTGAGTTCGCCATTTTTATCAGTTCCTATAAATGTTGTAATAGCATCGCGGTTTTCTTACAAACATAGATTTTCATACTTAAACTTTGTACAAGTTTTTCTAAACTTAATATTTTTTATGTTTTCGTTTTCATTGCTGAACCACAATCCTTTTATCCGATCTTCACTTTTTAAAATGTCACAAATCTGAAATTCTGAACTTTTCTGCCAGTTGCCGCACACTTTAACTTTCCTTTTTTCTACACTCTAAAACTTCAGTATTTTCTTTTAAGTAGGAGCTTTATATTTGCCAGTCATTTTGTATAAAAAGTATATAAAAAACACAATATTTATTGAAAAATACATCACATACTTGTAATTATGAACTTTGCTACTTACAGCTAACTGTTAAAACATTCGATACGTGCTGTATTCTATAGACCTAAAACTGAACCGAACAAACTAGATTTGAAAACATAGCACAGGGGGCAGGCTACGGTTCTCGGAAATCTGGTGCCTGACAACAACAAACTGAGTAAACAAAAACAAACTCTACATTACTTTAGGCCATGGCTCTAATTCTGACACCTGACAGTTTTTGGAATGTGTAAAGAACAACAAACCCTAAGACTGTAGGCTATGGTTCCTGGAATTCTGGCGCCTGACAGTTATTTGAAGGCATAAACAACAAAACCTACAAAAACTGTAGGCTATGGTTTTCGGAATGCTGGCTCCTGATAGTTATAGTAAACGACAACAACTAAAGGAGAATTATGATTTATACCTACCAACAGAGTTACGTTTATGTTTACAGATACAGTTGTGCATTTCTAATATTTTCGAGATAAAATTTTTAGTACACAGACAACAAATTTATATTAATTTTATCATTAAGAATAGCAAATCTATTGTACATATTTAAAGATTTCTATGTCACAGGACTGGGAATTGAAAATTTGTTGGTAAAATAGAGGGCTCTGTAAAATGGAAGTGTCCACAAGGAGAGGTTTTACTGTACATACATATAAAGTAAATTTAATTATATTCATAAACATTTTACAATTTTTTATCCATTTTATTTCTATGATACAAATATAACCATAGAACCTTTTGCTTAGAATATACTTTCATTAAAACAGACAGCTCTCAGCCTCAATTTGTCCCTTTTAATTAAGTTCTACTGTATATACATAATCTTTATTTGTAAGTATGTCAAATGCAACACTTGTTCAGGTTTTTTTGTATTTATGATGTTTTAGTTTAAGCTGAGGGCAAACACAAAATATATTGTTCCAAATATCATATTGTTGTAAATATTTATTTCACTCTCAAACTTATTTTCAACACAATTTCATTATCCAACTGACTACTGCTACACTTAACTCTCATCATACTTGAAAACTCAGGTATTAGTACAACTCTACAAATAATTAAATCTAACCTTGCATATTCTAATTGCATTGGCATAAGCAGCAGCTCTAGTAAAAAAATGCACAGCCTCCTGAATACGCCCCATATTCTCATATTGTCGAGCTAAGTGGTAACATGCTGCCTTATCCCCAGAACTGTTTGCTATCTCAGCAGCTCTTTCAAAATCTTCTAAGAAACACATTACTCTGACCATAGAAAGATGGTCACCAGCTTCATCATAATATTTCATTGCTAAATCCATGTCTCCACTGCTTTCCATATATTGAGCCCACCACTTTATTAAAGCTCTGCAACAAAAATTATACAGACTTACAACTCAAAAGGTTCAAACATAGTCACTTTACTGGAATATAAAACAAACTTTTAAAACTACATAATTTTGGTTATAGCTAAAAAAATTCAGCCCTGAACTTGATATTATTATAAAGTTACTGAAGTTACAAAACTTATGATATGTTTAGTAATACAGTCGGCGCCGCTTATTGTGATCATATTTGTCACAAGCATATTTGATAACAATAACCGAACGATAACAATAACCGAACGCTTAATCACGATGTAGTCTACAGCCGTACTGCATTGAACTCACTGTATTATGGTCACAACTGTTTGTTCTGAACGATATGTAAGCCTATCATTACATTAAGTAATTCTAATTCTGTAACACTATAATTAAACTGTACTTACCAAATTTTGATGCTATTCCGGACAGTTTTATGTACAGTAGTAGAATTTCTGTAACTTAGTTTTCTACTTGTTAAAATTAGTGGGCATATAGAACTACGTAAAACACTTGATCAAAACATTTTAACACATAAAACGTCATTATAAAACACTTCAAACTTATTTACACTTCAAATTTACATTTACGTTTTTTCGAAGAATTCCTCTATATGTGGCTGTCTGTAGTCTTCTCGTAAAATATTGTTCATATTCATAATGTTTGTTGAAATTTTCTGCTTTCTGTTGAACAAACTGCCTTAGAATCTCAGGTGAACTTCCTGCTTAGATCTTTGCGGTACACATTTATCATTTTCGTCATCATCGGTGCCTTCTTCTTCTTCAGTAACTTTTGATGTTGAAGCAACTACCTTACAAATATCGTCTTCAGTCATTTCCGCTGCTGTTTCAATACTATCGTCAACTTCCATCCACTCAGTATATTCTTTTAAGGACAAATCGAAAGGCTTTAAGTTCTCTTCAGAGTCTTCCTCAAATGTAGCTTGCTCTTGATTTTCTTCAACAAAAAACCCACCTGTTCGGGTAAAGCACGATAATAAAGTCCTGTTTCATCTGCATTGTATATGCAGATAGGAGAATACTCGGCCAAAATCTTTGGCCATTCGTATTGTAGCCAGTCCTCAGCTCCAACAAAATCAGCATTTTTTTTTTCACCACATGTTTTCTTGTAAACAATGTTTGACCCTTTTCTTCCATCGATTGAACCATCCATCTGTGGCTTTAAAATCCTGTTTTCCTATTTTTTTGGCAAGATCCTCAGCTTTTAGACGCATTAGTGGGCCATCTTTTTCGCGAACATTTTTAAACCACAATTTCAAAGCTGATTCCACTTGAGGATCCTTCCCAGAACGATGTCTTTTGTTGTCAACATTTGCATTACACTTTGATAATGACAAGATTTTCTCTTTGTTGTTCAATATTTTACATAAGAGAGGTTGAGAAACGCCAAGTTGAGAAGCAGCGTTTCTTTGAATGATTTTTAGTAATTTACTGTACCTATCTAGAATATCAAGTTTTTGTTTAAGACTTAAATCGCGTCGTTTCTTTTGAGATTCGGACATCTTGCTATACTGTCCTTTGAAACTTCAAGTGACACTAAACTCCACAAAACAAACGAAAAAGATCTTTAAAAATTAAGTTATGTAAAATCACACTAAAATACTGTAATAAACGTTCATAAAAATTCACTGTTAAAAAATACAGTAGGACTGTACTGTAAATGGTTCAGTAGTAACATCAACTAATGTTAACAAACAACTAAAATCGACTCAGCGAGGCAAGGGTGTTTGCGTAAACAAAGAGTATGGGAGACATTCTGAGAACTGTGCTAAGTGCAGAAACCGTTATAAAGTATTTCTGTCATTCTAAAAATAAACATTCTATGAATTGGGCGTCATTGTGTGTTGCACGTGCTGTTTACACTACTTTGTAGACATTTTTACTTGGTCTATGCTAGTATACGTTGATGCATATGATTTTGAATGGCAAATTAAATGATAATAATAAGCGAACAGATGATTACAATAAGCGGCCTAATTACAATGTATTAATATAAGTCCGTGTTTGTTTTTCAATGAAACGATAACAATAACCGAATGATAACATTAACCGTGATCACAATAAGCGGTGCCGACTGTATTAGTTATTTTAGTCCTCTTATATATATTTATGTGAATCATATATAATACCCATTTGATTTAATATGTTAAGAATTAAAGAAAAAACAGTTTTCAGTTCTCTACTAAGAAATCAACAATTTTAATATAATTAAAAAATTTTATAAAATGATGGAAATCCTTTTTTAAAATATTATTTTAATTTCAAAATCACTCTATATAACAATATAATTTAAATTATATGTTGTTAGAAGTATAGCAAAATCTTAAAGTATTACTTTTTTTCTTGGAGTTTGAAATCATTAATTTTTTTGTTTTAATTCTATTATAATTTGATTTACCAATTTATCTGTAATGAGAAGGAAAATTATAATTCATGGATGACAGTTACTAATTTTAGACATCCACATAAAACTAAATAATTATAAAACTTCATGTCGATTTATCAATTTATCTGTAATGAGGAGGAAAATTATAACTCATGGACGATAGTTATTAATTTTAGACAGTCACATAAAACTAAATAATTATAAAACTTCATGGGATGAATTATTTATAATACAGAAAGTGGAAGGGATGATATGACAATACAATTTATCTCAATTCAGATAAAGCTTATTTAACATTTGTTCAGACAAGAAACTGAAAAACTTACCTGTTGATAATAACAAAAGTTTTAAAACAGACCAGATTATTATTGAGCCAAGTTTGACAGTTATGTAACAAAAAATCATAAATTAACAAAATTTTAAATAGAAGTACAATTAAAACAGGGTCACTGAGACGTGATTTTTAATCCTTGAATTATGGTCCTAAAACATAGCAGATCTAGTTTAAGGACATAACACTGTTGCGAGACAAAATTATCCCAATTTCTTATATTAGAGGAGTTTTATCTCTTTTTTTTAGAATACTACTTGACCTTCATAAATGATGAAACTTTATTGTGCTATTTGTCTATATATTTCAAAAAATCAGAAAAACTTTATTTTTCATGTACCAGTATATTTGTGAAGCGCAACACTTTGTTTGTAAAAGTTCTTTAATGCTATAACATTTGGACCATGTGCTGTGACATGAACTACAAGAACCATGTGATCAATATCCAACCTCAGCATTAATGACAGAATAGGCTTTTTATATCAAATAGAAGTATTTCAAATCAGCTTTGAAAAGTTGATTATTAAAAATGTTGTGAGGAATACTAACTTCTACAAGACTTATTTTTTTATTGTCTGTTATGAACCTCGGGTAACTGTGTCACTAACATTTTTATAATTTCAAAGTTAAATGTCACAAATTTCTCAAACATAATTTACCCAGACTAATACACTATCTTTTCCTATCCATTTATCTTTCCTTGAAATTTATCAAAAACACCAACTAAGAATTTTTCTTACATTAATTTTTTTCCACTGAAATATAAGAAAAGGGGTGAACTTGTTTAATACATTATCTTTTACTAAATATGTTGAAAATATGGTATTAATATTAGGATACTAAGTTATAACTGGAAGCATTGTGATACATACAAAACTACATCATAGGCTGGATAGTAAACCCAAGATTAAAGTCAGATATTCTTGCCATTTTACTTCATAAACTTGCCGCTCAAGTAAAATACGATAATTCGAGTACACTCTACTTAATTTTTTTTTTATTTACTTGGCTAAATATGGGAGGTAGATATTCTGGAAATGGCATTCACATGGTGCCATTTTAAGCAAGAATACATTTAAGTTATATTTTTAAAACTTAGAGACTTAAAAAGACACATGACCCAAATCAAACTTTGCCATACACATTCAGAACACAATACACACATACACCAATATATACACTAATCTAAAAATCCTTCACTAAATCAAAAAAACCCCACAAACCAAACACAACAGAAAACTACGAGATATATAAACACTACAAAAACCCTCCACAACAAATTATAAATGACAAAGCACACTCACAATTAAATACTATATTTGAACACAAAATTAACAACTAATCTGTTAACAATATATTCCCACAGAACGCCAATACACCACAGACTCACACCAAAACTACACACCTGAGCAACAATCTTGTCAATAACTCACAGAATTAAACAATGCGCTGGCATAGTGTGAAACATGTCTACTGAAAAATATCAGTAAGTAGTGGTTTTTTTGCCAAATGATAGCAAAAATCAATTTTTTTTATGCTTCAAGCATTAAAAAAAGTACTTGAATAATGTTTAAACCATTTTGGTTTAGTAAGATGCTTCTTTAAACATTTCTCTTGTAGGAAATGTGGGTATAATTTCACCATAGAAGTTGTATATGATTAAACAGAACCCCAGCAAATCTAAATGATTACAACTCGATTATAACTAGTATCTGATGCCCATTATTATTTAGCAGAGTGCCTTAATTTGTTAATACATTAATTAAAAACATAACTCTTTTAGTGTATAGATGTTGTAGCTTTTTATACCAAAAGCAGTTTAGTTTATACATACACGGTAAAATGCATCCATTATAGAAATCACAGATTCCGAATATTATAGAATCAAGCCTAATTTTATTTCATAGAAAAACATTACAAATAATAATAATAATAATAACTGAGGTTACATATAATCATGTAAACATTTTTTTTATTATGTTTTGTTTTGTAATTCAAAAATTTGTTGTGATACATTTTTTTATCTACAGTTGTGTTTCGACAGTTAGTATACGAGGTCTGTTCAAAAAATACGCGGACTGAGGTCATAAAAAAAAATGTACTTTATTTGGAAGTTACACGTTTGGGTCTCCTCCCCAATGCACACACTTATCTCAACGGTGTTTCCACTTGTTAAAACAGTCCTGGTACACATCTTTTGTGATGGTGTTCAGCTCCTTCCTCGCATTTGCCTTAATCTCCGAAATCGTTTCAAATCTTCTTCCTTTGAGGGGTTTTTTGAGTTTTGGGAATAAGAAAAAGTCACAAGGAGCAAGGTCAGGTGGGTGGGGGGGTGGAAAAGAACAGTGATCGAGTGTTTGGCCAAAAACTCACGAGTTCTGAGTGCTGAGTGAGCTGCAGCGTTGTCGTGATGGAAAAACCAATTATCACGTCTCCACAGTTCTGGCCTTTTGCGTTGGACGGCGTTCCTCAGACATTTCAGTACTTCAATGTAGGTAATCTGGTAGTCTGTAGAGCCTTCAGGGAGGTACTCGTAGTGAACAACACTCTTTGCATCAAAAAAAAACTGTCACCATCACCTTCACATTCGACCGAACTTGGCGAGTTTTTTTGGGTCTTGGGGACGTTTGATTCACCCATTGGGATGATTGGACCTTCGCTTCAATGTCGTAACTATACACCCATGATTCATCACTGGTTATAATTCTTGACAAAAGGTTCTCATCTTCATATGAACGATCAAGCAGTTCCCGACAAACCTGGACGCGATTGGCTTTTTGGTCGTCGGTCACTAGGCGTGGCACAAATTTCGCAGCGACGCGGTGCATCTTCAATTTTTCGGTCAAAATCTCGTAACAAAATCCAACTGATATCCCACACTCTTCGGAAAGTTCCCTAATGGTCAGACGTCGATTTTCGCGCAGCAGGGTGTTGATTTTGTCAATGTGTGGGTCGTCAGTTGACGTTGAAGGACATCCAGGACGCTCGTCGTCATCAATCGACTGTCGCCCACCCTTGAAACATGCAGTACGCTTCATGGCAACAACGCCGTAGGCCGTGTTAATCATGGCAAATGTTTCTGTTGCAAATTTCCCTAGTTTTACACAAAATTTCACAGCAATTCGTCGCTCCTTCAGGCTGTCCATTTTAAAATCCGACAAAAGAAAAAACTCTCTTTACTAAACTGCGTGTAAATCATCAACAAATGAAGATATCTGCGACTGAAATACCGCATTTTAATCAGCTGATTTATACGAACCTAGTGACACCAAGCGGATTCTCCTGAAACTAACTTGAGCCACGTAATTCAAACAGTCCGCATATTTTTTGAACAGACCTTGTATAAGATTTTTTTAATTTATATTTTTTAGTATTATTATTATTTTAATTTAATTTGGTGAATTTCTTATATTTAAAAGTATAAGATATTCACATATTTTACACTTTAATTTTCAAACACAGACTTCACAACCAATAAGAAACTCGTATACTTTCAAATATCTTAATAAATATAAAATAGAATTGTTTTATTAATTCAACATAAAATATAAAAATTATGTAAATAATACAAAATATAAAAGAAACTCTTCACATTACAAAATAATAATCATTTAAATTTGTTAGTTTTATGTCCCATTGTTAACTCAGACCGTTACTGATCTCAACGTTTTTGTAGGTTAGGGTGGGAGTGTGGGTGTATTTTGGTGGGTATTAAGAGACATTTTTGGGAATTAATTAGTTTATAGCTATCCCTCCCTTGAATATAAATTTCTCCACCAGAAAGGATTTCTAACTCTGTTACTGCACAGAGGTGATAACCCCATGTAGCAAAAGTGTTTTGGGAGATTAAGTGGAACAGATAGGGACAACACGTGCCCTTGATAATGGAAGATAGGAAAATCGAATCTGAGTGGGTGTAGTTTTGTATTTTAAATATGGTCATGGAGAGATATAAGCTCTATAAAAAACCAAATAAAAACTAAGTGTAATAATTCAATAATTGAATGGCTAGATTATTTCACAACTGAAAATGATAAAAAAAACTTACATTGTTTAAATCATACCAATTTGGTTTTTAATAAATTCAGTAAATTTCAAAGTTGGTATTCAGTAAATATCAATACCAGAATTTTCATTTTTTGTTTCTATTCAAAACCCTACTTATTTGCATTATTTAATAGTTTTAATTATTAACTTACTGATCTTTAGATTTTTTAATATATAACTCGAGAGCAAAGTAATCGTCAAGTAACATTCTTGTAACTTGAGCCCTATGTGTGTCAGCACGTTGATACATTTGCACAGCCTGGTCTGTGTCTCCTTTAACTTCTAAGTATTTTGCATAGCAAAAATATGTATGGCGCAAATGAATTCGATCCTTCTCTTCTGCCAGACTAATTGCTTTATCCCACAGACCTCTACTCTGGTATAGTTTATTTAAAAGGTCCCAACGTTCACAGCTTTCGTACAATTTTTCTGCTTCATCCTAAAAATAAACTACTTATAATAGTATAATTATAACTGTTATATATATATATATATATATATATATATATATATATATATATATATATATATATATATATTTATGTTTTCTCTTTGATTGACAAAGACCACTGTGTGGTTGAAATATATCATTGTTCAAGTGCTTTTATGTGTTTCTATTTCAAGACTACAGAGTGGACTCTTACCAAGGTAAGTCTGTCAGTCTCCTAGTCCAAAAAATCTATAAATATAATATATAAGATAACTGTTTAGAAGTATCTATTTAACATTCCACTACAATATTAAAATTTTATTCATTTAATAAAAAGTTAACCAAAGGAATAAGAACTTTAAAAAACATAGAACTACAAAAATAATATATAAAATTTATTCCAGCTTTATTCTAAAAACAAACTTATAATACGGTAACAGCAAGTACATAATAGCAGCATGTCACTGTAAAAATTATACCAAATTAAAATAATGAAGTGCTATTTAGAAAGGTGGTTTTGTGTAGATTGATAGACTAATAATCAAATAAATTCCACAAACAAATATATATGATGATTACAGTATCAACTGTTCTGAAATGTTACACAAACTTTACAAACATAACACTATAGAAAATATACAAATGTAACAAAAAAAATCTTTAATAACTAATTTTAACAGAGTCACTGAATAGCCAAAAAACTAGATACTGCTGAACTTTTAAAAAAGTTTACTTTGTCCACAAGTTAAATCATAAATCCTTACTTAATCTTGATACTTTTTAAAATATAATAAATATTTCATACATAAAATAAAAGTAAAAAAATTAGAGCAAAATTATATCATGACCATTGACACTCTATATGCTTAAAAACCATTTAAAAATATGCAGCTCTGGTTGAAACTAAACACAACATTGAGCAATAATCATTAACTGGGCACAGGTTAGATTGCAGATTTCAACTTATAGATGCATCAACACAAATTATGATTTTCATTACTATGAATTATAAGGGACTTCTCTTATAAACTACAATATGTAAAGGGCCACCTGCTTCCAAGAATGGGGTGGTTCCAAATATAGAGCATTTTTCTATCAGAAAATGTGTGTATATTAATTATATTACTACACTATATCATAAATTAGCCATAACGGAAATTATCAGCATCTAAATTGTCTGGAGCTGACTATAACTATCAAATGTAATGAATGAAATACTAAATGTTATACTTCTAAATATTAAATTATATTTACAATAAGGCCAAGATGGACAGCAAGTGCAGCAAGTCTTGCTTCAATTTCAGAGTGTTGCTGAGCTTGTCTCAGAGTCATCATACCTCTTGTATCCTTCATGTTACCTAAACACACGCCAGCTACATCTAGCCTACGAGCCTTAACACAAAGACGAGCTAGACTACTCCAGACTGCAACACTGAAAAATGATTAAGCATAAAATTATATTAAAAAAATTGTTCACATTTTAATAACATGTGTAGTCTTAACGTTTCTTTAAAATTTCTTAAACCAAACTATTGAAAACATTTCTTATTACTTTTTCAAAACACTGCAGAAGATTTGAGAAAGGTTATGCTTTTGGTCTTATTTGTTAATTACATGTTGTGTAAGTCAATAATTCAAAATACAAGTGTACTCAAAGCACCAAACATTTTTCACAATGTATAAGAAACAGTGTGTACATAAAATTCTGCATGCCTTTCTTTAGACAAACAAAAAAAATTAACAGGTCCATAATTAGTAAAAGATTATGTTATTTTTTATGAAAGTTATTTTTACAATTTATTACTATTAAAAAACCAGTTAAAAGATCTAAGAAATTGATGATGTAGAACACTATGAAATATTTTATGAGTGTCCTTCCAAGGTTAGATCGGTCATATTATCAATAATCTTCTGAAGAGATGAAGTAGTCAGAAAAATTTACTTTTTAAGTAAAGGTTTTACAATGTCATGAGTAGAAGCTATAAGTTAACTCTAACATAAATTATAATCTTACTTAGTACAATTATACTTACTAAGTACGAAAAATCTTACTACTAAGATTACTTTACTTAGTATTAAGATTATTATGAAAAAATAACCTAGTCTCAGGTTTTATGTTTCTGAAAGTCCAAGGTAACAAGAATTAATTCACACTCTCAAAACATCTAATGTTTTGAAAATGCACAAGAGACGGAAAACTTCTGAAATAAGACAAGATTTTTCAAAAAAGGTAAACAATAAAAATTATTTAATACTTAGTTTTTTAAAAAATTGTGATTAAAATAATGTAATACCATAAGTACTATACTTTATATTAAATGTAAAAATTAGATTGTATAATACTCTGTAACCTATTTCCTTAAAAAAATGTTTTGGATCTATTAATCTTGTTTTATTCATTTTGAGAAAAATAATTTCCAGTTGTAAAATTTTTCTCAAATTTGGATTCATACTTTAACCCTTTAGCTACCACAGAAATTTTTGCTAGGTGTCTCTAGATTGCCAAGGACTTCTGCCTGCTGATAAATCAGAATTCCCACCACTAAACGTGATGTGTAAAGCTAGTTTTGACAAGCTCTAATTAGGCTATTTGTAGTAACCAGAATCACCTTAAAACTAGAGCTAGCAATCTGTGTATTTAAAATTTGTTTAGGATGAGAAACATAATTTATGGAACTAATTTTGTAAAACATAAATTTAAAAAATCATGTAATTAACAAAAATGCAAGCTAAGTTGTTTCAAATTTTGTTTTTCAGGTTCAACAACTACATTAAAAACAACCTCTTTGTCAATTTTACATACTTCTTTATTATTGTCACATTATTGTTAATTTGAAGTAAAAAATAAATATTATATAAGTAGTGTTTTAATTAAAATCTTGGTTTTTATAAAATTATTGCTTCCTAGGCAATAAGTATTACAAAAATGTATAAAATTTAATGTCTACAGACTGAACTATATATTTTTTGTTTGGACTTTACTAAATTAAACAAAAGATAAAATTATACAAATATTTATACACTGGGTATAAATATAATAAACTTGTTACCTCCAATAAATATAATAAAGTAAATTTTACTTACATATTTTATTTTGGACTTCTAAATACTAAATAATGAAACTATTATGATCTGTTACTCAATAATGTCACATACTTGAAGAATTAAAAAAAAAAACATTATAATACTAAATAATAAATATTTTGCGACATTAATTCAGTCTTTATTCATCCCAGCAATCACATTTTTCATGTGTATTGAGGAGGGCAATTTATTAATAACACAATAATTCTAGTCCCTATCACTAAACAAACCCTCTCCATTCGATAATAATTATTTTACGATGACAAAAAAAAATAATAAAAGACATAATTAATCCTTCAAGCCGAGTCTTCAGGTATGTGCTCGCAATGAGACAATTGTACTGAGACAAAGTGCGCAGACCACCTGATGACAATCACCAATGTCAAAGTCCATGTAAAACTCCTAGGCTGATTAATTAGGACACACATGAAAGCCAATGTAATTGATCTGTGGCACCTAAAGGGTAAAGAAATCAAACCATCGTCAAGGCCTATATGATTTATTAACAATTTGTTAAAAAAGAAAAATTCTGATACCAACTAATTATTAAGGTTAAAACACAATACCTGTACACCTTGCGAATAGCTTTAAAAGCTTGATCTATATCACCAATACTAAGACTAAAACTAAAGTTGATCACTGCGTTCTTTGTAACAACATCACAGCTCTCAAGGCCTTCAAAGTCCCGCATCAGAATATTATCAACTTTCACATTCTGTAAAGGTAACATTATCTGTATTTATTAACATTATTAATGCAGAAATTATCTTCTCTGTCTACCATAAAAGGAGATTTACATCTATCTCTATCTTAATCCTCACAAATCCCACTTACATTACTAACAAAGCAATGACAGCCCATGTATGGTTTATATCTTTAACACTGGAGTGCTTGCGTGGTATAATATTGTAGTCCAGAGATGTTGGGTTTTTAAGTTTCAGTCGGTCGACAACATTGCACAACCTTGAAGCTTTCTTTACCTTTTCCCCCCATCACTAGATCACACTCAGTGGGTGGTATTAGTCAATGTGTGTGTATTGATTATTTACGAGTTTTTATATTAGTGAGGCCTACTATTGTAGACCACACGAGTACTCTCGTGACAACTAATGTTCTTATGTTTTTGGTTGTATATATAAATTTCAATATCATTGTAATGTTTTTTCTCATCTGCTTTTACGTTTTTTATGATTTTTATAATATAAAATGAAAGATTTATATCTCATAACAGATATTTTTAATTTGATTTCAAGACATGCATATAAGTACAAAAAGTGTTCATATTTTGGAGTAAAAATGTTAGTATTAATTCTTTATAAAATAAAATGTTATTTTATATATAAAAATGTTTCATACTTCTTTAAGAACCATTAACCATAATATAAAGTTATTAGCTACTCAACATCCATAGAAAAAAACCACAAAATTGACTATAATAGTAATTTATGGGAGTACTCAGTTCCAAAAATTTCATGCGAGCACTCCAATGTTAAAGATAGAAAAGGAAGAATTCCTATATGCCCCAAGTCTTTCAATCTTATTAGCTCATAGTATAATCCAATTTATAATAGTCTGAAAATACCATTTAACTGACATTAGAATATTACATTAAATATTCCATAAAAACTATATTTGTATACTTGATTGTAAAAAGAAAAGTTCTTACAAACTAAAATAAGAAAAAGTTAAAATATTTTCTTTATTATTTTCGCATAATCAAAATAATAATTAGAATGAAATGTCAATACTACTTACACTGAAAATAGAAGTATCAAATATGACAAGATTCTGCACATACACAGATTCATTTTTAAAAAATTCTTCATTAAATTATGTTAAAGTTAAAAGTATATTTTAATTAATATAATAATTATTCAACAAAACTAACCTGTTGTGAAGATGGTTTTGTCAAAATTATAAAATGTGGTGTATTAACAGCAAGAAGAGATACGAAATCTTCAGGCATTACTATAGTGTCTTGTAACAAGAGACTATGCTCATTTGTTACTAAAAAGCTTACCAACACCTGCAACCAACAAAATTATAAAATGTGGTGTATTAACAGCAAGAAGAGATACGAAATCTTCAGGCATTACTATAGTGTCTTGTAACAAGAGACTATGCTCATTTGTTACTAAAAAGCTTACCAACACCTGCAACCAACAAAATTTAATCAATTTGAAATTTTAGTTTTGTAATCAATATAGACAGGTTAAATGAAAGAATAATGTATAACAAAATAATAAATGAGCTGCAGTCAAGGCCTTCTGAAATACCTTACAAAAATTATAGCATAATAAAGATCTTTAATGTAAGTCATAAAATACATGAAGGAGCTCCTATTGGTTATTCAGTAACATCTTAATATTTAGGTGCATTTACTACTTATAGACATGATAACAGACTTATTACATGTGATAGATAAGCAATCACAAACAAATATTCTTCATTTAATTACAACTAATTTCTGTCTTTCAATAATTCCAACTAACTGTTTTCTGGTGGTGAAGTGTATCTGTTTTATGCTTAATTGAAGAAATAGTAGCAGCAGAGTTAGGTGTAACTGAAAAAGGTTTCTTTGCTTCACACACAAGAAGACGTGGTTCTTCACAATCCCAGTAGAAGTTAATTACAAATCTTGACCCTTCCCTGAAAAAAATTATCACCTTCAGCTAAGGCGTCAGAAGCTACAAAAAAACTTCCACTATTTTATATAACTAAATACGAGGTCTGTTCAAAAAATACGCGGACTGTTTGAATTACGCAGCTCAAGTTAATTTCAGGAGAATCCGCTTGGTGTCGCTAGGTTTGTATAAATCAGCTGATTAAAACGCGGTATTTCAGTCGCAGATATCTTCATTCGTTGATGAGTTACACGCAGTTTAGTAAGGAGTGTTTTTTCGTTTGTCGGATTTTAAAATGGATAGCCTGAAGGAGCAATGAATTGCTGTGAAATTTTGTGTAAAACTAGGGAAATCTGCAACAGAAACATTTGCCATGCTTAACACAGCCTACGGCGATGTTGCCATGAAGCGTACTGCATGTTTCAAGTGGCATGAACGTTTCAAGGGTGGCCAACAGTCGATTGATGACGACGAGCGTCCTGGACATCCTTCAACGTCAACTGATGACCCACATGTTGACAAAATCAACACCCTGGTGCGCGAAAATCGAAGTCTGACCATTAGGAAGGTATCCGAAGAGTGTGGGATATCAGTTGGATCTTGTTATGAGATTTTGACCAAAAAATTGAAGATGCACCACGTCGCTGCAAAATTTGTACCATGCCTGATGACCAACGACCAGAAAGCCAATAGCGTCCGGGTTTGTCGGGAACTGCTTGATCGTTCAAATGAAGATGAGAACTTTTTTCAAGAATTATAACCATTGATGAATCATGGGTGTATGGTTACGACATTGAAACGAAGGTCCAATCATCCCAATAGGTGAGTCAAACGTCCCCAAGACCCAAAAAAGCTCGCCAAGTTCGATCGAATGTCAAGGTGATGCTGACAGTTTTTTTGATGCTAAGGGTGTTGTTCACTACGAGTAGCTCCCTGAAGGCTCTACAGTCAACCAGATTACCTACATTGAAATACTGAAACTGCTCCGAGACGCCGTCCAACGAAAAAGGCCAGAACTGTGGAGAAGTGATAAATTGTTTTACCATCACGACAACGCTCCAGCTCACTCAGCACTCAGAACTCAAGAGTTTTTGGCCAAACACTCGATCACTGTTCTTTACCACCACCACCCCCCCCCCACTCACCTGACCTTGCTCCTTGTGACTTTTTCTTATTCCCAAAACTCAAAAACCCCTCAAAGGAAGAAGATTTGAAACGATTTCGGAGATTAAGGCAAATGCGACGAAGAGCTGAACGCCATCACAAAAGAAGCGTACCAGGACTGTTTTAACAAGTGGAAACACCGTTGGGATAAGTGTATGCATTGAGGAGGAGAGTACTTTGAAGGAGACCCAGGTGTGTAACTTCCAAATAAAGTAAATTTTTTTTATGACCTCAGACCGCGTATTTTTTGAACAGACCTCATATATAATTTAGTAATTTTTATTGTAATATTCTATAGACCTAATTAGGATATGTAAATTGTAGTTTGATTTTATATCGAAGTAAATAGTTTTAATGGTTAGGATAGCCAAATAAAATTTATGCTATTTAAGGTATCTTCTTAAAATATTCATGCCTTGTCGTGTATTTTTATTAAACAAATTAATCAAGAAGAATTACTAAATCATCAAATTTTACTTATAACTTACTTTAATATTTTACTTCTTTTATAATTTAACCAATATAAAGAAGAAGCTTATACAGAAAAATCCTTTAAAAATTCCTAGTTTATCAAAATTATTTCATGCGAATTTATTTAAATTTATTATTTAAACAATGATATAACTGTATGAAGCAACTGTGGCGTAATGTTTATTTTTAAATAAATAAAACCTCTAAGCCACAAGTAACATTTATTTAAACCTTATGTACATTTCGATTGCCCAGCAATCATCTTCAGAGGTATTTAAAAAATACAACTGATAATACAGTTGTATTTTTTAAATACCTCTGAAGATGATTGCTGGGCAATCGAAATGTACATAAGGTTTAAATAAATGTTACTTGTGGCTTAGAGGTTTTATTTATTTAAAAATTAAACAATGATCTAGAACAAAACAAATGAAAATGCTCTTCCTCTGGCTAGGAGGGTGTAAAATTTAAAAATTTAAGTTTATGAAGTCTCTTAGATTTCTTAACCTACCACAGGTTATGAAGTATTCAAAAATTATATTTAAATTATCTAAAGCTATACTTCTCAATTTAAATTTTGTTTTTCTGGAGAACAAAATTACATAATGTCTCAACTTGGGAGAATCTAAGTAATAAGTATTACCAAATTAATTAATCAAAAAAATAATTCTTTAAAATTGATTTAAAAAGTTGAGGTTTTAAAACAATTCATTAAATTTAAAACACCAACCACAAAATAAAATGTATAAAAGATAAGCTACAGAATTTAGAAAAATCAGTCAAATTGGGGAATTGCATGACAGTAAGATCTAGATAGAATAAAAAATTCATAGAATCAGCCACAAAGAAAAAACATTAGAATTTTCTTAAATTCAATGGATTTACCCCATTATGAGGCACATAACAAATGATCACATACAGATCAGATTTAATACTTTGAATTTGTACATCAATCTCCCATTTGTCAGTTTATACTGATAAATTCAAGAAAAATGTTAAATTGTACGCCATAATTCGGATTAAGCGGACCTGTAATTTGGATTACCTATGTTCGGACTAGCCAGACTCAAGTGTACATAAAATTGCAAAACATATTTTCAATTTGAATATTTATAAGTATTAAGATACTTATTTTTTAATTATTGTGTTTTTTTCAATTGTATAGTTACTGTTTCTTAAGCCAGCTTTGCCTGACTACATTGTTTTATTAATAGTAAAAAAAAGAAGTAATTAATTGTCTGGAAAAAAACAAGTATATTTAAATACCCTTGTCTTATGATAAATATGAATTAGCTAAAATTTAAAATAGTAAAATAATTAAGGGTTTAAGCTTTTATAATAATATTTTTAGTCATAAATTTATCTTCATATTTCGAACCTAATTTTTTTGTAATTCATATTGAACATTAAAAAAATTTAACTTTTAATATAGAATGGATGACAAATTAATAAACTGAATAATTAAATATTTGTTACAGTTTTTAAGAAGTATATTAATTACAAAGTGATTATTCATTTCCACAATATCAGAGAGAGAAGTTGGAAAAATAGATTAAGAACTGAATAGATTTAGAGCATAAAAGATTAATTTAAAAAATAGTAATCTAATTTCAGCATTTAAAAATTATATTACCAAAGGACAATAAATAAACCAATCCAGTGTAAAATATACAACTTTTTAACAACACCAAAATCCTATAAACATTGCTTCTGGGAAATAAAAACTTTTGTTTAACAAGTTAAAAGTAATAAAATTCAGAAAATAAAACTGAGTTTCGGTGTATGTACTGTTATTGAATTTATTAACACAATTTAGTAACACAATCATCAATAATTTGATCATAAAAGAAGCATAAACTCATAATAAATACATTCATTACTTGTAAATAGAATCTATTCCAGTGACTAAGTCATTATCTTACAACTTATACTTCATTTATTTGTAATTATTTAATATAGGTATTTTCAGTAAGTCTGTGATAACTTTATAAATTAAATAACCATTTAGACTCCATAACTTAAACTCAAACATTATAGAATGATCAATAATTTTTGTTTCTTATTCAGTTTATCTATAAAAATTACAGGCTTTAATTTCTGAGATGACAAACTGTAGAGTACAATGAATTTGTGAATTTTTACTGAATATTTTTCATTTTATTGATTTTTTTTAATTTTTTATTTTTTATTTTCTACTTGCTAACTCTTTTCCATTTCATTAATGCATTTCATTTTTTTGAAAAACTGATGTTTCATCAAAACTCTTATCTATTGACTCTAAAACTCTAAACTGGTATACATCTATTATTACATATATAAAAATCCAATAATTTTTACACTAGTTACAGTGATTTTTTTTTAACATAAAAAAGTATATTTTTTATACGCTTTCTTATGTTCACTTAGTCCAATATTTTTTAGGGTAAAGAAACAGTATATTTTCATTGAGAAACCACTTCATTTACGATTAGATATTTTATTCAAGATCAAGTTTAAATTAAATAATTTTATAGAAAGATTAATACTTTCATATTATCTTACTTGTTATGTACTGTCAAAGAGTAAATGTAGTAATCCTACAGATTTATATTATACTGTATTTTATTAATTTATTAGATTAAATTAAGTAAATGAACGAATTAACTACAAGAATAAAAATATACCCTTCACTGCTAAAGTTATATTTGTGCATTGTATCTGAATCCGTATCCCAAACATAAATAATAGGTACGGGGAGAAGATTTGATCCAGCAACAGTCAGTGCAAGTTTGGTTCCACTTGAATTACACCGAGCACATATAACTTCACCAAAATCTGAAATGCTCTCAACCAAATCCTTTGCTCGGGTGTGTGATTTTGCTTCTCTAAAACAAATTGTTTTCCATAAAAGTCTTTAAATGTTTAAAGAAAAAAGAACAAAGCAATGCATTTATTTTTAAATCAAAACAACTCATTAGGATAACTAATCATATTGTATCAAATCAAACCATATACAGTAGAATTGGATAATTTGAAGCTGAAGGGATTAATGAAAAAATATGAATTAACCAAACATTCAAATTATGAAAGTTGGAAAGTACTCTTTTAGTCAAAAGCAGTCCAGTCCTTTTTTTGTGACTATAAAAACCTTTTAGTCTGTTTTCAGGTATTGTGTCAATGGTTTATGTTAAAACAAAGCACACACGCCATATTAAACTCTCTAATTTGAATAAGCAATGAACTTAGGCACAAGTTTATAAAAGTTATAATTATCAGCAGTTAAAAGTTACTGCAGTCAACATTACCAAGAAAATTACATGAATACAATATGTACATAAACCGTATGCTATAGATATGTACAGTACAAAATTAAAGTTTGTCTTAAAACCATATCTTTAACAATCGTACAAAGGAGGAGATTAGCCCTGAATGAGGACAACAATATAGTTAAAACAAATAAAAGACATACACAAAACTCACAAATTAATCATTTATTGACTCATACGAGTTTCAATGACAAAGTCATCATCATCAGTGACTGTTGCTACTACAAACTCTAACTTACAACAATATATTTGTTGAAACATTATCAAATTCTTAATAAACTATGTATTCTTGACTCACGAATCAACCGTATTTTTATTCAACAAAAAAATGTTTGTGAGTGAACACCTCATCATGAATATATTTTGTGTATAAACTTATTCCTTAAATGAAACAGATATAGAATTTGACTAAATTATTTTGAGAGCGCTAAAAATAAGGTTAAAAATACTAATTGAAATATATGTGGCCAATGATTTTTTATATATTAGGCAGTGGATATAGTTGTTTTTCAGAGATGGTAAGTAATCTTCATGGTTGGAATTCAGTTTTTTTTTTAACTCAAAGATCATAAGAGTCGTATTGGGAGGTGTAATTATCTGTTTGAAATTTGCTATTATTTAAAAGTATGTATTACAAAATATTTGGGCTACATTTACTTGTTTGATTGATATAAGTATTTCCTATTTTTTCACAATAAAACCTTTAGAATAAAGTAAACCAGGCCATAATTTTTAATTTATTTGTATTAAGGTAAACTGTTACTATTTAATTTAACTGAATATATTAATTTCTATTAAAAAAAATTCCTAGTGAATATAATAATAATAAAAATAGTATGTAATTGTATTTAATTATTTAATAAGCTATTTATTACCTCAAAAATCCAGAAACCTATAAAATCTGGGTGATAATTTTGATCTCTGTTTATCATAATTTTACCACTTGACTTTAAAAAAAGGGCGTATATTTATTTAATTGTTAGTTGTACTCCAATTAACAAAAAAATATTTCACTATTCAATTGTATTTCTGGTAGAAAATTTAAAAAAAAAAAACAATAAGCAAAACGAAATTTATGGCAATAAACGGAGATTCCACTGATACTGCTCAAAGATGGGAAAGGGAATTCAAATGAAAATTGGCACAAAAAACCAATTCAATCATTCCAAAAATAACTGCAGGGTGGTTACACATCGGGAAAAAAAGGAATTTTGGGAATTTACCGAGAACTATATGAGAATTTAAATAGTTTTGTTTTAATTTTGAGAATTTTATTGCAAATGATAAAATTATAATTCAGATTAATTTCGAGACAGAGTGCAAAATCAAGCTCATTTATCTAACGTTATAATAAACACAAGTGAGCTGGCAACATCTTCCAACGACTATCAAAAGGATAACCCCACTAAGTTAACTAACAGGCATCTGCATGGCATTCTTTGACTTTGCACAATTGACTATATAAATACAGTCGGCGCCGCTTATTGTGATCATATTTGTCAGAAGCATATTTGATAACAATAACCGAACGATAACAATAACCGAACGCTTAATCACAATGTAGTCTACAGCCGTACTGCATTGAACTCACTGTATTATTGCCACAACTGTTTGTTCTGAACGATATGTAATCCTATCATTACATTAAGTAATTCTAATTCTGTAACACTATAATTAAACTGTACTTACCAAATTTTGATGCTATTCCGGACAGTTTTATATACAGTAGTAGAATTTCTGTAATTTAGATTTCTACTTGTTAAAATTAGTGGGCATATTTCATGTCAGTTTATTTTATTCCACTGTATATTTTTTTTAAAACACTCAATCTAGCATAATTGAAAAAAAATATATAGAACTACGTAAAACACTTGATCAAAACATTATAACACATAAAACTTCATTATAAAACACTTCAATCTTATTTACACTTCAAATTTACATTTACATTTTCTCGAAGAATTCCTCTATATGTGACTGTCTGTAGTCTTCTCGTAAAATATTGTTTATAAATTGTTCATATTCATAATGTTTGTTGAAATTTTCTGCTTTTTGTTGAACAAACTGCCTTAGAATCTCAAGAGCTTGGTGAACCTCCTGCTTAGATCTTTGCGGTACACATTTATCATTTTCGTCATCATCGGTGCCTTCTTCTTCTTCAGTAACTTTTGATGTTGAAGCAACTACTTTACAAATATCGTCTTCAGTCATTTCCGCTGCTGTTTCAATACTATCGTCAACTTCCATCCACTCAGTATATTCTTTTAAGGACAAATCGAAAGGCTTCAAGTTCTCTTCAGAGTCTTCCTCAGATGTAGCTTGCTCTTGATTTTCTTTAACAAAACACCCACCTTTTCTAAAGCAATTTTTCAGTTTTTTCAGAAACTTCATTCCAAGATTTTGCTATCATATGAATAGCATCGAGTAAAGAAGTATTTTAGAAAATTCATTTGAGGTGAGGGTTTGAAATTCATCCATATTTTCTATAATTCTAGCATGCATCTCTCTCAAAAACTTTTGAGATTTTTAATTATGCCTTGGTCACATGGCTGAATAATTGATGTAGTATTGGTCGGAAGGTAAATCACTTTGATGTGTTTTAGCGTAGTGCTTATGTCATTATGTGCAGTGCAGTTGTCTAGTAGAAGGACAATGTTATGTTTGAGGCTGGTATCCCATTTAGTCAGCCATTCATTAAAAATTTTTGATGTCATCCAAGCATTGGAGTTTGAATGATATTCAACCGGTAACTTTTTGATACCTTGAAAACAACGTGGATTTTTAGATTTACCGATAATTAAGAGTTTTTCTTTATGACCAACCATGTTAACACAACACAAAACAGTTATTCTTTGTTCACATATTTTACAGCCGTTAGCAATTTCATTTTTAAATAAGTAAGTATGTTCGGGTAAAGCACGATAATAAAGTCCTGTTTCATCTGCATTTTATATGCAGCTAGGAGAATACTCGGCCAAAATCTTTGGCCATTCGTATTGTAACTAGTCCTCAGCTCCAACAAAATCAGCATTTCTATTTTCACCACACGTTTTCTTGTAAACAATGTTTTCCCTTTTCTTCCATCAATTAAACCATCCATCTGCGGCTTTAAAATCAAGTTTTCCTATTTTTTTGGCAAGATCCTCAGCTTTTAGACGCATTAGTGGGCCGTCAACTCGAGCATCTTTTTCGTGAACATTTTTAAACCACAATTTCAAAGCTGATTCCACTTGCGGATCCTTCCCATAACGATGTCTTTTGTTGTCAACATTTGCATTACACTATGATAATGACAAGATTTTTTCTTTGTTGTTCAATATTTTACATAAGAGAGGTTGAGAAACGTCAAGTTGAGAAGCAGCGTTTCTTTGACTCATTTTTGGTAATTTACTGTACCTATCTAGAATATCAAGTTTTTGTTTAAGATTTAAATCGCGTCGTTTCTTTTGAGATTCGGACATCTTGCTATACTGTCCTTTGAAACTTCAAGTGACACTAAACTCTACAAAATAAACGAAAAAGATCTTTAAAAATTAAGTTATATAAAATCACACTGAAATACTGTAATAAACGTTCATAAAAATTCACTGTTAAAAAATACAGTAGGACTGTACTGTAAATGGTTCAGTAGTAACATCAACTAATGTTAACAAACAACTAAAATCGACTCAGCGATGCTATGGTGTTTGCGTAAACAAAGAGTAAGGGAGACATTCTGAGAACTGTGCTAAGTGCTGAAACCGTTATAAAGTATTTCTGTCATTCTAAAAATAAACATTCTATGAATTGGGCGTCATTGTGTGTTGCACGTGCTGTTTACACTACTTTGTAGACATTTTTACTTGGTCTATGCTAGTATATGTTGACGCATATGTTTTTGAATGGCAAATTAAATGATAATAATAAGCGAACAGATGATTACAATAAGCGGCCTAATTACGTGTTTGTCTTTCAATGAAACGATAACAATAACCGAATGATAACATTAACCGTGATCACAATAAGAGGCGCCGACTGTATTTGAAAAATATAAATACTAAATTTAACCGAGTAATCTATCCTACCACTTCATTATCTCAGTATGTTTAATCATGAAATTAGTTTCTCTCTCATATGAAATGTTTTTCAAACCTTTTCTTTACAATTTGATAGTCTAACACATTCGCTGCTACAGACAAAACAAGCAACTGGATGCAAAAGCTTAAAAAGTATTAACCAATAATTTTGTAAATTTGTTCCAAATGTCCATTTATGACATTCAAAAATTTTAAAGTGAAAAATTGTGTCTGCGATGATGAATGGCAATACAATCCCACAACAAAAGAGAGTGATAACCACTAAATTATTCAACATTGTTCTTAAAACATTTACAATTGTTATTAATTGTTCCATTGAAAAGGTTATTTCTGATTAAAATCCTATAATGTATTGATCTCACAAGTCAAGGTTTAAAAATTAATTTTGTTCATTAAATGCCTTACACATAAAGGTAACAAATCATCAATTTATTACACTTTTGGTAATAACTTTGGAAAACAAACCACTACTTACTGATATTTTTCAGCAGAAGCATTTCACACTAGGTCAGTGCATTGTTCAATGCTGTAAATTAGAGACAAGACTGATGCTCAGGTGTGTTGTGTTAGTGGGAGTCAGAGGTGTATTGGTGTTATGTGGTGTGTTATTGTTCATAGAGCAGTTGTTAATTGTGTGTTCAAATATAGTATTTGATTGTGAGTGTGTTTTGTCCTTTAGAATGTGTTGTGGATAGTTTTTGTAGTGTTTGTTACCTCGTAGTTTTCTGTTGTGTTTAGTTTGTTGCTTTTTTTATGTAGTGTATGCAGGATTTTTAGATTGTTGTCTTTATTGGTGTGTGAGTGTAGTGTGTTTTGTAAGTGTAATGCAAAATTTGATTTGGGTTGTGTCTTTTTGATATCTTTTATGTGTTCTTTGTATCTTGTGGTAAATGTTCTCCCTGTTTGTTCTACATAAAATCTGGGGCAGTTGTTGCATGTAGTCTTGTATACTCTTGCCTGTCGTGATTATCCTGGTTTGCTTTTGTACTGTGTGTTTTAAATGTGTTTGATTAAAAAAACATGCCACAATAAACACAACAGGGCAAAAGTGTACAAGAATACATGTAACATCAATTACAAAATTACATGCAAGAGCTTTTACATAGGACAAACAGGGAGAACATTTACCACAAGATACAAAGAACACATAAAATACATAAAAAGACACAACCCAAATAAAATTTCGCCATACGCATACAAAACACACTACACTCATACACCTATATAGACACCAATCTAAAAATCCTACACTATATCAAAAAAAGAAACAAACTAAACAAAACGAGATATACAAACACCACAAATACTATCCACAACACATTATAAATGACAAAACAAATAACAATCAAATACTATATTTGAACACATAATTAACAACTAATCTATGAACAATAACTCACCACAAGACACCAATACACCACAGACTCCCACCAATACAACACACCTAAGCAGCAGTCTTGTTCGTGACTCACAGCTTTGAACAATGTGCTGACCTAATGCAAAATGCGTCTGCTGAAAATTTTCAGTAAATAGTAGATTTTTTTTGCCAAGTTAATACCAACAGTGTATTTATAGAAAAACCTCAAGATGTACAACAAAAAAACTGCAAGAATCAATTTATTATTATAGTGAAGTATAACTAATAAAACAGCTTTTTTATTTTTGCAATTATTGTTCAAAATACTCAGTAAAACATATAAGTATTTTCAAATTGTTTTTTAAACTCACCTGCGAGAGAGATCCCACAACTGTACTATACCATTAATAGTAGCAATTGTCAGATAACATTTAGTTAAAGTAAGGCAAATAGGCTGCCCATCACAATCTAATGTCTGTTTAATAGTCCCTTGCAGTGTGTGAATTTGAATTTTTCCTCCGCTATTAGTACCAAGGATTACAATGCTTTGTTCATGGATCACTGCTGTTTCTACTTCACAAGAAAATGAACCTGACATCAACAATATAAATAGTTCAAAATATTGATTTTATTGTAATACCAACTTCAACCATTGCAAAACTCATGAATGCTTTGCAAAAATAAAGTTTTAACTTCAGAATCTGTAATTTAACATAAAAATTTAAGGAAAATATTTCAGATTTAAAGACTGATGAAGAATTATACCTGTAGGTAGTAGTTCTTATAGAAATAAAATTAATATTGTAATCAAATAAATATAAAGTTAATAATTCCTTACCTGGAAAATGCAAAGAATACAAAATGTACAAATAAATTTATTTCTAAAGATGTCAATGAAATCATATAGTGGTCAATAGAATGTTTAAATATTTGAAAAAAAACAAGTGGACTGCCCCCATACTTGCATTTGCCTGTTGTTGTTGGAGTATAAAAAATTACTTATCTTAATCATAAACTAGAAGCCTGATCCACCATTTCATGGATATAATCATACAAAAATGTAACAATTTAGTAAGTAATATGCAAGTAACTTACAAGTAATATGCAATAGATATTAAGACAATTTGTATCAGTCTTTAGCTACGTGGTTTGAGATTGAAAATAATTAGCTGCAATAGGCCTACAAATATGAATTTAAAATGTTTAATTATTTTTATTTAAAGGCTTATATACATCTTATAAAAGATACCATGGTAAATAAACCAATAACTAGTGTTATATATGAAATATACTAATTTCCTTAAACTACAGACAAATGTCCTTATAGAACAAAACATTCACCAGCATATCTCCAAAAAAACATATCCAACTCGTCATACAGCCGAACTTTTATTGTAATATTTTTTCAATAATCTTATGAATTATTAGTAATTCTGCTTTTTGAGAACACCAGAACTAGATGTTTTAGCTAAACAGTAGTTCTAGTCTTTCAATTTAAGAAGGAAATTTGAACCAAGCAAAGCTGATGTTAACTTTGGTTTTTACCGGCATTGCAAAAACAGGATTTCCCAACCTTATTCTATATTTTCCCCAGAAAACTTTTCCAGACACTGTTCCTTATTAACAGTTAATTACATGTTCGAAATTTGACAACCTATTCTAAAGATTTTGTTTCTGAGGTGAATTGCAAGATGTTAAGTGTTAAGGTGTAGACTACACTACATAATATTTAAATATAGCATGCAATTTACTAAATAAAACAAGACTATAATAAGAACCATTTATGAAAAATGTCTATTTAGAAATATTATTAGGATGAATATAACAAAAATAACGAGCATAATTATCTTGAGTTGATTTTTTCCAAACAATAAACTTCCTTTTTTATTTTTAAGCTTAAGAATGTTTGTTATTTTCCTTACGTTTTGTGTAAAAAATGAATAAGGTTTGAGGACAAGCAATAGAAATTTTTCCAGAATCTTACTTTACTCATGGACAATTAAACATGAATTTGTCTAAAGTACTCATTTAAGGGGTTATAAATGAGATCCAACCAGAACTGACAATATAACATTCAATGAAGTTCTCTAAATATTTCTATATTATGTGTTCTTATATTTAATTTTCATGATTCTATAAATACAATGTTAATTTAATTGTTTAAGTATTTAGTTTTTATTAGTTTATGACAAAATGTAAAATTTAAACAATATAAATCATTTATTTCATTTTAATTAAGAACAGAAATTTATATATACATATTTTTTAAAATAAACTGTATTTTTAATAGAATATGTTAAAAAGCAATATTTTAGAATTAAAATAGATTAGAAAAGTTTCAATAATCTTATGAATTATTAGTAATTCTGCTTTTTGAGAACATCAGGATTTTATAAAATCAAATATAACATGCATGATAATGTTTATTGTGCTAAACAAGGCAGCATCCAATAATACTTCTTAAGGAACAACATACATATTCTTCTTGCATATTTTATACACATAAAATATAAAAGCCCTGAAAAACTACACACATAGTTAAACTAGAGAAAAGCGCTTATACTCAATTTCTCATTCTTATTTATTTTAAAATCTAAATCAAGCTCATCATATTAAGTTAAATAACTTATTGTGTAACAAAGTTTTCCTGTTACATTAAATTATTCTAAAACATAGATACTTTTAATTTCTAACAAAAAATGAAATAAAAATTATTCCTGGGAAAACCTTTTCTCAGGAAAAAACAGTTCCCTGAAAGTTTCGATCATCAAATCGTAAACCCATTCTTCCATTTGTATTGTTCGCCTAAATCTGAAATAAATGTTTCCAATCGCTATTCTATTCTGTGCTTTCAGCCGCACACAAAAATACAAGCTCCACACAATTTCCGACCAACATATCAACTATCTTGTCAACTACTAGTGTAACCTTGTATTTGTTTCAACTCTATAGTGTGAAATACTGATCTCTGCCATTACTGGTATTATTTTTGTATTCCACCCCACAGGCTTCTACGTACCCCTGGGAGTACGCGTTCCACAGGTTTTGACCACTGCTCTACATCAGTAGATAGCCTTTTGAGTTCTCTCCAAAACTATAATCTGCTTTCAGTCCTTTAAATGGATTTATATTGGCAAATATTAAAAGCCATCAGCCAATAAATGTTCTATCCATGTCTTAATTTATCTGTCTTTAAAATTTACAAGGATGTTGTAAGTTTAAAACATGAATCCCACTACCACGTCTCTCATTTTAGGGTCAATGTAGAATCTACAATTGCTATTTTGTTAGCCATTTACATTCCAGGGATACCACTAAGATTGTATATTTTCTTAGAAAATTACCTATTATTCTTTATAATTATGAACAGCATAATATCTTTCTTTTGCAAATGATACTTTTAGTTGGCCTATATTTCATAAGTGTCTGCAAGGGCACTGGAGTTAGTTGGATTCCATATTTTCTCATTTGGCAAAATATATTTTGTCATAAACGAAACCTGTTAACAACATAAATAACTTGATACTATAAAACCTGTAAGGATGTAAAACAGTACTTCTAATGAATCAGAAAGCTATTGCTACATTTTGAGGCTGATTTTTAAAATATAATAAACTTTTAAAATTGGACCAGCACCTTGTACAGTGTGAATTCATAGACCTGCTATACCAAGCACCATTCTACCTAACTAAATGAGACACTTGTTTTATGGCACAGTTTTCTCAATTAGAGAACAAACCCGTTCAAATCAGTAAAAGCCAACCTGTTAACACTAGGTGAATTATTGATAAAATTAAAATTATGTCTTTTTCCTAATATTACTGCTATGCACTGTAAAATACTTGACAAAACCATACCACCACTAGTAGATTGGCATTTCCTGCTAGTTTTTACCCCTATCCAGCCACAGTTTCACCCCTTAATACTTTTGAATATAAGTAATGATAAATAATGTTATTTGCCCATCCTAGCAACAATAGTTTTGAAGAATGATCAAAAATTACTGATGGTTGACAACTGAAAGCAAAAACAACATGGCATATATAGACTGGGAGTGATGCACATGTTTACTCAGCGAAATCGACAATGATGTTTATATTTTGCGTGATTGAGACAGTTTTCTGGTAAATTATCTCTAGATAACGTTTATGGAGGGTTTGGAAATTATAATAATGAACTGAGTTATGATAAATATGAAAGTGACAGTGTCAAAATGAACCCATAAACAACGAACATTGGAAAAACTGGTAAGCCTATTGTTAATTAGTTAAAATTCTTGAGCAAAACAAACAAAAACAAGAATCATGACAAGAAACTGACGTTTATATGATCTGTATCACTAATGTGTTATGACAAACATCTTTAGCACACAACGAGTTGTAACATAGAAAGCAAGATAACAAGAAGCAAAAGTGGTAAGAATGTTAATAAATCAGTGACTATAAATTAATAAAAACCTATTTGGAAGAAAATAAAGGATCTAAAGAGTGACTGTGAGTATGAAAATAGTCTCCAAATGACTTGTACTCTTTGTTTATTTTCATATAGCTTTTTTTAATGAGTGTACTTAAAGAAGAATTTTTTACATTTTACATAAAATTTTCACATTGTCATGGTTTTTAAAATCTTATCCCCATTTTTTCTAATATTGTAAATTGTAGCACAGCCTAATGCCAAGTAGAATTAATTCCTGAAAATAACCGGATTATTGGAGAGAATGAGTAAGTGCCATATTCAGAGGGACTGATGTACCGCATTAGTTAAAAATTTTAGATGAAACAAATTTAGAGGTTAGCAGTAGTTGTCAGTTATAACGTTAACCAAAGATGGCCAAGACTCAATGAATTATAAGTGAATAATAATTATTTGATCCTAATTCAATTAGCAAAGCAAATTTTAATGAAATGCTCTTATGAACTCAGCAGTGAAAGTTCAGGTTTTAGAAAACAAAATGCAGGTTGTATATAGTAAAATTATAACTAGGACCTCACATATAACTGAGGAGCGCAACCTTGCCATTAAAAATCTTTGGATTTAATCAAACTATTAAACTATTTATTGTGAGAATGGTGTTCAATTTATTTTTGTTTCTAAAGCAGTACCCTATCAAAATCAACGCTCAACGTTTATTATACGTTAGCCATACCTAATACGTTTAGAGAAGATAGAGGCACAAGTTGGTAAACAGCCACAGTCTTGTTGCTCCAAACAACTACATAGTCCTTGTTAAGACATACTCCTGATACCTGTAGGTCTGTATTTAACTCTGCTTGCTCATTGTCTGACTTAATTAACAGCTGAGAAGCTGAAAGCTGCATCACTGACACCTGTTATAAAAAAAACGAATGATAAAAAGTGTCATTTTAAACTTTTAGCGATTGACATTTAGTATATCCAGGTGTACCTTTAATAAGTATGATTACATCTAATACTTCTTTTAAGGAATTGAGCAATCAAAACTTTAGCCGATATCATGAAAAATATACAGCACACTCTGTTCCCAACAAATCCCAGCTAGTAGTACACTTCAAAAAGACTACTAACTCCATGTTATAAAGAGACATTTTATAAAACCTATAAGACATGTTTGAGTAAAGTAAAACGGAATATGAATGACATATAAAGAATCTATAATGTCAATAACAAGACTGATAGACAGAATGTCAGTCACCATATCGCTTAACTGATTTCTCAGAATTTACGATACTTGTAAACATTTTTGTTTGGTCAGTCCTATTGAATGCATATTTAAGCAATAAGCGAAAAGATAATTATAATAAGCGACTCGATTACAATCGAGTATTATATGATTATATGATATGTCTGCCTTTAAGTAAAACAATAATAATAACAGAATGATAACATTAGGCGTGATCATACTATGCAGCGGCTACTGTATGCATGTATATGTGTGTGTGTGTGTGTGTATGTGTTAATCCTTTTTAAATGTGCTTTTCACACTAGTTAAAAACTTTTTTCTGTGTGAAGCCCAAGGTTGACCATCAGTGTATATTAAAACATTATTCAACACTGCTGAGAACTTTATATTTTGGTTATGGTATAAACAAATATATATATTAACTACAGTGGAATCCCTTAAATCCGAACTAATTGGGGCTATAGACTTTTCAGATTTGGAAAAGTTTTGATTTACCAAAAAAGTTCGAATTTTGGATTTGCTGTGTATTTTGCATTTGACAGAATGCGTTTTTTTATTAACGAACAATATTAGAGCATTCATTACATATTTTTGTATCAGTACTGTACTCTAGACCTTCATTCAAGAAAAATATTGTAGCACAAGTATATTCCATTCTTTTAATTTAACGGATGTGTCTATTTATAAATGTTAGCTTTAAGTAATGTACTGTATTATAGCCTACACAATTCCATAGCCTATTAATAGAGCTACTTTGTTTACTGTTAGACGTTCGATTGTATAGCCTTCACCCATCTGCTTGTCATGGAGGATTAATAAGATTACTATATAAGAAACGTACACGCACGTGACTAATATAAACGACTAATGCATGTACCAATCTGTCTAGCATGACTAACCAAGACAAGTTAGTTGTCCAATGTTTGTTGTGCTGTGGGGTTGCTGTTCTGCGGATAGAGAATTTTAGTTTTCTAAAAGTGCATAATGGCGAGCAAACCGAAACACAGTTCTTGCAATTTAAAAGAAAAACTTGAAGTGTTAATGCAACTAGACAAAAGGGAAAGTTTGACAAAGTTGGCAGTTGAATTTAGTGTTAGTAAGGCTTCAATAAGTAACTAGAAAAAAAATTGTGCAAAAATTGAACAGTTTTGCAGTGCTACAATTGAAAATTTTTTGAAACAACGTCATCACGCGAAAGTTTCTGTGAATGAAAAATTTGAAGAGGGTGTATTTTTATGGTTTACACAAGAGAGGCAGAAAGGAGTTCCTAGTAGTGACCCATTAATAAAAGAAAAGGCATTCCAGTTAAACAAATTAATGGTGATTTGGAATTTACTGCTAGCAATAGATGGTTGGATGGATGGAAGAGAAGGCACAGAATTAGACAACGAATGTTATGCGGGGAGAAGTTATCAGCTGATAATCTTGCTGCTAAAGAATATTTAAACGAATTCACAGAATTGATTCGACGGTCTGAAAATTACTCATCCCAGCAAGTGTTTAAAGCGGACAAGACTGGATTGAGAATTTTAAAGCCCACTAGTCTTGCTTCTAAAGAGGAATCTTCTGCGCCAGGCTTTAAAACAATCAAACAGCGTCTCAAAGTTTTAGTCTGCAGTAATGCCACAGGAACACATAAGCTACCATTAATGGTGATTGGAAAATCCGCCAAGCTATGAGTCCTTAAAAATATAAACTAGAATGCTCTCCCTGTTCATTACAGAAATCTGTGTAAGCCGTGGGTGACTGGTAATATTTTCAAGGAGTGGTTCAAAAATGAATTTGTTCCTTCAGTAATAAAATTGAATGAAAAAAATGGACTGCCCCTAAAAGCTCTACTTTTGATAGACAATGCTCTTTTAAAAATATAAACTAGAATGCTCTCCCTGTTCATTACAGAAATCTATGTAAGCCGCGGGTGACTGGTAATATTTTCAAGGAGTGGTTCAAAAATGAATTTGTTCCTTCAGTAACAAAATTGAATGAAAAAAATGGACTGCCCCTAAAAGCTCTACTTTTGATAGACAATGCTCCTTCACATGCTTTAGACATGCAGTTTGTATGTAAAGGCATAAAAACAATTTTTCTCCCACCTAACGTGACATTGTTGCTTCAGCCTATGGATCACGATGTGCTGCAGAACATAAAACTGACCCACAGCAAAAAGCTTCTGAAAACATTAATTGAAGAAGATTGTTCTCTTTCTATTACAGAAAAACTTAAGATGATTACAATAAAGGATTTAATTTACTGGGTAGCTGAATCCTAGAATAATATTAGTAACACTTTACTGCAGAAATCTGGGAAGAAGCTCTGGCCTAGCCTCATTATTTGTGGAAACATCATTTAGAACACGAGATGATGAAACTGAGCTCCTTCAGCTCATTCAAAGAGTAAAAGATGCTTAAGAAAGTTGCCTGGAAGAGTGAACAGCACTAGATAACAATGAAGAATATACCCAGCATGACATGATTATAGTCCAGGATCAACACGATGACAGTGTAGCAGATAGAGATAGCGAGGAAAAAGATGCCTCTATGGATGCTGTTACTCATGCCGACTCTGCAGCCGCTCTCGACATTACGTTACGTTATGTAGAACAACATGCTGCAACGTCCAATGTTGTTATGCTAATGTGACGGTGGCCCAGCATCGCATCCTCGGGAAAGTTTACGTCTTTTTGCCAGATGAGGATTACTTGTTTTAAGTGAAAAATATAGTTAAGTGTTTGTATTTTTTCTTTTTAAGTGAAACATATAGTTTAGTGTTTGTCTTTTTTATTTCTTTTTTCTTGTCAATAAATTCTATGTTAATGAAGTGATAGAGTACTACAGTATAGGCCTTTGTATTATATCATGTTTTTACAGTGTCAATTCCAATATATTACACATCTCAGTCCTGTTTTACGTAAGTAGCAAACTTTCAGTACATACTTCATTAAATTTTAGATACTTTTTTTTAAATTTGGTTTCCATCAAATCATGTTTGGATTTCACGGGGATTCAGATTTGAGGGGTTCTACTGTATTACTTTTATAATTTGTTTTACATTAATTATTTATGAATTTCTTGTATGAACAAATTAGTAAAACTGTAGAATCATAGTTTACTCACAATATTGTAATATGCTGCACACAAGTTATGCTCTTGTAATATCAGGACAGAGTTTCCTGCATTTACTGCTAAGAAAGCTCCTCCCCATGCACAATTTTTTATGGCTCCTCTAACTTTACATCCTGCAATTGGATCCCATCCACTTGCACTCTTGCGCCAAAATAAAATATTTCCCGTATTAGTGCCTCCACACAATACTCCTGTCCAAACAAGCAAACTTTTAGCACAACTAAGCTGTTTTATTTTCAGCTAAAATTAAATGAAGGGGCAACCACTAAAAGTGATAAGTAAAGAAGTGTTACCTATTTTATTTTAAAATTATTCAATGAATAGACTATGTTAACACAGCTTTAACATTTTACTGAACTTATTACTTAATTTATTTTTTTATGGCACTACATTCAAACTTCTCTATAATAGCATTTTACCTATATTTAAAATTTTATTAGTGTTATGTTTTAACTGTAGGGACGGTCTATACAATATTTAAATTGTAACTATTAGGTCAGCTACTACAGTTAAGTTTAAATGCAAAAAAATACTAAATAAACTATTTTATGTCAAAATAAATATAATTTTATAAATTAGCATAAAATGTGATAACATTTAAGCTACTATTGTATTTAAATATCTGTAAATTAGAAATATCATGCACATCATAAGATAATAAACGACAAAATTTCCTTATTGATGTTGCTAATAAATAAGAATTAGCATATTTAATTTCATAATGATATAAAACAAAGACTAAATACAAAAACTTATAGTCACTACAAATTTACCAGATGTATTTACCATAAAAAATTTTAATATTTTTTATAATAATATATAATATATTATCAGTATGATAATTAAAATGTGCAAAAAATAATAATAAGTAGCTATTCAGTATTCTCATCATTCTAGTACTAATTATGAATAAAATATAGATAGTATCTTTTAATAAATGTTGTTTTAAACCACCAACACATTGTGGTAATAAAATAGATTGTTGATTTCCATTTTCTCTTTCCAATAGCTAGATGACTATTGTAGCCAATCTTTATTGTAAATTACTGAAAAATCCTTTGTTCAAACAATCTTAATCAATTTCCTTAAGATTAGGAAGTGTCTTAACCCTTTAAAGCATGTATTACAGGATATCTTAACAAGTCAAATAACAGAAATATTACATTACACCAAATTTACAAAGTACACCATATATCAGGTTTATAAGTTTTGACATCTGTATAACTAAAGGTCTCAAAAATTATTAATACAGTGCAGGATAAGTTGTATTTGTCAAAATGAAAGCTGCATTTTATCAATTTTACTGAGCTACTTCCTATTCATCATTCCCATTCTGGAATTTAAATCCATATTTAATGTGAATTCTCACAAACCCATTAGATTCTCGCTGTGAGTCCGAGCTACTATCACTTTTTTTCTATTGTCTTTCCTTTGTGTCTGTGTTTTGTCTGTTACGTTTTGTGTTTTTATCTGTTCAATTTTTACAATGGTAGCATTATTTTGGTTTACACTTAAGTTTTTTTAAATTTTAGAAAATATATAAAAGGCAATATCTTACTGGAGTTCACAAAAAATTAAAATACAGTGCACCATAATGTTGTGTCTGTATAAAAGGACTACCAATGATTCTTGGTCAATGAAGTTAGGTCTTTTCAAATGACTATAATGGGTACAAACTATTAAAATAATTGCAAATATTATTTATTTTTCTTCAAATAATTACCTTTAAGATATTTCTATAAACATCTCTAGAAGCTTATGTCTTGCTCGTAAAATTAATTTAATTATAAAATGTTTCTAGTTTACTGAAAGCACATTTTAAGAAAAGGGAATTTTCAAAATATTTTTTAAGATCTGCACCCCTTTATAACTTTGATTACATTAACAACATCTATCTAAGCATGTCGACATGCTACATTCATTATTATTATTTTCAGTTATATATATTGTTTCAAATTGAAATGTGAACAGTATAGAAAATCTTTAATTCTGAGATTTTTATTAGATGAGATTGCCAAAATAGTCCAGTTTACATAAATGAACACTAAAATAATGGTATATTTTGGACACATTGTGTACTTTGTCAGAGAAACTGAAATGGTTTTAATGGTTATGTCATATAAAAACGTCAATGCTCGTGATGTAATTTCAATTTCCCCTTCAATTTTGAGGATAGAGAAATCAAGGGTGCCAAATCAAGTAAATAAGATGAATGATTAGGCACAGACTTTTTTTGAGCCAAAAATTGAAGGTCAATTAATGTGGTATAATTAAATTCAATGTCATATAACAGAGGGCAACACTCTGTATTGCAATATTCGGCTCAAATTCAGTGAATCATAACCATCAAATACTATAAAACTTACAGTTTTTGACTGACTTTGACAGTTAAGTCAAATATTTTCTAATAACTGTTTAACTAGGTTCAATGTAATATTTATGGTTCATATAAAAAATTATTATGTTGTGATATTTGTCAATCTATATTTTTTTTTAAGATTTCAACCGAAAATAAAAGAAGTTTATCACATAGATGGCTGCTGAAATTGGTTGCTGAAATATGATTCCTGTCTGGAATTTTTATTGACAAACTGTTCATGAACAATATTCATATTAAATAGAAATAATCACAAAGAATGAAATTCACCAAACATTTTGAAAGTGAAAAATACTAAAACATATTATTTGAAGATGCACCACACAAACAGATCTATTTAAAAAGCCTTTGGCCGAAATTGTACTATTCTGTTTTATTTTAAAAATATACAAATTTATTTTATAAAATTTAAAGGCTACATAATGATTTGCTATCCAAGAAATTCAGGTTGTTAAGGAATCTAGGTCATATGTCAAACCTTTCTGAGTTGAGTATGAAATGCTTGTGATTGTCTGAGTAATGCTAGTGTCTAGTTGTGGAGTTAAGCAATAACTATCTCCAGTAACAGGCTCCCAACAACGAACTGTTGTATCTCCTACAGCACAGGCAAGAATACCTGAACCTGCCCATGTAACAGCACCTCCACCATAACCACTAAGTTTTACCTGGTAACAAACATTTATTTCAAGTAATTATGAAATACCAGTTTTGCACAATTAGGTGTTGAGCATTTATTAGTCAAGTTTATAAGCATACCAACTCAGCAATTATTCTTTATATTAAAGTACAATAGAAAATTAGGTATGAATCAAAAGTGGCACCAACACAGATTAAAAGAAAACAAGAATTTTAGAATTACATAGAATAATAAACGTGTTATGAAAATACTGTACTTTACATATGCTATGTCCCAGTGTAAGCTGCATACCAAGATATGTTTATTTTATTACAGTAATTTTAGCCTCCATTAATCTTTCATCTGTGTTAAGAAGACATCTCTCCTTAGAAAACAACTTTCATGTTACATAAAAAAAGTCTTGTTAAAAAATAGTAATACTCTGTAGCTTATTTTCTCAGTTAATATAAAGCCAGAGCTGTCATCTTATACCAGAGATGGGCAACTGGCTGCCAGAGGGCCGCTTGTGGCCTGGAACCTGGTTTTATGCGCCCCCCGTCGGATGTTAAAACATTAGATTGTTGATTTATTAATAAATCTAAAACATAAAAATATAGGTTGGTATAGAATATAGATTGTATACGGCCCTTACCTCTAGTAAGGGCTCTATGACATGCAAAGTGACCTAATTTTTCAGACAATGTGGGAAACTGGTACTGCATTTTGAAGTCAAATATCTGAGGAGAAATATCCTAAACTATTTGACTTCGGTAGGAAAATAGTTTCAATGTTTGGAAGCACATACCTTTGTGAGTGTACCTTTTCAACAATGAAATTTATAAAATCGACTTTCCGCAATAGACTAACTGACAACCATCTTTGAGATCTGCTAAAGGTTGCAATTCAATTCAGATTAATTTTGATAAACTGTTGAACGATTGTGCCTGCCCCCAATGTTCTCATAAAGTGAAGTAGATAGGCCTACATACTTATGGATGATTTTAAATTTGAACAAATTAGAGCTTTTTTCCAATACTGTGTTCAGTATAAACAACATGATTAAATATTGTGCATATTTTAATCTTTTGTACACTGAGCTTGATATTAAACATATATAAAAATTGTTGAGTATAATTTTTATTGATTCATATTATTTCATATACAACGGATACTGTACGATATACGTATTGTCTACATTTGGCTTATTGATGTAAGTGTAGTATTAGCTGTGCGGCACTCGTCTTCACTAAAAATATTGAAGTGGCACTTCAGGGTTAAGAAGTTGGCCATTCCTGTCTTATACCAATAAAGTTATAGCAATAAATCTAATAGATTATGCAACAAAAAATTTAGAGCTTCTAAGATGAGATATTTTATAGAATAATTACCCTACATCATTCATTAACAAAATTGCTATTAAAAGTAACAAACTGGAGTTAGGTCTTAATGGTGGAAAATATAACAATAATAACTCCCATGATTTACAAATTAATAATAGTAATGATACAAACCAAAACAAAAACGAGTTATATTTTAGAAAATCATATGTACTTTTATTCTTGAAAAAGTTTACAGAAAATTATAATTATGTTATTAAAAAATGTTGAATTAAATACAAATTTGCAGGTTTCCTTTTTAATTAAATTGTTTAATCAAATTTAATAAATTATAAAATGAGAAAATAAAAACTTAGTTTTTTAAATTGACTGTACACCTTGAAATGACTCTAGATGTGGAAAATAAAAAGACCTTTTTAAGTACTACACGTAACGAATATGAAAGCGAGTTCTTAAAAATCCTAAAATCGTCATTGTTTTATCCAAACAATTATAAATAATATAGATAATATTAAAATTGACTAAATATTAAAATTTTGTATAAGAAAACTAATTCAAATTACAAATGAAATGATTTTTTTATTGAGAAAGACAAAATTATATTAATAAAATGACTGATTTTAAATATATTTCAATTGCTTATGATTCTCATATAGATGAAATTAAAAAGTTTGTTTTTTATATTGATTGTGCAGTATTGTTGTATTTATTGTTCTTCATTCTTTGACTTTTGTATCACTACTTGTTACACACAAGTCATTTTGAAATTGTTAATATTTCCACTATTTTTTTGTGAGTATTTTGAATATTTAAATTTATAAAATGTTCAAAATGGTAAATATAAAAGACTATTCAAAACTTCACTAAACACTAGTTTAATAATACATACTAGTTTCGACGCTGATATCCCCTTCCTCAGTCGTTGGCTAACACTCAGTGTATAGTGAGGTTTTGGGTAAACTCTTCAACATTTACTGTTGTGAATTAATTGTTCTCATTAGCTAGGCTCTCATTTTACCATGTATATTTTATGGATAATATTATAAATAAATTTTTAGCTCCTGAAGTTGATTTTGGAAAGTTTGAAGTTGAGAATTTTAATGTAGAGCACTGTATTAGAACCAATTATAGGATATTTTATTTGTTGTTCATAAATAGGTCATAATAAACATAATTCATTTTAAACTATAGATATAATTTTTTTATTTATACAAATTTTAGAAAACTATTGAAATCGCTAATATACTGTATACATTTATAGTTGTCTCTACAATAACATATTGAGCTTGGTTCAGTTTTCTTTGAAAATAATACAATGGTAAATATCCAAACACAACATATTTGAAAAGTCTACTTGTTCCCCAGGTATTAAGTAGAGTAATATATCTGTCCTAAAACTATAAACCTACATTAATATATACTTGTTACAAAAATTAGTAACAAGTTTAATAGTAAACTTTTGTTATTATAATACATACAAATGTATTTCCATTAATGCTTCTTTACCCTTGAAAACCCACTATGGCTGCCTAGAAAGTGGTAAGACATTTTGAAATACAAATTTTAAACATAAAAATATAAAAATGTATTATATACATCTCTAAAGTACACTTGTACTAAATTTTCCTCGAAGCATGTTCCCACCTTAACTTTCAGTTTTTTACAATACCACTCTGAGTTGACTGTTTCAAAAGTTCTTTAATCGTGAAATGATTTCCACAAATAGTCCATCGGTCATAAGGCACTGTCGTCCTTATCATGAACATTAGTACTGTCATTTTGAAAATAAATGCACCATTGTGTCACTCAGCTTTCACTCACTCTTCATTTTCCATTCATATCCTAAAATTGTCAATAAATGTCAATTGTTTTGTTTTTTTACTAATAAAAACCTAATTGCATAATGTATCTCACAAGTAATGGGATTTTTTGTAGCAGTAAGCTTTTTAATACAACACAGAGAGAACATTAGAAGAAAAGAGATAAAATATTTCTGGATATCTCTCGATGAGCTTGAGAATAGGAATGCTGAAACATTAGGATTGCCATCCTGTGTAGACTTCCCCATTGTTGTGCTGGGTCATGTTTCTTACTTTCTGGATAGCTCTTATATTAGGGCTTAAGGCACTTTAAACATCAACACTATAAGGAAATGTCTATTACGCTGCCATCCTATAGTCCGGCACTTTTAATTATCTGATATCTCATTAAGTAGGGAATAAAAATAAGTTAGCGATTGCCAGAGTTTTTGGCAAAGACAAGGGTGACACCTGCCCGCCATTTTATCTGATTTAAGCCAACATTTACATGGCACTTAATCCATATATAGTACTGTTTTATTTTCTGTATTGTATTGTTGTGGACCAATTATGATTTTTTTTCTATTTTTCCAAATACTATGGCCAGCCTTCGCAGCTGACATGTGACCCATCAGTTGGGTCAAACCATTTCTGCCTACAAACAAAACATGTTATTTTTTTTTAATGTTATTCCTGCTAATATCATTGTAGAAAATCCCGGCAGTGCTCATTCTCTTAGACTTTATCTTAGCTTTCAAACAGGTAAGTTCTTTCTGGGAATTTTTATTAGGATTTGCCAGATAGTTTCTAAGACATGACACCAATAATACAACACTATTTTTTGTTACAATTTTCTTTTGAACATAATCGAATCCTAAAGATAAAATTAAAGTTTGTTTGTAAGGTTTGTATTAAAACTATATTTTCCCTTTGAGTCCTAGGTGATAATATACCATCAACAAAAAAAATACATACGAAAGTTTCAAGGGAAAGAAACTTAAGCTGAATTTCCCATTTAACTATATATAGTCAGCAGCATTTAATTTTTTTATACCTGCGCCATTCATAATATTTTGGGCAGCTATTTGTATAAATTAGGAACAATACACACGCATATTCATGATTTATGTGTGGAGTATAAAAGGTTTCTTATAGAAATATTGTTGTACTTTCAGAAAACATTTAATTTGTAATTTTTGTTTGTTATATATTAAATGAAGAATTAGATAACATTACAAAAATAGCAATAGAAAATGGATACAACAAACACCTTATAAAAAATATATACAATAAATTCACAAAAAAACCTAACCTCAACACAACACTACAAGCGGAACACAAAAATAATAGAAATAAAAAAATCTACCTAAAATATAAATACACCAATAACAAAATAGAAAAAATAACAAATATATGCAACAAAGAATACTACACTCCAACATACAAACCAAAAAACAAAATAAAATATCTTAATAACACAAACCACAAAACAAATTCAGAAAAATATAACCTATCGGGAATTTACAAAATTACATGTAACAACTGTAACGCATTTTAAATAGGGAAAACAACCAGATCATTTAAAATAAGATTTGAAGAACATTATAGAGCATTCAAAAACAAAAATTCAAAAGTATCAAATGTTACAGCACACCTAATATCACATAAACATGAAATAACAAATTACGAAAATAACCTAACCATACTTGAAATAAATAATAACCCAATAGAATTAAACTCACTAGAAAAATACCACATTTATAAAAACATACACAACAATTTAATGAATCTACAAACAACATATACAGAAGACATACTATTCAAAAACATTATACACAAGACTCAAGAGGAAACGTGTATGACGTCAACAATTACCAACACGACGGACCGAACATCCACACCCGAAAAATTGAAAAAAGTAATCAGTGATTCGACAATGGTCAAGTGACCGAAAGGCACCTTATCACACAAGGTAAAATCATTGCACTTAATGGTGGATAAAATTACTTACAATAGTAATATATTAACTTCATAAAGTCAGTGCAACAGAAAAACAATGGATAATGTAAAATATCAAGAATATATATATATATATATATATATATATATATATATAGGTTAGTTTTGGTTGGTAAAGATTATTTAGATTTTTTGGACTAGGAGACTGACAGACTTACCTTGGTAAGAGTCCACTCTGTAGTCTTGAAATAGAAACACATAAAAGCACTTAACCAATGATATATTTCAACCGCACAGTGGTCAAATTGACCACACAGATTGACAAAGACCACTGTGTGGTTGAAATATATCATTGGTTAAGTGCTTTTATGTGTTTCTATTTCAAGACTACAGAGTGGACTCTTACCAAGGTAAGTCTGTCAGTCTCCTAGTCCAAAAAATCTATATATATAGTAAAATGTTGAGAGAATAGAAAAACAATTAAAAAAGAATATTATATGAATGTGTCTTTTTATTAGGCTAAGCACCTTGCTTTGACATGAGAAATATTCGTTTAAATTTAATCAGTTTATTTTTAATTAATTATAATAATTTTGGTCTGTATTCACTTGGTGGTTCACTCCGTACAGATCCGAGTATAGCCGGTTTACAAAAGTGCCTTTATTAAGAGAGACAGGCTTACCAATATTTCTACGTGAGTGGAAAGATTCTAATTCAATAACAATAGGCGACCCTTGAAGGGATCGCATGGATCCTACCTTTCCCACTATTGTTGATGGTGAGCCCATTTGGTTGAAAAGAGCCATTTTTTCTAGCTTAAGAAAACAAAATGGTTATTTTAAACAATAGCAAAAGTTAAAATCTTTTTAGAAACTCACTTTAGCTACTTCAATAAGTGAACCATCTATATCTGCAGAGTAGTATCCCAAACTAAGGCCTTCTCCCACAATAACCAAACCATCATCTGTTTCATGGTATAACAGCTTTTCCACAAGATGCCCGTAGTTTAATACCTCTGAACACTTTCCACTTTCATTTACATAGTAAATAACACCTGGAAAATAAATTATCTATGCTATTCAATTGCCTTTCAATTCTACATTTTTTGCTTTCTTTTGTTGATTTTCTTGCAAGTAATTTTGAAATTAATTATTACTGACCATTTACTTATTGCTTATTGTTTTAATTGAAATTAATTATATTCATTACAAAATGTTTTCAAATGTCAAATCTATTATTTATAAAAATACCTGTTACTTTTTGCACTATTTTATTTTAATAATGTAGTTCCTAAAATACAACATGAGTTGAAATTTAGGAAATACACAAAGTATAGAATTTTTTTAACCTAAAAGTTCATTTTGTATGGTTTTGAAGCTAGTATTGGGTTTATAATTCTATACAAAACATTATTTTGTATGATTTATATTACTATGTACCTTGTCTTGTGGTAATATAAAAAGCCATATTATCTTGATGCATTGAAACTCTATTCCCCGCTGTCCGTGGTCGCCAAGCACTAAACATATCCAAAGCTACCTGGTCACCAGCCACTGCTCTCTTAGCTAATCCTGTTAGATCAGGGCCCGGCCTCGATATTCTAAACACAGCTTCTCTTGGCGCTGTTGGTAGTGTGTACCTAAATACTGTGATTAACTGCCCTCGAGAATCAAGTCTCCATCCAACAATTAATCCTGTCTGTAAAAGAAGTTTAGCCTTACTTAAATTACACAATTTACTTAGTAAAATAAATATATATAATTTAGTTTTATTATTGTTTATTTTATTTTACTAAATTAATATTCCACTTTAGATGAGTATATAATTGTTATTGCAAATAGTAGGTAATTTAGTTGTTTAGAATTCAACAAAATACAATAACTGGTTATAGTAAAATTGTCAGGTACATATAATAGGCAAGGTGATAGATAACTAATAGATTCAAATATCAAGCAGTCTTTCCTTTCCTTGGTTCATTTGATATAAAAAAATACATTAGTTAATAGTATATTTCCAATAAACCAATAGTATTGGTGTTTTTAAAATTTTGTAGCTTCCTTTATTTTTGAACTAATGTGGTAATACCAGCTGGGGAATAAACTCTTCTATTGCTATTTATTTCATAATGTAAACATATCTATTATATCATAATATACCCCTTCTTTTTATATTCTGGAGATTTTAATTCAAAGACTAGATGAAATCTAATCCTCCCACCTATCTCATCTAATTAATCCCAGGAAATCTGTTCCCTTAGAGAAACAGAATCTTTAGGTAAATAACAGAATAACAGTTTGAGTTACATTTTTCCCTTTAAACAAACTTATAGTTATATAAATGACCATAACTTAAACGCTGCAGTCTTGATTTTCTAGATTAATGTAGGTGATAACCTACAAGTTGCAGATTAACTGAGATAGATAAAAATATACGCTACATAAAAACTGTGGTACAGTAGAACCCCTCTTGGCTGCCCTCGGTTGGTCCATCTTTCTAGTTATCCGAATCCGACTGTGCTCTTCCCCCAACTTTAGGGATTCATTCTCCGCCATGCCGGCAATGATTTTGACAAACCAATTAGTAAACCGACAAGGAAGGTTTGACTAATACTTTGTTATCACGAATCCCCACCACTGTGTTTGTTACAGTAGAATGAAATACAGATTTTATGTATTTGTATTACATGGTGTCTAAATTTGTATTTTTTCAACATATCAGGAGTAAAACATAAATACATTACATTACACGAAAAATTGTTAATCCTATACCTACTGGTGAAAGAAAAATCCCTCCAAAAAAACAGGGAAGGAACTCAATATAGACATTACAACAAAAAAAGATTGGAGAAGAAATCGGAAAGTCATTGAATCTTATACAATGACAAAAGATAGTAAAAATTTTCTTAAGAATAGTAAAATATTGAAAAAGCCTAAATTTGAGATTCTTGACAACACCTTATTGATGTGCTTCTGCCAAGAAAGAACAAAAGAAACCACAATATTTGGGCAAATTATAGAAAAACACAATAACTTTGCATGAAATACCATGACCCAGAAGTAACAGTGAAGAGTTGATTGATCGTTGGAAAACCCGTCATGGCGCTTGGTTTTATCAATTTGTGATATTTGTAACATATTTCAAGCTATGAAATTTTTCAACATCAAAGATAAAGATGCTATCTATATGACTGCTGAGTCATGGAGATGATAAAACAAAAATTACTGATACACTGAAAAAATCACGACATGAGCTTTAGTCGAAAGCTATGACCGAAAGTGACTAGCTTGGAGGCAAGCAAAACGACATCCAGGAAATTGTTAAAGATTTACAAATTATACACCCACATCTCCCTACCAATGAATTTAAGAAATGGATTGCCGAATGTGAAAAAGACTGTGAAACCAATGAAGACCAAATTATTGCAGCTGTTTTAGAAAATAATGTGATGAACCTGTGAATGAGGAATCAGACGGTGAAGACAAATCCCTTACTGGGATATCGCGCAAGGGCACAAAGAACGCATTTGATATTGCGCTGCAGTAGTATACTCAGCAAAACTCAACTCAACACATATGGACATGTTATGGATCAAGAAATGGAGGAACATTGCAGCTATGTCTATAATTGCATCTGGTACACTAAGATTTGTTACTGATTTTTTTAAAGTAATTTTACAGAACTGTAGCGCATTAATGTATGTATGTACAGTAAATAATACTTGACAGTTTGAATTTGACTTTTTCATAACTTGTTCCGTTTTTTTAATACAAAGAATAATGCAGTAGTTTTTAAGTTCTTTATTGTATTATTTCTATGTATTTTCTGATAATCCAACCTTAATTGCATTTCAACTAAATCTCCAGTCCCAAAGATGATGGATTAGAAGGGTTCTACGATACTATATTAGAAAACATTTAATAAAATTGCATCTATGATAATAAAAAAAGTTAATGAAAGGAAACTTATTATGATTTATTGTAGGCCTAATTATTAATTCAGGTTCATTTTTAGATTACAAAAATTAAAGGAGTATTTAGAATGGTTGTTTCTAATAAGTGACATGAACTCATATTTGGTTTTGTTCTATTTTATAAATTTCTGAGTGCATGAATATTAAGCATGTTAATTACTTATCTATAACATCAGTCAAATGTTTTACTTTCTGGTAAATACATTGAAATTTTACGCAAACTGTATAATGGATCTAAAGAAAACAAATAAATATAGAGTATAGCACTGATGATTTCAAAAAGCAAGATCTTACAAAAATGTCTTGTAAAAAACTAAGAAAAATGTTTTCATTGAAATCTGCGTTTGATGCAGAGGTAGTATAAAAAAGTATACAAATTCAAACCCTAAATTTTTATTTAATTATATAAGATAATATTTCTGTGGTTTGCTCAAAAATATCAATTGGAAATTAGTTATCAGGACCTATTCATAAACAACTGTCATGCCCTAATACCAATGGTACTAAATAATTTAACTCTTAATTCCAACAATTTAAAAATTCTATAATTGAAAAATGTTTAAAATACACAAAACAAGTGTGTATTGAAAATGTGAACATTAACATTATCTTTCAAAAACAAAAGATTTGAAAGACCAAGGAGAAGATAGCGAAAACAAGTTTCAAATTTTGTTATTAAAATTTACACAAGATTATAAACTTCTTGTTGTGAGGAAAACCAATAAAAATCTTGACTAAGAAAACAATCCTTCTTTTTTATCTATCTTCACATCCTCCAGATTATTCTGGTAGCCGTTGCAGAAATTTTACTTTGATACTGCTAATAAGTTTTTAAATATTTGAAATTTGAAATACAGTATACATCTTTATAATGTGTTGTATTCATTATTTGTCTTTCAATATCAGTGTTACATTCCAATTTTTTTTGAAATTTATGTTCCATGTAATAACTTTGAACAATCTATATGGCTATTTTTTTAAATTTTTCTGTAAAGAGAAATCTGTTAAAATAAATAAATATGTTTTAAAATTAAGAACTTATATTTCGATACTTATAGATAACAATAAAATATAATTACAGAATCAACAGAAATTAGCCTTCCGCCTAACCGTGACCATTTAAGTATAAGAATAGGTGCAGTATGAGGGGAAGAGATTGTTAGAAATTCTACTTCTCCATTCCATATTCGTAACTCTCCTCTCTCCCAACCTGTAGCAAGTGCTCGACGAGAAGGATGCCATGCAACACCTAAAGCTTGGCTAGTTGGTGCTATGGCAGGATGGGCATCTCGCAATGGTTCACCCTACAAACAGACAAAATAATAAAGGTCAATATTGTCTTTAGAGACCATATTTAATCCTCCAAATTATAAAAAAAAATTATTTAAAATTTTCAAAATTAGTTTTTTTCTAGTAAACAAACTATTTGATACATTGTGAACAAACTTGAAATTGCTATTACTGATATGCCTTTAAATCATTTTAAAATAACATTATTTTTAAATAATGTGTGTTACAATCTTCAGATGTAGCATGAGCTATGATGTTAGAGGTTGAGTGTTACTATTGGTTGTTACAAATTAGTTTTTTAGTTTAATTTACAAAAGGCCAGTGTCTTAGTTCTTACTTTAATTTACAGTAGAGAGTTGATTATCTGAACTAATTGGGACCGGAAGATTTTCGGATAATCAAATTCTTCCAATAAAATCAAAACATATATATTACATTGAATATAAAGCTACAGTTTACATTTTAGAAAACATAAAAAGTGTATTATTGAGTTTTATGTAAAATATATTACATCCTTTTATTATAAAAAACCAATTGTACCAAATATTAGATAAAGAATAAGCCTATTGTACTACTGTATTCTAAATAAAATTTATATTAAAGGCAGAATTAATAAAAAAAAATAATGAAGAAACACACACATTCTGCTACGTAGTTAACAGTCTTATTTTCAATAATTCTTAGGCCTATAGTACTGTAAGTATTTTTTAAATATTAATATTATCTTTAAAATTTACAGTGCATGTACTGCAGTACTGTATTTATATAGTTGTATTGCCATCGCAAAAAAATAATAAGAAATAATTGTCAACACATAACTAAGGAAATGTTCCACACACACTACACTCTGCTACAAAAAATATTTTCTTCCAACATATCTACAAAGAAAGATAATTAACATTTCGAACATCAACGCCAGATGATGTTATGCTATTTACCTGTTAATGATACTTATTCACCTTAGTTTGGTATCTGTTCATTCTATTAGATAATAGCTAGTTACAAGAATTTTGTAACTTCTTATGGTTTTTTTACCATCCTGGTTTTTTGTCCTTCCATCAGGCACCCCTTACCTTATGATGGATAACCTGATTATTGACTGCATCTAACCTTTAATGTCTTAAATAGAGCTGCCCAACTAAAAAGATTGGGGGGCCTCAATTCAATCTTTGAACAAAGTACCAATATAGAAGAATCCCAGGAGGTGGAAATCGAAAAGTTGATAAAGGGTGGCACAGAAAAACGAGAAAATTTAAATTTGGTGTTGGAAGGTAGGACAGCTATGCAAAGAGTATCTCAACACTATTATGAGATCCCGCCCCGCAGTCTAATTCCTTCTTTACACTCAATTACGATACTGGGTTCATAACTTTGAGGAAACTGGTTCAGCTTTAAAACAAAAGTCTAATGAGAGTGTGTTGTCTGTGACAATACCAGAAAGCATTAATGTTGTATAACTTACAGTGAAAAGGAGTCCTCATCCAATGTGGGAAAAATGAGACTACTTCCTCGTTGTTCAGTATGCGACTACTTTTTATAGGAAAATCTAAAGAGCATTGTATATCATAGCAGACCAAAAACCCTCGACGAGCTCATCAGAGTTCACACTGATTACAACATCGCTAAGAACAAATATCCCAGAGAACACATTCACTAAACTATACAAAGCCTAAAGAATTGATTTACTGAATGTGTATGCTGAAATGGACAGTACTTAACTGATGTTATTTTTAAAAAGTAATACCTAATGAAAATTTACTCTTGTGAAAGATATTTTATACCTTGAATTTTGTTATAAAATATTATATATTATATAATAAAATATTTATATTAAAATATATTATAAAATATTATATGTAATATAATAAAATTATTATATATTAAATAAAATTTGGTAAATTTCCTACATTTTTCTATTTATTTCAAATTTTTCCTTTTCTTTGTGCCTCCCTGTATTTTAATGCCAGGAGCTAATCTTAAATTGCAGCAGTGGATGATAATAATAAAGTTTATAAAAATTCTGGCTGTGAATGATAAAAATATGGTTTATAAATAGACACTCATAAAATGTATAGTAGACTATGCATTATTTTGTAGTATTAAAAATGTTAGCTAAGGTAGAACATGTTTCTTCCTTGTGTCATATGGAACTAAATTTATCAACAATTTCTAATGTTTTAAATTTGAAAATCTTTAAATTTCAACAGAAAATTGTAAAAGGCTGTTTTATGCCTCTGAGTTATGTAGCAAATCAATATAAGATAGATATTGAGTTAAAATCAAGTTATAGTTAAAAATAAAACTTTTACTGCAGAAATGGTAAGCAAAGTGGGTAAAAATTAATTAATAATGTACAAAATTAGAAAACAATATTTTAAGGGCAATTTCAGTTTAGTTTGAGGTTTGAGGTTGTGCGGCTGCATTCATGAAAAATCATATATCTACATCTAAGTGTATTATACAGGAAATATCTTCATGAGATGGCATAGAATGTGATAGGGAAGCTACTTCTGGTTTTATTTTTAATAAATTATTTCATCATAGAAAAGACAGTTTCAAATATGTAGATGATTCCAAATGTTGATATAATTTAAAAGGGCAGATATTTACCTAAAGTTAACAATTTGAATAAAAATCTTGTCTCTTTTCTTTTTTGGTCTGAACAAATCAATTGATCCACTTGTAGACCACATTGTTCAAGTTGCAAAATGGGTTTCTTGTTTTTCAATTTTAACTTCAAGAGAATTACTGAATAGTAATAGATGTGATTTCAACTCTTAGGGTAGTGATAAATCTACTATCAAACTATTCAATTATTTCTTGAATTTCAAAACTCCAATCGGAAAATCCAAGTCTTCACTTTTCTCTAATAAATGTCTTGTAATATTTGTAGAGAGCTAGGAAATTATGTCAATTAACTTTTTTTCTAAAGAAGGTTATAAAATCCTTAGGTTATTGTGGAGTCAATTAACAAAACTCACCCTCTCTGATATTAACTTGACCCCACCTTAAAGTTAAAGACTGAAATTGTCAATAAGTTTGGACAAGTATATAGGTAATCAACTGATTTAAAAATTCTGCTTCTTAATTATTCTTGCAAGTATCTCTTAGTCCAAGTATATCCATGTAAGACTGCAGAGTCTCATTTCTAATTTCAAAGAGCCTTTGTTTCCTGTAAGAGGCCATCTCACATTGTTGAGCAATCCATGTCCTTTAAAACTTGTTTAAGTTGTCTGCATAAAAGAGTATCATGCATATACTTCCTTTCATCATATTTATAATTTTAAAAACTACACATAGTATGAAAATGTTATCTTGCTTCAAAACATTTTCCCAAAAAGCTCAATAATAAAAAGGATGAGGGAATTTACTCCATTTTTCTCAAGCAGATCCTTTAATCCTATGTTATTTCCTTTTGAGTACCTTGTTACGCTGAACACGGTGGCTTAGATAACCAATTTAGATACCCAATTCTATCAACAAATGTCTTCACAGTGGCATATATACATGTGATGACATGAAAGATACATATATAAAAAAAACTGCAAGGTATTTCATCGGATCTGATCCAATCCTCGGGCACAGCTACCAGAACCCCCAAAAACATTAAGTCGCTCTCAGACCGCTGATCACACTCCATGTAAAAAAATTTTAAATATTAATATAAATCTGTTAATGGTCTACAAATAATAAACCACCAGGCCATATATGGCCCATGGGCTGCCAGTTTGCCAGCCCTGGTCTAAACTATTGGGCTAGACATCACAACCAAAATACCTCTGCAATATTTTACACCCCTTTTCCTAAAATTCTTTGTCTTTTTTGTACCCATTCTCAATTTATAAAAAACTTACTGCAACTCTTTTTATGTCTATCTTTGTGGACAAAATTATTATAATCTTGGATCCACATTTAGAAAATTACATTTTAAATTTCCACTAATAGTGTAAGTATTAAATACAAAATATTTGAAAATATTTTCTTTATAATTAACAATTCAAAATATAACACTGTAATAACTATGTGTAAGCTAATTTAATTATCTTTATGGCCTAGATCAATTGAAATGAAGTAACCTCTTACCAATTCATCACAAATAGTTACCACTCCTCCTCTTTCAACACTATGTGAGGCAATTGCTAGCAAAGGCTGTTGGTAATGCCATTCTAGATCACCAATAACACAACCTGGATCTTCTAAGTGTACTTCAGAATCAAAATATAAAGTCATGATTTCTGGCTATCACCTAAAACAAAATTCTTTCTTAACAAATTTTAAGTATATTTATGAAAATTTCACTGAGATATAATTTTTTAATGCAGTGAGCAATGTTAATATACAACCTAAAAATAACCAAAATATATACAAACTTCCTTACCACATTTTAGAAAACTTCCCTTTAAAACTGCCGGTGCCTAAATCAACAATGCTTCCAGTAGTCAGCCTAGACACTGACTAAGAACCGTTAGCATTATTGAAAATATTTTCAATAGGTATTTAAATTATAAGTTTGGGAAGTTGTTAGTTGTATAAGTTAAAATGTAACAGTTATAGCGATTCTCATGGACAATAAAAAATATTCTGTGATAAACTATAATACTGATGTATAGCTGGTCACTCGTAAGCTGGTGTGTGACCTCGAAGAGAGAGCATAGGTAGGAGAAAGGTAGAGGGAATAAAAGACCGTTCCACAGATATACATCTTCGCCGACTCATGGGGTTGTTGTCCATAACTACTACACTCCGGGCCAGCTACTCACTCTGTCAACTATGATACATTTTTAAACAGTTGACAATTAGACTATGTGAATAAAGGTTGTCATTTTCCTATTATAAAGTGCATTGGTGTATGGGGTTTTTCTTAGGGTATTTTCACGAATCAATGGATAATTGTGTTGCAGGCACAAATTTGTGATGTTAGCCAGGGCAGGCTCTTCCAAATAGGCAACCTAGGCTGTTGCCTAAGGCACAAAATTTAGAAGGCATATATACGAAGTAAGATTGTTGTTCAAGTATATTATAAAGTGATAAATGAATGCAAGAAAAGTGTTACAAATTTAAAACTATATATATATATATATATATATATATATATATATATATATATATATATATATATACACACATATACATGAATTTTGTAGTCCATTACGTCCGGTGAATCTTAATTAATCACTTTAACAATAGTTTATGACTATCCGAACTTTAAACTTTGTAAATTTGTGAAGACTTACTGAGACAAAACGTTTTCGATCACGTGGCGACCCCTTTATCAGTGTCTTCTGCTTGGAGATATCGAGTCAAGCGGTGACGGTTTTAGAGGCAGGTTTTTGAAAGTATCAAAGAGTATATATGATTTGTATTGTTTATTTGCTTAATATGTTTGTACTTTGTGTTTTTGTGTCCGTAAATTTCATATTGTTCTAGCGTGTTGAGATGTGGTTCTTTTTTGTTGATATGTAGGATTTCTAAATAATGGTAAATGTCTTTGTATTTGTGTCCTGTTTCTTTTTTGTGAATGCTGAGTTGGTGTTCTGTTTGTGTTCCTCGACTCTTTGTTTAAAGCTGCGACTTGTTTGTCCAATATAGAATTTCATGCATTTGTCGCAGATGAATGGTAAACATGTAATGGTTCCATTACATAGTAAACAACCAACTTAACCGAGATGATTACTACAAGCAATTTTATCTCCAAAAGTAAAATGCCAACAGTCACAAATAATGCGTTCAAGAAAAACGTAGTTTTTTTTCAAACTTAACCATTATTTTTAAATTACCTAGAAACTAGAAAATACATAATTTCCTAAAATAAATTCTGACCAGAAACTTCAAAATTACCAAATGAGATAAATTAGTAATACTTGATATACCCACATTAATAATCCCGAAAACCAGATAATAAGAGTTTACTTCCAAAAATAGTTTACATTGTTTTATATTTTAAACACAAGGCAAATTTGTTTAATTTTGATTGACAAATAGACAGCAATAATTGTTATTTTTTGTAACAGAAGCACAACAACATTTGAACTACAACAGATCAACAGATATTAAAGATGTAACAACAAATACTACACAGATCAAATAACTCAAATAACATAACAGATCAAGACATTTGTCTCTCCATTCAATACAGTATTGTTTTTTTTTAAATTGCCCTTAATATTATTTTAAAAATCTTGATATTGTCAGTAGATCTGTTTTGAATTTGTGTATTGTTGTATATTTCATATTAACCTCCAACTATTATTTCTATTCAAATTAAAACTTCTATCCATTACATTTGTCTTTTTTTTACATATCGTTACATAAACTTTCGTTAAAAACAAATCAAACGGAAGGTTATCAGTCCTTTGAGTCTATTGCTAAGTAAGTCATGACTTATTCCTACATTTTCTATGTAATTTTATAAAAGCTTATGATGGTGTCAACCCTACTGTCAACGATAAGGTGTGAATTGACAATGGGACACTTCTCCCGCAACAGTCGTCCTCAATAATTCCTTAACAATTATTTCTTCTTTCCCGCATTATGTATGATTTTTGCAGTAATGTAGTCTCTTAAATAGAATAATATACTAAATTCTAGTACAGTTTGTAATAGTGTAACAGATGGCTAACAAATGACTATACACACAGATTATATAGGTAAGCCAAATTTATCGATGTTGGTGCCATTGTGGTCGTAAAGTGAAATTGTTTAGATTTTGTCTTGCGGTTTTTGCTCAGTCATCTAAGTGTGTAAAAAATGGCAACGTTTGGTTGTAGTGAGAATAATTTCCCTATTAATAAGTTATTTGATCCTAAAAATTTTAATTTGGAACCGTCAGCATCAGCTTTAGATGATTACAGAAAACATTCTATGTAAGTATTTTTACATTCCTTCAAGTTTTAGGTTATGTTTGTGGTATTTTAATTCTATATTAAATGTATTTTCCTTAGGTATTACACAATTGATGTCCTATAAAAGGAATTAATTTTGATACTTATCATCTAACGACACTGATGATGTAGGAATTAATTTTGATACTTATCATCTAATGACACTGATGATGTAATAAAACGTTTTACCTGGACTAAATCCATTTCAAATCACCCCAAACAATGTTGCTTAGCATTTTTAATTTTCCTAATTTTTTTCAACTATCTCCTATTAACTAATAATCATAAACCTGTTTAAAAATATGGTAGTTATGAAGAATTGGGAATGTATTTGAGTGGAGTTTTCTCCCTTTCCTAACCTTACAATTATTTCCTCAACCCGTTTCAGAGCGACTCTATTTTCAAAACCTAAACCATACTCTAAAGGCAGAAAACTGTACTCAAATACTTAGTATATTCTATACACAAAGGTGAGTATAGAAAAATGAAGATGAGTGTATTAAGAGTTTCAAGATTGGGAGCTATTTTAATATCATTCATTTTATTTTACCCTCCAAATTATTTGTGCACAGACACATTACATTTGTATCAAAACAATTGAAAAAACTACATCTTACTTATCAGTTAGGATACATTTGGTTTTAAATTTATACATTACTATATACCTATATTAAAATATACCTAAAAAGTGTCCAGTCAGGTTAAATATGGTTTTAATTTTATACATTATCTAAATGGTTACATTTATAAAATTAGAACCAAATCTATCCTGACTGGATATTTCAATATAGATATATAAAATTCACCTTCTTTGCCAGTAACAAAAATAATAGTTATCAATATAGCTTAACCCATTCGCTTACAATATTTTTTACACCAACTGAGCCATAAAAAACTAATTTTTTAGACCATTTTTAAAGGTTTTTGTTGATTACGTTTTTTTAGTTCATATTTATGTTTCTTATGGAACCTATTGTTATTTTTTTATTCACAAATACATTTACTTTCAAAATATATACTAATATTTATAATATCTTTTCTTTTATAATTTAATAATATGTGAACAACTAAAATGTTTCAACGAAAAATATCAAACATTATTTTTTTTATTTCAATTATCCTAAAGTAAAAGCATAAATTACCTTTGGAAATACTCCAAAATATTCTTCAGGGTGCAAAGAATATGTTTCATTTACACAAGAGTTAAGAAAAGTTAACTTTTGTGTTGTATACTTTGAAACATTCTGGTAGGTGAAATGCGACGAGGCACAGTCCACACTCCCACCGACTGGTTGTTTGGCCTTTTAGTGGGCTTAGGTGGTTTGGAACATGGAATTTTTTTTTTAGGCCAACCCCTTCTTGGTTTACCCCTATCTCTAGTACTAACTCTAATAGGCCTAGGACAAGGATCAAGAAAACTAGGGGCATCATCCTCCTCACTAGCAGTAGGAGACAGAGGGGCAATTATTCCATCAAGGTAGATTTGATCGAGTAGCTCAATTAGATTGGAATTCTGTGAGCTTTCATCATCTGAATTATATGGTAATACAGGCCTATCTTGGACATTTATATCAGAAATTACATTATTTACATCTGGTGGAGTCCTAGGCCTAACATAACTACAAGAGGGCTGCTCAAGTTGCAACTTATCACATATTGCAGAACAAGGCAGATTACATTTTTCATGATGTGGTGAACCTGTTATATTACAGTCTATTATGATTTTTTTTATTCATTATTTACATCTACATCTATTTAAGATTCAATGTCCAACTGTCTTATTTCATTATCACTCTCAAATGTTTCCTCAAACAAATCACTGTCCCATTCTCCAAAAATTCTTTCAATTTCACAACCTTTCAACGCCTTCTCACTTTCATCAACAAATAAAATAATAAATCCACTCATTTTTAACTTAAAAAGAACACAAATAACAAATTAAATACAATTTGGTTAGGTTATAAACATATCCCACACAACTACAACGTAAACACAACATCACAGACAATGTCAGCTGATCGGTCGCCAGATAAAACGTAAATATTGAAAGAACGGACAGTCTAAAGAAGATAAAAATACTACCATTGGAAAGCCCAAAGTCTGTAGAATAAGATGCATATGCGATCTATTGGATTTACTGAGAACTAACTCGACACAAATTAGTTATATTGGAGGACGGCGACTCACCGTCGCTTCACAGAATGGCACACTGGGTCGCGACGGCGGATCGCCGTCATTGTAAGCGAATGGGTTAAAGACATGGTTTTGTTACATAAAGTTTAGATTGATAAAACACGAACTACAGTCGTGACGTCACGAAACGTTTGTATCACTCTGTGCCCATTCACGACTTATGCCTCTGCTGAGAATTTTTTCCCTACTTTTAATTTAAAAAAGTAACTTTCCTCAAAGAAAAAGAAAAAATTACTTGTGGATATTGTTCTGTTTCGTGGTTTTGAACAATTATCAAAAGTATCGTAGGTGGCCGCGCTTGTAAACATTTACCCTTCTGCTTTGTGCATGGAATAGTGTATGTGTTTCTTTGACCTCAGCTGGCAAAAATTATTTTTTGCTGGCGGAATGTTTTGTACCAATTTTGATTAGTTCCCTAAACTGCGTATTTACCAAACATATAATGTATCATAATTTTAAAATGGTTTGGACAAGTTTTTTAATAATTAATTATGGTTTGCTAAAAGTTTAATTAATCTGTCAATTTTATAAATATCAGAATAAATTGAAAACCAGTGTTTTGAGCATCCAATCCTCTATATATTTACCATATAAATAAATACACGCAAATAAATAAAGAACAAGCATTGGATCTTAGTAAAAACTAATGTTTCGTGACATTTAAAAGTTATCAGTTTTTACTCAAACAATATTACTACACACGTTTTTATCCAGTTTTTCTATGTCATTGTTTCCAAAAAGAATTAAATGGCTTTGAATTTTGATTTCATTATTCTTGCTCTTTTCATTCTTATTGGCCTTACTTTTGTAATTAGCATGTGTAGAGATGAGGCAAATTTAAAATAAAAGAAAGTAACAAAAAAATTAATTTTCTGGAGAAACATACAGATGAATTTAAAAAACCAAATCTGTGACTTACCAAACAGGCTACGAATAAAAACTTTAAAATAGTAAAAAAATTGGTACAGGGACTAACTAAATTACACTCTCATAATTTTGATAAAATGGTCGTATACTCAGGTGTAGTTGAAGTCGCCGGGTGTGCACATCACTGTTAATTAAACACTTTAAATTAATTAAATTGAAAGAATAAAATTAAATTAACACACTTCTAGGTTAACTAATGTTCAGTGAAAAATACCGAAATTGTGAATTTAATAATGAGTTCAAATAGAGAATATGAACAATTCTTAGAATTAAAACAGATAATCTCAACACTTAATTGAAGAATAATTTTGAGGATCAAAGCAGATGAAATAACATGTGAGATAAGTAAAAAATGGCAAGAAGAGAAGAGAAACGAGTGTCTAGTTTAAGGAGCTATTTGACATTAAAAGAAATGGCAAGAAGTCTGGTTGATAGCAAAGTCACAAGTCTACCACTGACTTAGAGATCAAAGAAGAAAACCGCGCTATGATTAGACAGGCCCAAAGTGCGCAACAGTTTGACAGACAGGCCGAACTGCTATCAGTTGCTGACTAAGCTATAATAAAAGAGGTTAGATCCTCTACCAAACAGCATGAATTACTGCTTAGTTTCAACATTGTATTGGAATATCCTGGTTTCATCTTAATATTTTCCATCAATTCAGGCTCTTCCATCTACCCTCTCTTAACAAATCTGAGGAGATCTGTTGATAGACGAGATTTTGTTTAAAGGTTAAATTTTTGGGACTAACTTAATTATGTAAAGTTTTCTGAGTTTCTAGATCAGAGTTTACAGTCTCACTAATCATCTAATGCTTATACGACAATCTCCTTATATAATTTCATTGATTTGAGTCACTGTTTGAGAAATGGTCCAGGGCAGGTCATTGATGTGGTCATCTACAGGGCTTTCTCAGCTTCATTTCAGAAAACTATTTATACCATTCAATAACATGCTTACAAAAAATCTTTCAACAACTCATAGCACTCAGTCAAAGTTTATTAAAAATTTAATGAGAAATTTGACATGCTTGTGTTTTTGTTTTGTTATAGTCTGTAAATGTTGAAGCTGTGTTTTTGTGTGTAGCTTTTTGGTAACAACAGACACTCTTATCCACAACACCTCAAACCACCCTATCCAACACGCTGCTTTCAGATCCATGCTCCATAGACTTAAATAAGTCCCAATGACCACCAAAAACATAAACAAAGAACTAAACACAGTTAAATATCTAGCATACACAAATGGATACAACACCACAATAATAGACAAACTATGGTACAAAATACAAAAAAACACTAAAATTAACAATACAGACAGGGAAAACAAGTACATCACATTACCATACATAAACAAAACAAGAAACGAAATAGCCCGCAAATTTCAAAAAATAGGATACAAAATAGCATACAAAATTAATAACAGGTTACAATACAAAATACAACACAACACCAACAACAAAGATAAACTACAAGCACCAGGCGTATACAAACTGAACTGCGACGAATGTAATAAATTCTACATTGGACAAACAGGTTGCAGCTTTAAACAAAGAGTCGAGGAACACAAACGGAACACCAACTCAACATTTTACAATCATTTAAAAGAAACAGGACATAAATAGACAGACATTTACCACAACCTAGAAATCCTACACATCAACAAAAAAGGACCACATCGCAACACACTAGAACAATATGAAATTTACAGACACATAAAAACACAAAGTACAAACATACTAAACGAACAAACGCAATACAAATCACTTATACTATTTGATACTATCGAAAACCTACCTTTAAAACCATCACCGCTTGACCCAATAACTCCAAGCAGAAGACACTGATGCTCGGCACATAGCAATCGAAAACGTTCTGTCTCAGTACGTTTTAACAAATTTACTAAATTTAAAGTTCGGATAGTCATAAACTATTGTTTTAAGTGATTAATGAGATTCACCGAACGTAATGGACTACAAAATTCAAGAATATGATATAGTATTTTAAATTTTGTCATAGATCTATGCATTTTCATTGCCTACGCTCATTATAAGGAAGGCAAAAAATTGGAACCGCTTTAAATGTTTTAAATATTGAAAATGATAACCATAAAATTGTAAAAGACAAATTATTATTCCTATTTTTAGTACCAATTTTAAGTATTTCTTAGATCAGTTGACGGAATTATAAAACCATGTAATTTATACTGTTTTTGTTAGTTTGACTATAAAATCTGATGACAACTAGAAATAAAATTGTAACTTGAAACAATTTAAACAAATTAATAATTTGGTTTTGAATATTGGTTTGTTTTAAAAAATATTTTAGTTCACAGTTTACTAATTAAATTACTTTCAATTTCAGGAACCCAATGACAACAACTGCTTCTGTATTAGCAATTAAATTCGATAAAGGTGTTGTTATGAGTGCTGATACTTTAGGCTCCTATGGCTCATTGGCAAGGTTCCGAAATTGTCCAAGAATGTTCCAAGCAAATAAAAATATATTAATTGGCTCAAGTGGAGACTATGCCGACTTTCAATATTTGAAAGATGTTATTGAACAAAAAATGTAAGTTTTTAATTAATTAATTGTGATTGACTTGTAGGTCATGTTAAATATCTTCTAAAATTTCCTATAAATCATCCTTTCATAATGATATCATAACCTCTTACATTTTGATAGCAGTAACATTTTGTTGTTTGTCTTAAGTTTTATAATTCACTATTTTTGTGATATAAATAGCTGACTAAAACCACCTGTGATTAATAGTATAGTAGAGCGTCGGAAATCCGGATCAATTGGGACCGGGACCCTTTCGGAGTACTGATTTATCTGGATTTTCAAACAATTTCTAAACTACTGTGTATAATTGATACTTCTTCACCTATAGTTAAAGTATTGTATAGGTTTTAATTAAACCAGGAATTATTACAAAATAGATGACATAAGACTTAAAAATTAAAAAAATAATTTAGTGAAAGAACTTATAATGTACATACTAATACATAGCACCAAAAGTAAAAAATATGCTCAAACTTGTTGAGTAAAATGTCTTTTATTATTTTTTTTAACAAAAGTACACAAGTTCATCTCCCGCTTAAACATTGACAAATCTACTTGTCTCTGGAAACCAAAAGTAGTAAATGACATACTGTTCACCACTCCCAAAGAAATTACCATAGCTTTGAGCAAATACTACTCAGATATTGCCAGACTCTGTGTTGATGCAGCAGAATATAAATGTATCTTAGATAATAAAACTATGTCTTGCCAAACTAGAGAAGAGTATCTCTTCTTTACTAAGGATTTTTCACCTGATGAATTCACTTCTTGCAATTAGTCACTGAAAAATGAAAAATCTGCTGGATCAACAAGATTTTCATAGATTTCATCAAGAACTTTACCCTGATATCCCTAAGGACTTTCCTGAAGCTCATCAATCTAACATGGAACACTTGAGTGTCCCAGCAATGGAGAAAAGTTGAAGGTATATTATTACTGTAGAAAGAGAAGCCACTGGCCCATCTCGCTTACAAGTTCATGTTATAAAGTTGTTGAAAAATTTGAAAAAATAATGTTTTTGATAAGGCACATTTCTGACACTTCTTAAGTGGTTAAAGAAGTTAAATAGGAAAACTTTACTTGACAATCTGAACAATTTAATGACAAATTGTTTTCAAAGTAAGGGTATGATTTAAGTGAAAATAGTGTGTTTATATTTCTTTTATGAGTAACATTTCCTTTATTATTATTATTATTTCACTCTAAAGACATAAAATGGCCTTCATACTTATTGTTAAAATAATCAATAACTCACAAATCACCCTATAATTATTAACATATAAACCTTAATATTACCAAAACTCTTATTATAAATTACCTATGACTGTAATTTAAGCATGCAATCTTTTAAGAATTTCCTAAAAGAAAATGCGTACATGTGAATAATGTATGAAGTGTGTGGTTTAACTATTTCTCCATTATATGTTTGCGCAAGATATTGTGAGAAATACAAATGCATGTTTCGTCAGTTTACTTTGTTCTTCTATCCCCTATAGAATTATATATTATAAATAACCATAATTATATTTCAGGATAGATGAAGATTGCATTGATGATGGATTTAAGTTAAAACCAAAAGCTTTACACTGCTGGCTTACAAGAGTCCTTTACAATAGGCGTTCCAAGTTTGATCCATTGTGGAATACCTATTTAGTGGCTGGAATTCAGGATGGAAAACCGTAAGTTTTATTTTAAAACAGTTACTTCATTTCAGTTTGATCAAAATAAAGGGAAACAGTTTTGTTGGCTTGATCTGCTACAGTGAGAGTATATTTAAAAATGAATGAAATTTTAATATAATTTTCAATATATTATTTAAGTTAAAATGTATTATCCTTATTTCATTACACATATATGCAACAAAGTCACGTCTATTTATAAATAATTCATAATATAGTCTCAACTGAAGTTTATTACATGAAAAGAAAATTTATGATAAAATATCATGTGATATAATATAATAAAAATTTTAAAAATTAATTCCACATGAGCTAAACTGTGCTACTCTGGAAACTGGATAATTTAAATCTTATTTTAGTTATAATAAAATAAAAATTATAAAAGAAATTTAAAAATTCTCTCATGTTTTTGTCAAATTAATGTTGATAATAGTAGGGATCAACAAATTTAATTCAGATAATGAGAAAATAAACAGTTTTTTTACAATACTTACTGCTGTATATTTAGTAACTTCATAATCGCAATGTCTACTACTTTACCATTGGAAAGTTAGACATTGCAGGGATGTTAAAATGATTTTACTTCATCCAAATACCAGGTATTGGAGCTGCACTTAAAAGCTTAGAACAGAAAAAATTACTAGCCACTCATAACTGACTTGTATAAATAGTTATTATCTAGGCTATCAGCTGATACAGTTATGGTATTTTTTGTATCAAGGTGTAATTATAGCCAATCCTTCCTACGTGCCAAAGTTGACGGTTTAAAAAAAAAAAAAAACGATATAAAGAAATGACAGGTTTCAGGAGAGTATATACCCTGCTATAATTTTTTTTAGCACTGTATGTCACAAAATATGAGTTAGTTAATTTTTCTTAAAAATGAAAAGTTATGAAAAAATTGTTTCTATAAAATTACTTATGTATAGTACGATCCAGCTAACTGTGTACTTGCTCACTCCCGCTTTCTCATATACTAATACCTCTGAAAACATGTTACATTTTCAGAATGTTCTGTAAATCAACAGCTTCTGCATCCATGTTTACACATATTTCAAGATTGTTTATTTTATACCAAAGATAATTTATCTAAGATCAACAGTTTCATCCAAGTCAGTGTATATCATGTTTGCAGGAAAGTGTTTATACTGACTCATCACAGCCATCCACCTCCTAGCCTATTGCGATTTCTAAAAGCCAAGTGCATGGTTAAATGATCCCGATTATAGTTATTTAAAAGCATGCATAATAATTTTTAAATTTCAACATTTATACTCCATACAAATGATTTAATACAATGGGCACCTTTTATTGATGATTCAAAAATAAATTTATTTGGTAATTCCAAAAAAAGTCTTGCTGAAAAACGAATGAAGAAATTTTTTTCATAAACATTTTCATATTTGAAAAAAACTATCATGTATGCTTCATATATGAATTGTAGTCCACTATGAATGATGTCAGAACATTTACTTTTGGTGGCTTTTGTACCCTACATATCTTTTAATGTAATGGGTTTATCATCATCTTCAATGCCTTTATAATAATGGATGGATATTACTGCCAAATAATGTCTCATTGATGCTTAAACGTTTGTCTAGAGAAATGTTGATCTTGCTGGTTGTGATTAGTGATTCCAAACATTCATCATTTTCTGGACTGACTAATTTGTTCTATAGTCAGGGTTACCAAAATGCCGGCTTTTATTACACAATTTTTTATTGTGGGTTCACATAATCATATTCACACCCTGGATAGTACTGAACACATAGTCTGAGGCTAGTACTATTTTAAATGGGTTTGTTATTCTCGATCACGGAAATAAATCTCCTAAAGATTTGTTTTCTGTAATGCATTAAAAAAATATTTTTATTCCTCGGTCCAATGGTTAAAGTTTGGATGTAGTATTCAGAAAGAAAATAACAAGCCTAATGTTTTAAAAAGTTTTCCTGTATGAGTAGAAGACTAATATACAGGGCAATTATCAACTAATTTTTTTTTGCTTTATCAAATTTTAAATCACTCTTCAAAAATTGCACTTGTTATTCAAACACAATTCATAATCAATTTCTAATTTACTTTAATTCTTAAAAACATCTTGGTTGCTTGCTTTTTCTAATCAATAAAATTTTATGTCCACCCATTCCAGACATTTTGGCACAAAGGGCAACAGAGTGTCTTATTTGGCAAACTTTTGAAAGGTCGTGTTTTATCAAAGTTGAAAAACATCAGTTTAATAATTGTCAAAATATTTATTTAAAGTTTCTTGATGTAATCATTTTAAATTCACTGATTAAACTAATTTTAAAAATACTTAACTATGTGAATATGTAATTGCTTACGCGTTTCAAAACATTCGTTACTTTTACGAAGCTAACCCTCTACTTCATAGTACCTTTACTACCTTCCCTTTACGAAGTAGAGGGTTAGCTTCTTAAAAGGAACAAATGTTTTGAAACGTGTAAGCAATTACGTATTCACTTAGTTAAGTATTTTTAAAATTAATTTATTTAAAAGCTGTTGTTAACAACTTTTTACAGATTCTCCCTCTTCATCTACAGAAATAACATTTTCATAGAAGTCATAGCTCTGTTTACATTTGCTGAATTATCCAGAACTACCTTGGAATAAACTAGTTTTTCTTTCCCAATAATTTTGCAAATTCTTTTATAATTTGCCTCCCCTTGATAGCCTTTTACTTTATGAGATCCCTTGAGATTGGCAGGTTTTTATCACAATCAATTTTAACCCAATGCAGAACCACTTTGTTTACATTGCTATATTTACATGTTTTTGAACTCTTTCTGTCATCACCTAATGGATCACCGCTTTTTAAAACAGACTCTCCAATTTTAAAGTATAGTTGATACTGTGCTAAAGAGGATGTTAAATGTTTTTAGCTAATTTTTTTCCACAACTCTCAATAATGCCAACTTTTTCGTGACATTCAATCATTCTGTTTTCAGCATACTGTATTGTTCCAAGTGAATCTCTGATCCAAGATCAAGCTTTATAAATAAGGAAAGAATTAAATTTTGAATAGCTTTAAGTCTTCAATTGGTTGGATACAGAAATTTAGAGTTCGCCATGGCATAAGCTTTAAAGCAGTTTTGGATGAGGGTATATCTCTTGATCTATAGGAAGTTTGTAAATGGAATAATAAACTGAGAACAACAATTGGGGATTACGATGAATCAAATATTTCATCGTCTTGGTGAGACTGGTTTATTTTTCCATGCATTGTCAAACAAAACTATAAGTGAAACCTGTACTAGAAAAACTCAAAGGACGATTAACTATTATGTTATGTGTAAATATAATTGGTGATTTTCAAAAACTTTTTATAATTGGTAAAGCATGTCAACCAAGCTGTTTCAAGAATATAATGTGAATAATTTAAATTTGATTTGGTAAGCTAACAGAAAGTAATTGGATGACACATGAAATAATGACAGAATGGCCAGAATTAATTGAAATGTGATTATTTTCATAGGAAATGTGATCTTCGAAATTGATTATAACACTGTCAAATTAGAATAAGCCATGTAGAAATATCATTTTTTATTTATAAACACTACTTCTCATTGTCAACATTGTTGGATCAGGGTATAATCTACAATTTTAAATGCTAGTATAGAAAAATTGTACTTCCCTATATTTTTTCTAGTATGGAAAATACCAGAGACAAATTCTTTAAATGTGTTGGACTCTGTTTCATGATCTTCTGTGAAAAATGTTAAGGAAACCACAGTAATCAATTGTTTGTAGAAAGCGAATTTTTTAAAAGGAAATGTAATAACAGTTAAAGACGAAAATACCGAGGAAGAAATTAAATACCGGGGACTGTTAAATTATATTTCTGGTAAAGTATCAGTTGAAGATTTTATAAACGTAGATGAAATTGTATGTATGGAAGAAAACCTCGATGATATTACGATATTTATAAGAACTGTAGAGGATGGTTAATTCAGGGATAGTGAGATGCGTATCGGTTACGAAACTGCAGCTGACCAATTTAATCTTATTGATGCAGTTAAAAGTTAGTAAAGTGAAAGAAACTCGTTCATAATAGTATTCATAATAGCAGGTAATTTACTTAAACATATGGAAAAAGAAGCTTGGAAAGACAAAAAAAATATCAAAGGCAAATAACAGATTATTTCAAAACTTTAAAAAACACGTGAATAGTTGAGCTAGTAAATTTCGAATTGATAAATTTTCCATTTTTCTGACTTTATTATAAATGTCTTTCAATTTCAATAAATAATTGTAATTTCATTTAAATTCTCATTGTATTTTGACCTGTCTGAATAGCGGACACCTCCAAACAGTGGGCATTTGGCAAAGTACAGTCGATGTTTGTTGTTTAGAGCTTTTAATGTATATAATTTGTGTGTGATTTTTTTGTTTTAATTTGTGAAACTTCTGAATGTTTTATTTCTTTAATTTTAGCTATTTAGGGACTGTCGACAAATTAGGATTGGCATATGAAGATGATTATATTTGCACTGGATTAGGGATGCACCTTGCTCTCCATCTAATGTGGGATGCTCTACAAAAAAAATCTGTTTTAACTCAGAGTGAAGCACAGCAGCTTTTAGTGAAGTGTATGGAAGTATTATACTACAGAGATGCACGAGCTTTTGAAAAGGTAATCCAAAACTATTTCCTCATTTGAAACCAGGTTTTTTTTATAACTAATTTGATGTACATTTTTTTTTATATAGTGATATTTGTTAATTTTTATGACTGTAATAGGCAATAACTGTCCTTTCACCATCAAAAGAATAATACTAAATAAAAAAAATTCTAATAGTAATTTCAGCAAGGGCTATACATTATTTTTTTGTTTTATTTTTATGACATCAAAACAGTTTGTAAAATATTACAAATACACATCAAATAATTATTTCTTGGATTTGTCCTTTATATTTAATTAAGGAGGGTAGTTGTTTCTTCTAATTATTCTTTGAAAAATAAATTGTGGTTTCAACTCTGATAAAAAATATTAACAGTTCTGTTTTTATGTGACTAATGGTTTGAAAACGTCTGAATATGAAATTGACTTTTTTCATAAGTTATATATAAATTATTGTCATGGATTTAATGCTTGTGGGAATTATAAGAAAAGTTTCTTATTACTTTTTTATTACAGTGATAATATTGATGTAGTGATATAATACAATTAAGCCCTCAATTCTTTATTGAAACTAGTTGACAAATGGAGGTTTAAAGAATTTTTATGGTTATAAGGTAAAAATGTCAAACATAAGGTCAAAATTATAAATTTATTGCATGATTATGATAGAAAAGCATAAAGGGGGCTCACACATGCTGCACCTTTTGAGAACATACATAAAAAAAATACAAACACATCAAAAATTTAACTATATAAAGGGTGATTTACAAACAAAATTGAAATACTTCATTATACATTGAAAAATAGGATAAAAAATTCATAACAAATTTGAATAGGGGAGTGGTACTAGGAAAAGATATCACTAGATTAGCTCATACCATGAAAAAGTTTTTTTAGGATGTTAATTAGGAGATAACGATAGTAGATATTCTTATGCTTTTGGTATGAGAAGGGGAATAAAACAGGTCATAGAACTATTTTCAGTAATTTTTGAGAATTCTATTATAAATCCTTATGTTTCTCATACAGAAACTTCGCTAAGTAGGCATAGCCACATAATAGTTGTAAATAAAATTTGTAGAAAATTTAACCCTGAATAAATTGATGTGAATACATTTAATTGCAGTACAAAAATAGTTACACAAAATATCCATTTGGCTGAAAATATGAATTAATCCTGGGGAGCTATTTTATGTTCCATCCTTAATCTTTACCTTTACTCTTATACCTATATGTAATAGGGTGATAGTCAGTGGAATAAGATGATGTTTTAGTTGTAAAAAAATTGTTTTAATTTCATTATAAATTTTGTAGAGGAACAAAAATTTACTTTACATGTGACCAAGGTACAAATTTAAAATGTCTAGATGCAAGGTATAGCTATGAAAAAATCTTGATTGATTTTGGAGTTGTGACATTAGCAGTAGAGGTGGAAGACTGTTTTTTAATACTGTCACTAATTTAAGCAGTATGTTCTTCAAACTTTTTATATTGTGTATTCTGAAACTTTTCATTTGAACCCATTGCGCTTCATGGACGAGCTTAACTTGTCCTATCAAAATGTTGCTAGCCTCCATATAAACGAACTCAGCTAATATTGAATGTTGTCGTTTGTTTGCTTCAAGAGTTTATTTTCTGATGTGTCTCATACAAGACTAAACAACTATGCTGTCTAAGAGATATTTATCACCTCTTGACAGTTGCAGCATAGACAAGAATAGATATTTATAGCCCTTTACTTGTCCTTTTATCAAAGGCTCTAAACATGATAGAAAATGTTATCAGTTTTTGTTTAGTAGATTTTCTCGCTCATAGTTTATACTCCGCTCATAGTTTATACTCCGTTCATTATAGTTTATACCTGGTTTTGTTTGGTAGCTTAAGTTTGTTGTGTGTCTTTACATCTTAAGTGAACAATAATAATAGGAGCCTAAAATCTAATGCAAATTTCAAGTTGTAAATAACTTTTGTTTTCACTAACTATGAAATAGTTACAAACATTTCCTTTTGTTTTCACTTACAAATAATAAAAACTAAGGTACAAAATAATGAATAAAAATTGCACCTGTATAAAATATATATTACTTAGTTCTTTATAAGTGAGAATATTTTTGTAGCTGAATATAACTCAATTGACGTCATGAAAATTAATTCAACCTGCTTAGTGCCGCACATCTAATTTCAGATCTTTAATGGGTTAAATTCAAGTTTCATTTTTAACCAGTGAACAGGAGGAGGTTCTGTATTCGATCTGAATGTTTTTTTTCTGTTTGTACCATGATAACTTTGAAAGTATTTAACCGATCAAAGTGATTTTGCTTGTAAATGAAAGATTAAACCTTCCCAGTGGTCCCATTAGAGTTACATTCCAATCCATCTGATTTGGAGACAATAATACACAATAATTTAATTTTTTTTTTTAATTTTTAGAGTGGAATTTTGTATTTTAATATGGATTATGAATTATATTACCATATAAAAAAATAATACAGAAAAAGTATAAAACAAATAGACTTTTTGATTTCTTGCTTGATAAAGCTACTTAGAACGAGCATCATCGGATTCTAATGATCGAATTTTATTCATGAAAACGATTTTTTTATTTTCTACCCATTTTGATTCTTAACTTGGTATAACTTGAATGAGATAAGCCTAATACACTGAAAATACGATTTACTTCATTTATCATAAATGAGATAATCCTAAGTGAAAATTTCATTACTTCACTAAATATCAACAGATAAATTCAGTAAATATAACTTTACTATTATTTTCACTTTATTTCTATATTAATATTTTAAGTATACAAAAGGTTTTTCCTAATATTTTTTTAAGATAGCATTATTGTATATTACATTACATGATTATTAACACGTTTTTAAACGGAAATTAACTTTATTTTAATTACTTTATTTGTTTTTCAGTTCCATATCGCAACAATTACTGAAGATGGTGTAACTATAAGCAAACCTTTAACAATGGAAGGCGATTGGAGTCTTGCTAAATATTGATGAAAGGTAAAATACAGTATTTCACTAAATATCTTGTTTTCTTAACCTTTTAGTCCTATATTGGCAAGCAAATTTATATATAAAAATATGTGTGTAAAAAAATATATATACAAAAATCTTTTGTTTATTTTTAGATAAATACCTTCTATCTATAAGACAAATCGTTTTATATTATATTTTACATTTGTTTACACTTATGTAAAACGTGGTCTTCATTCATTACAACTCGCTTTTCTGGATCATTTCTCTTTCCTTTATTAATCTGTACCTTTCACACTATATATGTAGCATGATAGTATTAATGGTTGTTTTCCTTGCTCTTCTGCAATTTTTGAATTCTAAATATTGTACAGTCAACACCAACATCAGTTGCTTGTGTTAAAGCAACTTTTTACACTTTATATTATATTATCTACGAATCTGTATCTTGGTCTTCTTTTGTTATTCAATTTCCTTTTATAAGATAAAAATCATTCTATGAACAAATTTAGGACAACTTCCTTCTAGTATTTTGCTATTCTGCACCAACATTGAACCATCATCTCAGATGAATCTAATCCCTCCTCAGCTCTATTTATTTTATAATTAAAAAAAAAAAAAAACATTACTTTTAACGAAACAAAAAGTATGTGGAGTGTGTTACAAAAACCGAATCACAAACTAACACATGGTCAAACATTCTACTCTGACAATCCGCTTAGTAAATAATATCTGAATTTTTGACATCCTAATTATTGACAATTGTTCTACTTTTTTTTTTAATTACAACAATTCTCTGACTATGTAATATCAAAATAGATTAGACTAAAAAATTAGTGGTAAATATTAGTTTTTAGATATTTCAATTTAAGTATTATTAATTACAATTATTATTTATACACTGACCAAGATAATTATACCTGTTTTTTTCAGATATTGGAATTAAGATTCTTCTCCTCATCATTTTGTTAAGAATTAAAACTACTATACATTTGTAAAAGAATTACTTTGATTTTTAAATACATTCACATAACTAAAATGTGTTTTTATTAAAACCTGTTTAAAAATTTAAGATTACAATAGTTGGTGAAAACTTTGAAAAATATTAGTTATTTTTAAATATTAGTTCTTTTTTGATAGAGTTATTCTTTACAAAATCTGTTTTGTACAACAAATATGACCATAACAAATCAACTTGAAAATTAAAAGGTTTATTATTCTGTCATGTCAAGTAGACTTATAACAATCCTAACAGTTCCAGACAGAAATATGTTATTTTCTAAGGAGCTCTCATGTTAGGATATCAAGACAGTCTTAGATTAGAGATGTAGCCAGCCATAAATAAATGTATTTTTTTTACTTATTAGTAACCTTGGTTTTCAATGATAAAAGGGGCACAATTTTATATGTATACATTCCAATTTATTTTATGAATTGAATAATTAATAGTAGATAATGGCTTTCTGTCATGATTTTTGATACTCAACAGGTACAAATTAGTTTTCTGCAATACTATACTTTCTTTAGTATATTTTTAACACTAATACAGGTTACTTGTCAATCCACTCGTATATGTACACTCCTTCGTTTGCACATGGAAAATATATGTAGAAGTAATAATATCTATCTTGCATGCCCTTTCCACCCCAATTTGGTCTCCAAAGTCATGGGTATGAATACATATTGCAAAGGTTATATTTTTTGGTGCACCAAGATTTATCTTCTCATTTTTGTGTTCAATTTACAACTGACTTGCAACTTTTGACAAGAAAAAAGATTTATATTAAATGTAATTTACTTAAAATTGAAATTTTAAACTGAACCATCAAAAGGCAACTTCTTCCTTACAAAAATCTGGTAAGAATTAATTCTAGACATTCGTACCAGAACAAAGTTTAAATTAAATCCCTTAATCTTACCATCTCCGAATGTGACAACTAGGGTTTAAGGGGTTGTGACTTGGGCAATGAAAAAAATTTTACAGCTGTGCAAGGTTGACAAAAGTCATGAAGTTATTTTTTGAAAACTGAATGTTACCACTGCCCCACTAACAAGTAACAAATACAGCTATTATTTAGGTTAATATTATCCAATAAGAATACCTCTCCTCAGATGTTCATCATGTTAAACATAAATATGCAACAAACTTTCAAGTAGTGAACAACAATGTTTTTTTAATTTTAAAACTGTTTTATGATTATATGGTTTTCTTCTACAACCATGATTTGTATTAACACAACAAACGATATTTTAAGACAAACTCAAACTGAAATAGTAAAGGTAGTTCAGTGTTATATAATATGTTTTAACGCCTTGTTCTTCGGTTTTTTTTACTATTTTGTAAAAGGATAATTATTGCTCCATAATTCATATTTTTTGTTTGCCTATGTTCTTCAAAAATTTTAATTTCTTTATCCTTACATTTCAACATAAATGTAAACAAAGTGATACAACAAGAAAAATAGTATTTTAAATAATATCAATTTTTGCTTAAAACTAAAATTATTAGAAATAAATTACAGTACAAGTATGTAGTATTTGTGAATGTGTGTATAAATTTCTATGTGTATATTTACTTATATTTGAAGTATTATTTTCCGGTATTTACACAAAAAATTCAATAATTAAAGTTACTATAACTGTTTATATAAAACTGTTTTAAATCTTTTATATTTTTAACAATTTTTAATATCTAAGCTCATCATATACTGGTTCATTTACAAGGCATCTGGCACTACACGGATGATCATACTGAGTCTCACAAATATCTGTAACAGCGAAATAGTTGAATTATTCTTTGCTACTTTATATTAAAAATAATTCTTTATAATTATAAAATAAGCTTTTTAAAAAGCCAACAGGAACAAAATTATATAAATCAAATGGATAGCTTGTTAGATCCAATTTTTGAAAACAGTTGAACTAAAATACCCAATGCATTCTAGAGACAGAAGATGCTAGTCATGACACTTTAGTGGTGAAACCATACAGGTGTCAATTTCTCATTTGCTATTTCTATAAAGAATGTTGTCATTATTTGTTTGCTTTAAGAGAGTTTATTTTTTGATATTTCATGTACAAGACTAGATTCCTGTGCTCATCTATGCTCGAAACTTGCAGCATAGAAAAAGATAACTATTTATATCCCATAAGTTATCATTTTATCAGACGTTCTAGACCTGTCATCAGTTTTTATATCAAGAGGACTTTCTTCCTCAGTATAATTGTTACTTGGTGTCAGTCAGTAGCTGATCTTTGTGTGTTGTACTGCAGATTGTAGTGAAATTATAATTAAAAATTAGGCCTACTTAGCGTAAATATATGTAAATATTTTTATTAATTAGTTTATTTTGTGCACAGAATAGTAGGAGCCTAGATTCTAACGCAAACGTCCAAGTATAAGTAACTTTTAATTTGTTTTTCTAATTATCATTACAAATAATAAACTAGCATAAATAATAAATTAATGTACTAACGAAAAACAAAATAGTTAATGAAAAATTGCAACCGTATAAACTACATAATATTTAATGTTTTATAATTGAGAATATTTTGTAGCAGAATAGAAGTCAATAGATGCAAATCATTTGATCCTGCATTAGCAGATCTAATTACATGTCTGCTGCAGACACTAACGGGTACGAATTAATTCATCGCATCAATTGTATTTCGCTACATCATGTATTTCGCTACAAAAATATTCTTCACTTATAAAGCACCAAATATTAATTTCTTATTTGTTAATTAATTATTATTTGTAATCATAATTAGAGAAAACAAATTAAAAGTTACTTACAGTTTGAAATTTGCTTTAGATTCTAGACTCCCATTATTATTGATCATTTCGTATGTACACAAAAATACACTACTGACCGACACCGAGTAAAGCTATACTGAGCTTCTCTCACTCCAGCTGACATAAAAACTGCTGAAACATTCTATTATGTTTAGATGTCTGACAAAATGACATGAGCCATAATTTCTTTATTTCTGCTGTAAGTTTTGAGAATCGATAGATGTCCTCTAGAAAGGACAGACGAGTAGTCTTGCTCGTGACTTATCAGAAAGTAAACTTTCTTGAAGCAAAGAAATTAATCAAACCATGACAACATTCATGAATAGGTAGGCTAGTCTTTTTACCTGGTTCTAATAAACTGTCGTGACTAACTGCCCTAGTCCCCAAACCACAATATGTAAATATTCTCTTAATTTTAAAAAATTATATATCTATAATATATCCCAAGTTTAAAATGCAGGTAATTATTATGTAGTAAGAACTGCAATAAAACCTACTTGATGGATACCTCCATTTTACAAAATTTTGAGTCCTATGACAGGAACATTTATTAAATTATAATTAAGTAATACTTATCTAAGTGAATATGTAAAGGCTTACCTGCTGACACGTTTCGAAACAATCATTCCTTTTACGAAGCAAAACACGTCAGCAAGTAAGACCTTGCGTATTCACTTAGTCAAGTATTATTTAATTATAGTTTAGTCAGTGAATTCAAGATCATTATAACAAGGAACTTTAATTTAATAAATCACTCATCAATGTACACTTTAAATATTAACACTATATTTGATATTTTCAGTTATACATTTGTTACCTGTATACACAAAATTTTATGTTGAGAATGAAAAAAATTCACTGTCTGTAATTAGAAAACACCCTAATCAAAGTTAGTCACCATTATCCCTAGTCTACAGTGTTGTAGATTAACTGTCACTTGTTTAAGCATTTACATTAGTTGTAGAAACTTACTTTGTATCATTTCATGCCTTATGTTAAAGACAGATATCAGTCTCTATGAATTTCACACTACATTGGCTGGTTAATCCAGACAGAATTTGCTTAGACTAAATACACTATATTTCCTTACTCATCATTTCAGAAGTCTTCACAAATTATTTATAGGTTTTAAAGCATCATTTCTTTGACCTCCATGCCAAACATTACTCTCAATACTCAACAAATTGACTTCCGGCCCAAATTAGCCTGATTATTGTTCAATTTGTAAAAATAGTTTTGTGTTTTATCGTAAAATTGCTTGATTAAACTGTTGATTAAATCACTACGCCTTAGACAAAGAACATCTCATTTCTGCTGCAATCAACGTGTTAAAAATAACTAATACTAATTACAAGAAAAAATCAACTGATAATTTCTTACCTTTAGTTAACAGTTCTAAGGCATATGCATTTATGAAGGAGAATGTTGGTGGCCCTGTAAATATGAAACATTATATTAAAATTTTAAAAAATCTATTCATCTACTCTAAAAATTCTTTCTACTCTAATCTGAACCACACAATCAGTATTGATTTATAATTTAATTTGAAATCTACTTTAATTATCTGCAAGAAGCTTATTAAAATTACTAGTTTTTAATTTAACTACAGGACAACAGATATTCAATACAAACTTCGATTATCCTCGTTAATTGGGAATCCATTAGACACAAATATAAGAAATACGGTTAACGCACCATTGGCTATTCTACAATTGTTTAAGTATACCACCAGCTCAATATCTAGTTTTATGAAGAAATGACAAATTACAACCTCTTAGGGAGATAGATAGTGGATTATTTTGGCTAATTTAATTCTACAAATAAGGTACAGTATTATCAAGTAAATTATAATTATTATTATTCTTAAGACAAATAAATGAGAACACAGAGTAAAATACAAACAAAAATTAAATTCAATTGAAAATAACATATATTGGAAATAAAGATGTATCTTTATCTAAAAATTGTGTAACTACAGAATGTTTGTAAATGTTGTATCTGAGAGTAAGATACGTTTGATACTTAAATTTAAAGTGCTACTTTAAATAAGTGATCACCATCTGCAAACAATCCAACAAAATTGTATAGCTTATACATTGTTCTGGCACTATTTCAAATTCCTCTTTATTCTTAATTCAGAACCCTACTGATTTCATTTAAACTTTCTTCAACAATAAAAATATGTGAACCAAGTCAATTTTGTAACTTTGTTTTCATCAGCATGTTTAAATTCTTTTTTTAATTACAATTCATCATTATAACTTCATTTTAGTTTTTATGGTCTCCATTTTTTCTAAATCTTGGAAATAATCACGAGTTTTACTATATTTGTTTAATAATTTCTTCTACGGTTTTACTATATTTGTGGTACCTCCCTAAATTCCAATTTCCATGCTTATGGATTTTTAAAAAATATAAAAAGTAAAAGAACCCATTTTTAATACTGTACTGTATAATGTACAACTTATAAACTTCAGTAACTGTAATAGAATAAGTTTATTACTTTTACACCACAAGCAACACTAATATCTATAATTTAACTTTCTGACTACAGGGGAGAGGTTAGAGAGAGACTCTGTGACATCATTGTGGGGGAGAAAATGTGTTATTATTAAAGCCACATACAGTGCAGAACAGAATTTTCTGTAATTTCTTCAAAAAAATTATTTCTTCCCATGTTTTACTTCGGCATCAAAAACACCTCTTCATCAAATCACTTTACATATTCATTTTATTCTCTTATTTACTTTAGATATTTATTATGTAAAGTCTTTCTCCAACATAATAGAAATTATTGCTCAACATAATGTATTTACTGTTTTTAAAGAGATACATGTTTAATCCATCACCCTGCCAAGAAACATAAATAATCAGGATTTCACTGTGTAGTAATGGTTAACCAGAAGTTAATTAACTGTTACAACAGGTTATTTTTATACAAGTCAGTTAAATACATAAACACAACTTTAATGTAAATAGACAAGCTATGAAAAGAAGTTGTTTTACAAACCTGGTATGTCATAGTGACTGTTTCTTGAGATCAAGGTTTTAGCATTTTCTAACTGTATCTGTTTACTATTGGGTACCTGGGATTTATTGTGACCACAGCAATGTACAATAACACTTGTTGTGACAATCACTAATACTAATAACACCAGAGCAACTGCTAAAGTTACACCAGTGTTAGTGCTTAGTTCATTGATCCATTGAGCATACATCTTTGTTGTATTTAAATTAAACTCAGGCTGTGAAATATTTATTTCTCTTGAAAAATTTTGTTGTGGTATTATCAATGTAGATAAAAGAGTTTCATTCACATCTTTAAACAGTTCCTTCATTTCAGGTTGTAACTCTTGGGCTGTAATAACAATTTCATTAGGGCCAAATGTTGTACTAGGTGTTATTTTTTGAAAAGGCTCTTGTAATTGTGTAACAGATGCAAATGGTTTATTAGGTTCTAATGAAGAGTTAGAAATTAATTCTTTATGGAAACTTGTTTCTCCTTGTGGTTTAACAGTAGAAAGAATTTTACTAGATATAGTGATAGGCAGTATATCTTCAGTCACTTCTTTTAAAGTAATACTTGGTGTTATATTATAAATTGATATCATGGGCGTTGTATCATTTACAGTTTGTTTTTCTAATTCACTGTTAACAGTAAAATCACTTTTAACAAATGTTTGTAGAGTAGGTTGAACTTGAATATCAAAGGTGGATGAATTTGGACTTATTGTTGGCTTTGTATTAAAAAATGCAGTATCTAATGATTTTGTTGAAACATTTTTATTTGGTGGTATCAAAGAAGTATGAACTATAGTTGACAGTGTTGCAGGTTTAAAAGAAGAGGCAGGGATTGCTGTTGGCAGCATTGTATAAAATGTTGTGCTATAATTTAAAGGTAGTAGAAAAGGCTTGGCAGTTATAATATTACTTTCAACACTTGTAATTTGAGGGTCAGGAAACGTTTGCAGGGTTGTTGGAAGACTGACAGATTCAACTGAAGTTTCAGCAACAGATTGAGATGAATTCATTGTCACTGTTGATGTATCGGTAATTTCAGGCAACTGAATCTCTGGATCTTTTTTGGGACTACAAATTCCAGAAACCTTATCACAATCTTCATCAATTCGACAAGTGCATACCTCACTGCATTGTTCTCCCCATTTTCCATCCTCACATGCTACAAAAAATAAATAGTGTATTAGCTAATAACTACTTTCAAAAATGTGTATAAAAAACATAACCCCACAAAAAAGTGTTTTTTAATCTTATAGATGTAATTGAATACAAATATTATCAATTAAATAAATTATTGTTATAACCAAGAAACCAATCTGGTTTAATTATACAATTGTTTTAATAACTTTTATTATTATACTAGTAGTGTCCATATTATTAGATTTTATTTTATTGTTGACTATTAGCAAATTTTATAATTTGTAATTGAATATTGAATGAATAATTATTAGAAGTGTCTGTAGTTAGCAAATGAGATTGATTGAACTTCATCAGTTTACAAAATAATACAAAATGTCAACACAGTTTAGCTATTAAGGTGAACATATTGAGTCTCCTTTTCAGGTTAAAAATTATAATATACAAAAATTCATAGTTAAATATTATGTGGAACCTATCATTTGGCTGTAAAGATCTTGTACAGCAAATATATAAAATAAAAAATTAATTATATTCTTACAACCAACAATATATATTGTATGATGTTAACCAGGCTTTTTTCATTAAAATATGCTCATTTTTGTGTGTAGAACATAAGTATTTACTTAATTTTCCATGGAAAGCATTGGAAAATTAATTTTTTATCACATTTTAGTTGGGACTACTTTTTTGGGATTATTAACGGTGTCATATTACAAATGTCATACTACAAATACCTATATTAAAATGTACCTATAAAGTATCCAGTTAGAATAGATTTGGTTGTAATTTTATACTAAATTACTTGAATTTTGTAGTCCATTACGTTCGGTGAATCTTAATTAATCATTTAAACAATAGTTTATGGCTATCCGAACTTTAAATTTTGTAAATTTGTTAAAACTTACTGAGACAGAACGTTTTCAATCGCTATGTGTCGATCTTCAACTTTACTCTTTGTTTGGTAATTGTAGCTGCTTTAGTGTTGTTGTTTATGTTTATTTTCGTATATGTGGGTGTTATGTTTGTGTTGTGAGTTAGGCATAGTTTGTTGAATTGTATGTGGGTGTGTATTTTCCTAACCTTTAAAACCGTATTCCTGTATTCTTGGACTGCAGCCTACCTTGCTGTGTTGAATCCTTGAATTTTGTAGTCCATTACGTTCGGTGAATCTTAATTAATCACTTAAACAATAGTGATAGTAGATAGTTCATGACTATTATCATGAAGATCGCCACATAGCGATCAAAAACGTTCTGTCTCAGTAAGTTTTAACAAATTTATAAAATTTAAAGTTCGGATAGTCATAAACTATTGTTCAATTGATTAACTACATTAATATCAAACAAACCTACACATGTAGGGTAAGAATAGAGATCACTGAGTCAGCTGGCATAAGATATTACTCAGCGAAAGCAGACATCTAATTTGTTTCCAAATGTAAATATTTACCTTTTCATTAAGTAGTAAAATAACTAAACCTAACCGACCTTTAGCGTATTGTCTGCTAAAAATAAAGTTGATAACCTAACCTAGCCTAACTTTAGTGTCTTTCCATGGAAAACAAAAGTAGGGTTGGGTTAGGTTTAGTTAACTTTACTGTTTAATGAAAAGGTAAATATTTACATTTGGGAACTAATTAGACGTCTGCTTCCGCGGACATATTAACCTTTTGCAAGGTAACGAGTCAACTGGATAATTTATAGGTATATTTTAATAAAAGCACTCAGTTGATACTCCGTGTCCAAAAAAGTAATCACAACTAAAATGTTATAAAAAATTAACCTTCTATGTTTTCGTCGGAAAATAAAAATGATATTCATGTTCTACATATAGAAATGAGTACGAATAATAAAAAAAAAAACGTAATAGTAGCACACAATATTTACCCAACTAACATATATACATCTACACTTAATTATGAAATTGCAAAATAAAGATTCTTTTAATCTAGTACAAATCTGGATACTTCAAACTAAGTTTCACTTGAAATCACTGCCTAAGATCTAATACATTTAACAAGTCCACATAACTCTATAAATCAACTCTGGCGTGATGTTTAATTTAAATGAATAAAACCTCTATACCACAAATAACATTTTCATTTATTTAACACCTTATGTACAATCCAATCTCACAGCAATCATTCTCAGCAGTAATTTACAAAACCAACTAGATAGTTTAATGTTTAATTAATATTAATAATAATACGTTTAATTAATATTTCAACTAACTATTTATCATTAATATATGAGTAGAGATTTGTATAATTACAATTTTTTTAAGATATATGACTTAATAATATATTTAAACAAAATTTATAACCAAACTACAAATAAAGATATGATAAACACAACATTTTTAACAATTCTTTGTGCCACCTGAGATTTTGAAAATTCTAAATCACTCAGAAAGGATAATTAAGAATGATATTTTAATAGGGAAATCAAAGGTCACACTGTTTAAGGGAAATGTAACTAGTTTACAGAGACTGAATCAAGATGTCCAGTATCCTTCGAATTGATATAGAGTAAAATAAAAATTAATGTTACAAAAATATCTCAAATTATCTAACCTCTGTAAAATGTAGTATTGATTTTTAAGAATTGCATGGCCTAGGACCCACTATTGATTTATGGCACACCACTTGACTAGTAGAAGTCCTTTCACTAAGTTTGCCACAGCTTAGTGAATTTCTTTCTCTCACCTTTTCAAAGTGTCTAATGCCTTCTTTACTATTTCCTCCCTCAGCTAGGAGGTATTCATATTTGCAGTACGAATTGGTGTAAGAATTGTTCACTGGCTGTAACTCCACAGCCTGTGAGAGAACATCAATCAATGTTTTTAACAGGCAAGCTTCAAAGCCGGTTGTGCCTTAAGTTGTCAAAGACTATCAAGGAATTTTTCGATCACTAAACTCTCATAGGGATCATCCTTCACAGATGCATGAGCTTACTTCACTAGCCAGGCAATATCGATTTCAGGCTCTTGGAGAGTTTTATTAGAATTTTGAATCCTGCTTTCAACTTAAATCGATATAGCTGCTCCAGGTGTTGGTGGCCAGATCTCATCTCCAGGCATTTGATGATCTCATTGTAATCTTTCCTCTTTGCCTCCGGAACCAACTACATCCCTTCTAGAGCATCTCCAGAGCTTTTTACCATTAACCATTTACTAATCAAAGCCACGGCCTCAAACAGAATTTTGTTGCTCTCCCAGGACAGCTTCCTATCAAATGTCCCAGTCATAACTACAGGCACCAAAGTATCTCTACTGTAGACCTCCTTACATGGCATATTGGTGATAGCAGAATTTGTACACTTAGTCTTAGGCGTGTAGGCGTCCAAACCGTTCTTCAAAAGCTCATAGATGTTCCTCCATTTTAGAATTTAAACTGACAGCTTATTTACTCTCTAATTCACTAACTTCATTGTTTAAAGTGCTTAAGTTGTCTTCCAAACAACTTACTTTATATATATATATATATATATATATATATATATATATATATATATATATATATATATATATACAGGGTGTGACAGCATAACTTCCTTTTTTAAAAACTCAATAAAAACTATTGTATGCATCTGAAAATATTTATTTATTTTTTATAATGTAGGTACATGTCTAAAGTTTTTATTTACATTGTTTTGAAGATCAAATCTGTTAGGTGACGTCCCTCATTCTCCATACATTGCGTAAACCGATTTCTAGCGTTTGTCATGACTCTTGTTAGCGTAGCAGGTGTTATGTTGGCAATTTCTTCTTGGATGTTGGTCTTCAAATCTTGTAGGGTTCTTGGACAGTTCACATAAACACGGGATTTCAAAAAACCCCATAGAAAAAAATCACAAGGGGACAGATTGGGAGAGCGTGCCGGGCATTCCAAATTGCCTCTAATTGAGATAAGGCGCTATGGAAAGTGTTCCCTTAAAACAGACATCGATGCTCTTGAAGTGTGTGCTGTTTCACCGTCTTGTTGGAACCAAGTGTCCCCCAAATCCAACTCTTCTAGCCGTGAGAAAAAAAAATTCTGTAGCATGTTTACATACCGGTCCGAATTCACTGTCACTGTAACCTCATTTTCCTCAAAAAACCAGGGACCAATAATTCCAGCTGAGGAAATTGCACACCACACTGTGACTTTGGGTGAATGCAAAGGCCTCTGATGCAATTCTCGAGGGTTGTTGTCAGCCCAGTAGCGCATGTTTTGTTTGTTAACAACCGACCCACACAAATGAAAATGGCTTCATCGCTAAAAAAAAACAATAGCACCCTCGGGAACAACATCAAGAAGAAGCTCACACGCGTTCATCCGAGAATTGAAGTCACGTTCTGAAAGTTCCTGCACTATCGTCATCTTATAGGGATGAAAATGAAGATCATCACGAAGAATTCTTTTCACAGAATGATCGGATAGTCCAAGGGCAGATGCGTGTTTGCGCGCAGAACGCCGTGGTGATCGCAACATTGACGCTCTCACTGCTTCAATGTTCTCAGGTGATCTAACGGGCCGAGGGACTCCAGTTCTTTGTTTTGTCGCACTTGCAGTTTGTCTGAATGTAGTGACCCGTATAACAATTGATTTGCGGTCTGGGACGGAAGCCAACGGGGCTAAATTAAAGCGATTCCGAAATGCGCGCTTTGTTGCAATAACCGAACATCTGCTTGAAAAGTAGGCCTCAACCACAAAGGCACGCTCCTCACTATTCCAACGCATGATGGCGACTAAAACGTGCCGGGACAAAACTTTACTGTGCCCCCTCTTGAACGAGACCACTAGCACTCCGCTATGACATCAACTAACTGAATGGCGAGCATTTAAAAAAAGGAAGTTATGCTGCCGCACCCTGTATATAGATTTTTTGGACTAGGAGACTGACAGACTTAACTTGGTAAGAGTCCACTCTGTAGTGTTGAAATAGAAACACATAAAAGCACTTAACCAATGATATATTTCAACCACACAGTGGTCTTTACCAATCAAAGAGAAAACACAAAAAGAAATATGAGAGAATGAAATAATTTATTTCAATAAGCAGTAGAAGTTATACTGCTTATTTACCTCTATGTAAAGAATTTCGGACCTCTCAATAATGAAGTTTTTTCTTCACTTCAACCGAAGAAATGTGTTGTATAAGCAGCGAAATTTTCATTTAATGAATATTGAAGCTGGACAAGCAGATCTCCAAAGAGAAAAGGAAAATTGAACTTTTCAGTGACAACTGCCCTGCACATCCATATGACATCAATTCCAAACTGAAGAGTGTGTTTTTCTTTCCACCAAATGTTACATTGATACTTCAACCACTCGATCAGGGAGTAATAAAAAATTTATAGCATTTGTATTTTCCATTAAATATTTTTTTGAAAAAGTTGAATTTTTCATGAGGTCTTTCTTTAGATTTTTTAGTATTTTACCTAATTACACACAAACCGTGTTAAAAAGTGCACTCTCCACATCCCACCAAAAGTGCACTTTTCCTGCTCCCACTAAGGCATTTCGAAGCTGTTGCTGTAACACAATTTTACTACCATTAGTCTTCAGTTCACACTCTTTGAATTCCTGTTTTAAGTCTCCAAATATGAATTCACTACATATTTTACTATTTGTAGCCATCTTCTACCAGGGTCTATCATTTATAAAGCCGTTTTGACTAAATAGCTATTAATAATAAATGCTCAAAAACCTTTAAACTACAACAGTTTTTTATTTTACCCTTATGTACATTTCAGTTACCAAGTAACCATGCTCAGAGGACTAACATACAAAGACTGAATTTGTATGTATTTGTAAGAGAGTATTTGTATATGTTATCCCTCTGAGGATGGTTACTTGGTAACTGATATGTACATAAGGGTAAAATAAAATATTGTTGTTTAAGAGGTTTTTTAGTATTTATTATTAATGTTCAACCATAATGTATTCCTAATAAATAGTAAATAACTATTTATTATTTCACACACTTTTATAGTTACTACTATTTACACACTAAAAATTTATAAAAACGTCCAAACATTGTTTTAATTGGTCCAAAAATAATCACTAAGTTCACTACTTAATTAAAACATACTTTTACTCTGTCACTAAATCCTTATTTTCATCATTACAATACAAGCATTGCTCCTTTTTGCTTAAGAAAACCTTTACATATCGACTTGCCACTATGCGCTTTCTTCTAGAAGATTCTAGCATTTACGAAAGATTCTAGCTGTTTGTCCTCTCATTCATAAAAAGACTTGTGCTTGTCAAGCTGTGTGCCATAAATCACAGGTGGTAACTTGCCTGTTACAATATATAAAAATTCTGTCAAACGAGAAGAGGGTACAATATAGTTATGAGAGTAAAAGCTTTATTGACAGTACATGTTATAAGTAGATAGACTATTAGTAAACTTTGTAGTTATTATTTGATCTAATTGAAACAGTGTTTGGACACTTTTATAAATGCACCAAGTGTGTAAATAATACTAGCCATAAACATGTGTGAATTAATAAATAGTTGTTTAGACTACATTTGCCTTATAATTCATTGAATCATAGTAGGAACATATAAAACCAAATTAATAGATACAAATCTACAACTAAATTTGACACTATTGTTATCTTTGATAATTTTCTTATTTAATTTACTAGAAACTTGTAATGTACAAAAATAATATTGACTTACTTTCATTACACTGACTACCAATAAACCCAGGAAGGCACACACATTGATTGGTTGTGGAGTTACAATGAAAGTTGTTACAGTCAGCACACTGTGGCACACAATCCAAGTACAGCTGAATATAACCTGCACAACATTCACTCACTGTACGGGTACGCACTTCTGTCTGAACAGACACAAACACTTAAGTACTTTACTTAGTCTTTTTGAACATAAAAATAAAATGTTATATATAAATATAAAATGTATTTAAACATTTAAACACATATTAAATTTGTGTAATATGTAAGTATAAAATTAAGAAGAGAAAATATCACTTTGTCACATTAATATCATTTTTTTAAATAAAAGGAAGAAAAATTAAAAGTAAAAGGCAATTTAAGTGGTTATAATACAGTTTAAATAATATAAAATTTAGATGACTAGCAATAAAGAAGCTTTTTCCTTTCCATACAGATTATTTTTAAATACTGGTTGCTGTGTGTGTTAAAGTATTTATTACTTGTTAACAATATTTAAAACTGGAAAAAAGCATTTGTTTTTGACAAATGCAAAAGCATGTTTTAATAGAAAACAAAACCTTCTTTCTTATTAAAAATTACAAAAAAATCTGATCATTATTATTCCGGAGTGCTGCCTATTGCAGGCAAGGACTATAACCTTCCTTAGATTATAGAAGTTAAGCGCGATTTCTTCTAGGTAAAAATCATTATTGCATTAGAATTATTTTTGAAGTATCTGATTATTTTCCTAAAACAAGACATACAGAGAAGTTATCTACAGAAAATAGATGTCTGTAAAGAAATATTGATGGAGAAACTGGTTTTAACTTTATCATTATGATGTTAAAAACAGAATGTTTGATATTATGGCAGACTATATTAAGCCATTGTGATTGAAAGTGCCAATAAAATCAAGTTGATAATAATATTAATTGCTCTGTTATTACTAACATTATCTGTTGTGTTCTTTAGCCCTGTAGATGCGCTCCACAAGTATACAGTACTAAATATAACAGCACAGTATGAGGTCGAACAATTACGTCATCTTATAACATGTGTTCTATAGTACTGTAATATGTTTCTTATTTTTGAATTGGGTTTAAATATTTATTAAACCTGCTTCTAACCATCATTATACTTGTTCCATATCTGAAGAAATAGTCTTCCCTAGTTTCAACATTGGAACTTTTTTAAACTGGTTTTCAGAAAATTTGAATAAAATAGGCAATCCCCTATTCAACGAGACTGAGCCTAAGTGACGTCAACATGGTTACAGATAATAAACACAGTAGAGTATGTAGCCTACATAATTGTCTCAATAAAAATAATAGGCAGGATGTTTATTTATATAGGTCAGTAACAGAGAGGGCAGCAAAATGCTGATGGTCTAAAAGCAATAAGCATATCTATTCTCCAGTTTGTAACCCATTAATAAATCTGTCGATAGAAATTGTCAGTAACTTGGAAGACAAATCATAGATGCACTATGACGAATCAGCACTAAATGGGGAATCATTAAGCAAGCTATTAGTCTAACTAGTAATATTGGCAATATTGGTAAAATTAGAAGTTACAAATTAAGATCAGTTATTATATAGCCCACTGTTATTTTGGGCACATTTTAACAATTACATTAGATGCATGAAACAGAACTGTTCTCAAAACAACCAAAAATATTCTTAAAATCTAAAATCAATGAAAGGAAATAAAAAGTCTTGCCTCGTATGTTAGCCTTTCTCTGAACTGAACAGTGTACTTGGAGCATCGAGGAGGAACTTTGAGACACCATGTGTAGCTTCGAAATGTTACAGGCTCTCTGATTGGGACCATTATTTCCACTTCGTACCTATAAAATACTTTTAGATTAATTATTCACATTTAAATTATAAAGTGAATATAATTACTCACGCACTGCTTATTCAATATTTTCTAACATAGATATATTTTTAATCTGTTTATGTTGTCAACCAACTAAAATGTCCATTTTTGAAATGAACAAATAAAATCAGAAAAAACGTTAAGTATTAGTGATACCAGATATAAACCTTCTCTAATTTACATGAAAGCAAACTTTTAACACTTTCAGCAAGGATCGTGTACTTTTACAGGACGCCGATACTACTGTAGAACCCAAATCATGAAATTTTATGGGTTCGTGATTCAACATTAAATTATATTATGTACTCCTTATTTTTACAAGTTTACCATACTCTGTAATGTTTTTCTGAATATTAGTAACACATTTCACAACTGGATAGCACATGAGTATTAGCCGGAAACCCAAGATATCTGATCATTGGTCCCAAACCCTGTAGTCTTGTGCAACTTCTGTCCTAACCTATTCAGTCGGGATAGATTTATATTGATCATGAGCAACTTTCATATAAATGATAGTCGGCTTTGTAAAAAGAGGGGACAACCAGTTGTGTTTTGAAGAAGCATTCCAGCCTGGGGAAAACGTTACTATTGATGAGGATATGTGTAAATACCGTGGAAGGCCAAACAATAAATGGCACAAAAGCCCAATAAATATAGCATAAAATTATTCATGCTTATTGAATCAACTTCAGGGTATGTTTGGTCTTTTCAGGTTTATTGTGGCGAAAGCGTAACAAAAGTAAATCTTTTAATGCGCACGTTGGAAACTTTTGTCAGATAGTGGGTGTACTCTGTTTACTGACAGATTTTAAGTAAACATCCTGAGCTTGCCCCTGTATTAGAGGCAAAGAATATAGGACTAGTTGGTACTTGTATGTAAAATAGAGAAGGAATCCCAACTGATATAAAGCAAGAATGCTTGAATTATAGAGGGCAAGAAAATTACTCGAGAAATGGAAATATACTTGCAGTGCGCTGGAAGGACAAACAAGATGTATACATGATATCCACCAGATACAGGGCAGATATGATAACATACCATGATAGATATAGAAGACAAAAAACCAAGCCTGCTTCTGTTGTAGATTACAACAAAAATAAGTTTGGTGTTGACCTTGAAGATCAGCATATATGGAGCGTTTGAACAGATCTATAAAATGGTGGCGAAAACTTACATTTCACATGTTTTTAATGTTCATAGTATATGCAAATGTTATTTATAATGGAGTTGCAAACAAAAGAGAAACAACTACTGAGTTCATAAAAGTGCTTTGTGCAGAGTTCTCAGTGATAGAAGAAGAAAATCTCCAAGTGGCCTATCACTCAGTCAGCTTGCTACTGGGAAGCATTTTTTAGAAAAAATACCAGGGCAAAATAAAATACAAAAAATGTGTGAAGTGTGTTCAGCAAAGGGGTCGAAAGAGAGTGGGAAATCCTAGAGGAAAGACACATCTTTCTGATGTTATGAGTGACATGTACATTATCCAAAGAACCATGTTTCAAGGTTTATTACACACGAAATTTCAATGTATAAGTAACTTTTGTTTACATAAATAAACAGTTGTTTTGTGTAAATAAAGATAGTGTAAATGTATTTGATGTAGATGTAAAAAACTGTTTTAGTGTACTTTTGTTTGATTTTTATTTTTTTTTAAGTGACAGTTATAAAAAGTTATTTTAAATATATAAATTCAAATATAAAGTAATTGTGTTTTATATCAAAATAAAAAATAAATCAGAAAAATCCAGCCATGTAAGTTTCATTTTTATATCTTTTATAGGTTTAAAGTTATGATTTTTTAAAACCTCCAGCGTTCTGTCATGGAACTTGGTTCGGTGCTCAAAGTGTTAAACAACTAATCATATATTTTTAAAAATTCTGTTAAATTTTTTACTGTTTTTTTTACTTTATAATGACAAGTGCATCTATTTTTTTCTTAATTATCAATATTAATAAAAATTAATTATAATATAATATAATGTATTATTGTACATTTCTTTGTTCATCTTTTTCAAAATTATGGTATTATTATATACTTTTCATGGCAAAGTAGATTTTCATTGTTTTATGTCCTTTAAAAATCTTTTATGTTTTCTTACATTTGAAAGTTCCTTCAAATGTATGCCATGAGTAGTTTACTGAGTTAAGAAATACTTTATGTAAGGTTAACTAATAACACAAACCATTAAAAACAACACCTAGCCACAATATTATAAATATTTAAAAGATAAATTGTATATACTTTTTTTATAAATTTGGTGCAATTACAAAGGTAATGAAAACCACTTGTTACTAATACTAAACGTTTTGTTAATATAAACTTAGAACCTAAAACAATATTTGGAACAAGGAGTTATTTTTTTAAAAGAGTTAATCAATTATAAAGAATTTAGTAATAATGAAAATTACTGTTTATATAAAACGTTTGTATTGATTTATCCTTTACAAAGCTAAACAGATCCCTGTTTCCCTGTCAGGAAACTGTAGGCTTTGCTTAATTAAAAGTATCCTATCACAATGAGAGACATCCTGTGTGCCTGATCTAAGAGAATACTTGAAAGAATACTGTCTGTTTTCTGTCATAAAAAAATACAATGAAAAAATTAATAATATACTTGATAACTATATTTTTCAAATTAATAAAATACACTACATGTAATAGCTTTAGTTTTTTCCTCCTTTTGTTTTCCTTACATTATATGAAACTGAAAAGTAATATATGTCCCCAGTTTGCCCCAGTTTTTACATAGGCCAGACAGGGAGGTCATTCTACACACGTTACCAAGAACATATAAAAGCACTAAAAAACAATAACTACCAATCAAACTTCGCCGATCATCTCAACTCCACAAAACACGACTACACAGACATAACATCTAACCTACAAATTCTTCATAAACAACACAGAAATAACCAACGTTACACAACCGAACAATACGAAATATATAGGCACTTCAAACAACACCCTACACACATACTCAATACACAATTACATTACAACTCACACGCACTTTTTGACATCATAACTCCTAATACACACAAAATACACCCACACCACCAAAATATCCCACCCCCACCCTAACCTACGTAAACCTTGAGATCAGTTACGGTCTGAGTTGACAAAGGGACACATCTCCCGAAACGGCCGTCCTCAACAAGCAAAGTAAGTGGTACTATAAGCAAGTTTAAACATTTTTTAAAGTGTAAGTGATTACTAGTAGCTCACGCGAAGATGGAATCAACAAATGGTAATATATATTTCCATAATTTAAAAAAGTATATAAAATATATAATCAGTTGTTTCCATAAAATTTTAAAAAAATATTTTAAAAAGAATCATTTTAAATAACATAAGTTAACTAATAATGATTATATTTTTTATGAAGTATATAATTTAATTATTTAGAATGTTATATTGTTGTTAGTTTTTATAAAAAAACTACAAGTATAAATTAACAAAAAATTATCAAATTAAAATTATTATCTATAAGTTATAATTCTACCATTATAACAGTAAATTTAAAAATCAATACAAAGGTTAAGAAACTTGTTCTGATGCATAAACAGAGTATAATGGCATACCAAAACAAAAGGATTTAATGAAAAACGTTAATTCAAAAGGACTTAAAACTTTTATAAGCACATTTAAAATTACTTATACATTTATATGAATAGTTAATTTCCACAGTACACCCATTCATTTTATAGTGCATAAAAACACCCTTTCAACATTTCGCCAGAATCTCATCAAGCACTGAAAAAGTGAACCCAACAACAGCTGAAGCACATAATGTCAAACTGTGATTTTGTGCTCTACAAAATAACTGGATTTACTCCGAATATAAACTAGAACACTTCTGCCACTTCTGGAGTATTCTAACTAACTCACTTCAGGGAAGTCTACAATTTTCCTGATTTCTGGTTCATAAGTCAATGAATTGGTTATGCAAGACCAAATTGCTTCCCAGATTTTTGGCATATAGATATTGTTCATATATTAGGTGAAGAAAATGTTGCTGAGCTCAAACTACAAATTAATGCTCAAACAATGGAGTTGACATTCAACTTATTGTTTAAAGTCTAGGATAAAATCGATTTTAAATGGAATATATGCAACATCATAAATTGTAGCCACCAATAAATCAAAGTGAATGTTGGAAAACAGCCTTGACGTGTTTTATTTTTAAAAACTCAAGCTTATTCTATGTAAGTTACATTAATATATTCTACAAGCTTTTAAAGTTATACTTATTTTGAATTACTTCTACAATAACATTCTTACAAATAATAATGTACTGTACAACAACATCCTATTCTTCACAGTATTTCAAGATTGATCTTTCCGCAAGCAGGAGGCTTCAAGCCTAGGTTATTAAATAATATAGATTTCTTTCATGGTTTAATTATTTTTAATCTATAATTCTAAATTATTAATCCTCCATAGGCAACTATTACATTAACAATCCAACACAGATAAAGAAAGAAAGGACAAACTGGCTAGTAGAACACCTTAAAATAAAAGACTGTGCTAACTCTGACAACTACAGTTCTCAATTTATTTTAGCTCTTCACCTTTTTTGAACCGTTTATATGCATGAGACACTCATGAAGGTTTACGGCAATTTTTGGCAAGGTTGCTACTTTACTAATTTCAATTGAAGAAGAGAACATTAGAAGTTTATGTACTGAGTTCGAATTTATTGAGTTCACAACTTATTTGTATGAAAGTGCTTCAACAAATTTGATATACACAAGAAAATGTTATATGTTTAAATTCAGACAGACTTGAGACCAAGATGTTCAAGTTTCAATCCAAATACTGACTTTGGTAGACATAATAACAAAAGTGCTCACTTATTTGAATCCTGGACCCTTGTGTTGAAGTATGCTCCTCCTACCCTAAAATCTATTTTATCAAAATTTTTGATTATCATAGGATACATACAACTTTTAACTTCTTAGATCTTTTAAATTTTACATCTTAGAAAATAAAGGATTAAAATTCACTACATTTATTAGTTTCACAAAACTATTTTGAAATCTGTCAATAATGTAAAATTTAAATATTAGAAAAATATATTATGTCCTTATATATTTGATTTAAAATATACTTACGATTCTGTTCTGAAACAAGTATTGTTCTGGATAAGTGTAGGAGAGACAATAGGGATTACTACTAGCATCCAAGTTGAGATAAAAAAGGGACCAAAGATCATCCTTCTGCATTCTTTCCTAAAAATAAAATATAACAAAATGTAAGCAAAAGTTGCAATCGTTTTAGAAAAAAATTGTGGAAGGTCTTGATATAAAAATAAATTAACAAATTTTACTTTTGTTTAGTCTAGAAATATATTTTTTCTCTTTTATGAATTCACTTGCCAAACAATAATTGTTATTATTATTATTTCAAAAGAAATTTTAATATAAAACAATTATGGATAACTCAAATGAGATAGAATAAACAAAATTGAAATCATGCAGGCCCATATAAAATCCCATACAGTGATTTTGTTTTATTAATTTTTAAAACAGTAAAACCTCAATAACATGAACCAATGCCAGTTAGAAAAAAAATTTGATTTAGTAAATAAACTTAATAGATATATTTTTATCCAGAAATTAACCAATCAATGAAATTAATCAATTAATGAAATCAATCATTAAGAATCAATGATTCTTATTGATTGATTAAGAAACATTGAAACCAATCAATTCTAGCATCCCTTAAAAGTATCTGGGAGTATTTTTCAAAGATATTGGTCGAGCAGACATCAGTTATGCATTGAATTTCTTATTTCAATACTCATGTAGCCTCTTTTGGTATAGGAATGTAATAAGTCATTAACTGCTAAACTCGAAAAAAAGATAACCACTGTTCAAGTCAGAAAAAAAAAACATGTCATCAGTAGGCAGTTATCCATTACTAGGACTCATAATTTAGCCTCTTATAAGGATCTGGTGATGTATGATGTTACTTCTACATCTATATTGGATTTGGGTTCATATTAAGTTTTATTCCAAGAGTTGTGAAGGTGTAAGCTGTACCATGAAGAATTAGAATGGGAAACAAAAAAAGAGAGTAGAAGACTTTGTGCTTGAAGAGGATGAAGCCCTTTCTGTAGTTTATGTTTAAGAATTAATAATGCAGCAAGATTGGCTGATTCTTGGGGAGTTTTGTGACCCTTCTAGGAGGAGGTCTTTTATTTATGATATAACTCCTGAGATGATAATTTTCTATGCTAATTCAATCAAATATACCCTGTCACACCCAAGCAATTTGAAGCAGTGTGGTTTTTTCATTAATATCAACTGTGCATTACTTTTCAGAGGTCCTGCAACAGCTCTGGATATTTTGTTATGCTTCCTAGTTTCCCTGAAAAAGTATAGATATACCTGGCAAAATAATCAGGTTTCAAGTGTATTTTGACTACTTTGAGAGCCAGGATTCTTAAGGAAGTTAAACCCTCTGGGTTCACCTTTGTCAAACCAGAAGATTACAAGAAGAGCAAAAGCTAGGGTAGAGCCTTCTGTAGTTGAAAAAACAGCGATTAGACAGTTTTGGTAGACAAGGGAAACCTACATTATGAATTTCCTCCAGAGGTGGCTGTAACATGTTTGTGTCCTGATACAACATTTATTTTTGCAAAATTTTCAACTCTCATAATTGTAGAACTAACTTTACCTTGGGCTACCAACATTTTTAAGTAGCAGGAAATAAAACTAAATAAGTATGCATCAGTATGTTTGTCTCTGCGTATGAAAGGTTAAAAATGCTACTTTCCTGCAGATGAAGTTGGTGCTAGAAGGATGACTGCCAAATTTTAGGCAATCATTATACACATTCTTGAGGGATTTGAATTTGAGATGGTAGCACTTTCTTTTTTTTTTTTTAGCTAGACTTCACAGACTGCTGCACTGGAGTCATCTTAAAGAGTTTGGCTCAAAAGATCTGAAGGTTGGACTCACATTCTCACAAGATCTGAGACAAATGTGCACATAAAATATCATTAACTCTCCTAGCCAGGTCTGTAGTCCTGGGCTGAGAAGAAAAAGTAAGGAACATGTAATTACAGTTTAGAAGCTGATGTTCTATTCTATCACTGGTGGGCCTCACAATGTTGGAGATTCCATAGTAATGGATATTCTATTCTATCTAACGAAAATTATTATAGCAAAAGTTAGGTACAGTATAAAATATAGTGCAATTTAGTACATAACTTATTTGTATCATGTATACTTAACATAAATAATAACAGTTAATATTCAATATACACAATAATAACTCAATGACTAAACATCCAACAACACAAAATGGCAGCTAACAACACACATTATGTCAAATGCGTAAAATACCACTAACAAATAAAAAGAAAGAAAAATATGTTTTAAATGTATTTATATATACAAATAGTTTTTTTTATAAATGGATATAATACCATATAACAGATACTTCAAAAATAAAATAATAACCATACAACAACCTGTCTTCACACATGCAGTGTAAAATATTAAATCAATTACTGAATTTCCAAAAAAAACAAAATTAATGGAACATTTATAAAAACCTCTGGAATTTAATAAACAAAATGCACCATTTGAAAACAATATCTCATATACTATGTAATGAGATTTAATACAGAAAAAATAACAAGTAAGATTCTTAATGAGCTGTAAATGATATGTGACTACAAGAAAGCAGTGTTGTTATGATTATATGCATATGTATATATTATATACATAATAAAATACTCTACGAGTAATGAGAGTTATCAAAAGTTGACTTCCTAAAAAATAACTAAGAATTCTTGTTATTGCCTAATAAGTTCATCATTTGTGACTGTGTGTGTAAGTGATAAATGTCAATGCAAAAAACAGTATTGATATCACTTACAACATATACAAACCTCGTACAAACAGACACAAATTCTTACACACAAAATAAACTTAACTAATGGAATATGAAGATTCCTTTGTCCAAACCTTTTCTATGAAAAATGACAACTAGACGAAATACGAATAGATGTTTTAAAAATCTTAACAAACTTCCCACGTTCCATAAATCAATAGATGAAACAGAACCAAGTTGGTTAATTTGTTTGGACAGGATGTAACTGAAATTGGAGACATTATTGAACATGGAGGGAAGAGACCGGATTAGGGGGCTGTCAATGGAATAATAGGCACTTGTATACTACTTGGCTTCTAATATATGATTTCTGCTAACATATGTAAATATGCAATAGATACCTATGTATGTAACTTCACATATCTATACAAAATTGGATTCATGTAAGCCTCTAAAGCAGAATAGCTCATCACTTCTAGGGATGTTTTTCATGTTCTAGATAGCAAGAGGTAGACAAATAACAATGTTTAAAAACATAAAAACAAATTTTCTTCAATTTGAAAATTTAAATAATTATTCTGACTAAACACTTTTAATGTTTTAAACTTGCCTATAGTAGCACTTACTTTGCTTGTTGAGGACCGAGCAAAGTAAGTGCTACTATAGGCAAGTTTAAAACATTTAAAAGTGTTTAGTGATTACTAGTAGCTCACGCGAAGATGGAATCAACAAATGGTAATTATTCTGAGCCAAAATAATGTTTGACACATAAATCCTACTAAAAAATAAATTTATGCACTTTTGATTCTGGCACAACTTAATGACTATTATTTATACTATTATATAAAAATCTATTGGCATCTATCTGTGTGAGTGTGTGTGTGTGTGTGTGTGTGTGTGTGTTACTCAATCATGTAAAAACTACTAGACCCTATGAGCTGAAATTTTACATGGACATTCTTATTGTCCCTGGCTAACACATAGGGCTATTTTTATTTAAAAATTCCACCAGGGCATTGCCTTACTGGCCTTGAAAACTCCCCCAGCACTCAATTATCTATAATCAATTATATAGGTGGCTTAATCAGCTTATAATCACCTGTAAAAGTCACTTTAAAACAGCTAATAGTATTTTTTTGTTGTTATTAATCTTTCAAGGTTAGTAATACTTTACAAATGTTATGTTACAAGCAGAGGCTTTTCTTTCTCTTGATTTTTCAAGACAATAATAGGTAAGTTTATAAACTATATAGTTTGGTATATTTATTGGGATTTAATCTATCTATACTATTATATAAAAATCTAATGTGTGTGTGTGTGTGTTACTCAATCATGTAAAAACTACTGGACCCATTGAGCTGATATTTTACATGGACATTCTTAATGTCCCTGGTTAATACATAGGCCTATTTGTATTTAGAAATCTCATCAGGACACCGCCACACTGCCCTTGAAAACTCCCTTAACTCTCAATTATCTATACTCCATTATGTACTTGGCTTAATCAGCTGATAGTAAATGTGTTTCTAATCACCTCTAAAAGTCACTTTTAAACACAATTAAACATACATACTTTACAAAGTAAACTATAGTTTGATATATTTATTGGGATTTAATTTCAGTAAATTAAATTCACCCCAAATACAGATACAAATATACCCTTCGACCCTGTATGAAGGACAGGTACTCTGCTAGTTATTGATAAAACTTTTTATTATTAAAAATAATGCATTTTAAACAAAACTTAGTCTTTTTCTATTTTGTAACTGTTTAACCCATCTAATATTAATCTGAACATGAACAGATTGAATATTTTTGATAGATAACACAAAGTTTATGTTAATGTTTTTTGGCCCTTCAAAAAAATTCACCAGTAATTGCCATTATTTTCTTAATTATTTTTCCAACAGTGAAAGGTTTTAATTTTTTACCAAACATATGATAGAAACAATTGTTAAACTGTTTGATTGCAAGCATGTTTAGTTTATTACACTTTGTTGGATTATTCATTTCTTTTCAAGAATTAACTCTTATTAATTTAACTCTAATTTCTGTAATCAACTCTTATTTCTTGCTTCCTCAATTTAGAAGAGACTTCTAATAACACGGCTTACTGACCATATGTCACTAGAAAAGCTAAATTTTAACTGATTTTGGCTGAGTATTCTCCTAGCTCATTGCGTATATAATGTAGAGAAACAGGATTTTATTATTGTGCTTTAACTGAACATACTTTGTATTCAAAAATTAGAATGTTAGTGGCTCTAAATAATGTAAACAACATATATCTGTTTTATGTTGAGTTTGGACAAAAAAAAACTCTTAATAATTGGGAAATCTAAAAATCCACCCTGTTTTCAAGGTATCAATAAGCGATCGGTTGAATATCATTAAAAATCCAAAGCTTGGATGACATCAAAGCTTTTTAGTGAATGGCTGACTAAATGTGATTCCAGCCTGAAACAGTGTGGTTGTGCTAATGTAGAAGAAAATAAAAGATGGTTAAACAAAAGAGTGTAGCAAGGAAGCACCTAGCCGCTTGGCTCTAATCTCCCTAGCCAAAGAATACATTTTTAGCCATAAAGTTGGGAAATTTACAGTCCAGTTGATGAGACCTCTGCCTCCACGAATCCCACATCAAACTCCTGACTCCCATCCAGATGACTAGCGTCAGGGCCAAGGGGGGCTTGGTGCCACAACCCGGGTTACCAGTATGTGAGAATCTTTCGACCTTACTATAAGGCCTTGACTGGTCATTGGCCCGCCACTGGAACAGCATTGTCCTTCTATTAGATAACTGCACTGCACATAACGACATAAGCACTAGGTTGAAACATATCAAAGTGATTTACCTTCTGGCCAATACTACATCACTTATTCAACCAAACGACCAAAGCTAAACCGACCAAATAAATATCTGAAAGATTTTTACCTACAAGAGATGCGTATTAGAATAATAGGAAATTCAAACCCTTACTTCAAACGAACTGGCTAAAAAACTTCTTTACTCGATACTATTCATCATGTAGGGGAATCATGGATCAAGTTTTTGAAAAAAGTGTGAAAACTTGCTCTAGAAAAGGTGGATTTTTTATTAAGGAAAATCAAGAGCAAACTACATCTGAGGAAAAGTCAGAAGAGAACTTGAAGCCTTTTGATTTATCTTTAAAAGAATACACTGAATGGACAGAAGTTGACAATATCATTGAAACAGCAGCGGGAATGACTGAAGACAAACATTTGTAAAGCAGTTGCTTTAAAATCATATTCTACTGAAGAAGATACTGATGGTGGTAAAAATTACAAATGTAAATATCTAAGATGAAAGCAGGAAGTTCATCAAGTTAATGAGATTCTACGGCAGTTTGTTCAACAAAAAGCAGAAAATTTCAACAAACATTATGAATATTAACAATATTTTACTGAAAGATTACAATCTCATATTGCGGAATTCGTTTTGAAATAGTAAATAAATTTGAAAGTGTGAATAAGATCAAAGGTTTTGTGATAAAGTTTTATGTGTTTAAGTATTTTATAAAGTTCAATATTTTTTTCTAAAATTGTAGATTTAATTAGTGGATTTAATTAGAATTAAATAATCTGGTCTGAAGTATGTCCGCAAAACATAACAAGTAGAAGACCTAGTTACAAAATTTTACTACAGTACAAAAAGCTGTCTGAAGTTTCAAAATTTGGTAAGTAATCACTCATGATTTCCATATGCCTGAATTACATTGTAGTTGTACTGTTATAGTATTAAAATGACTTACTGTAATGCTAGGCCTACATATTATAAAGTAAACACTTGGTCGTGATTGCATGATATCTACATCGTGATTACATGGTTAGTTATTGTTATCAAATATGCTTCTCACAGATATGAGAACAATAAGCAGCAGTTACTAGTAACATTCAGATGCAAAAATATAATGCTTTATTCAGTCCCCCAACAATATTAAAACGGGCAATAAAAAACGCTGTAAAACATGTGTCAAAACTGCCCTAGTTTTGAATTAAACCCTATTATGATGTATCAACTCAAAATTTAAAATGTTCAAAGTTTGTTGTTGTAGTCATCTTGATTTCACTGATTAATAATACGTAATTAGATAAAGAACTAAGTAAAAACTATTAACTTATTATGCTGATGCGTTTCACTGATAAAGCCTAACCTGTTACTGACAGCATTTGCTCAATGTTGAAGGAATGTGATTTATGGGTCTAGAGGGGAGTGAAATAGGCGGGTTGTGTACTATGTATTGGAAGAGGGTGTTTTATTTAAAGAGGGAAACTGTACAGAAAAAAATCAAGACACAGAAAAGAAATAGTAATAAAATAATTACATACGTGGTTGAAAAAAGAAGCACAAAGAGTTGAAATTTAATAAAGAATTGTGACAAAATAGAAGACTTTATATTACCTTATTAATAAAAAATGGGGGAAATATTTTGAATCCCTATTAACTCAAAATCAACAAGAGCTTAGTGATGATAAACACAAAAATGTTGCTTCTCCAAGTCATTTCATATACATTTTTAAGGTTACAAAATACAACAATAAGTATTTAACATAAAAATAAAGACATTTTGTGTGGGTGAATCTGAGGAAAACAATTAATTAATCATCTTGTTAATGCCCCTGTTATAAGGCATATTATTTATTAGAAAGAAGACTGTTGATCTATAACTACCAACAAAGGCAGCAGTTAATTCCTTCTTTCAGTAGTTTGCAAAGAGAACTTCTGAGAGATATTGTCTTCAGAAGTTTGGTATTGCCTTTACTCTGTCTTATAAGAGAAATTACTATTCCTCCTTTCCATGCATCAGGAGCTCATCAAATATTACTAAAGAAATAGTTATGCAATACATGATTAAATAGGTTTTGTAATGATTTATAGACAACGGCTTGAACATCAAACCGTTTTTAATAAATGTCCTCAACATTTCGATACCACTAAAGCCACCTATACATTTTGATGTATCCCCAATATAGCCTAATATTAAATACTATATAAAATCAGCATTTTCTCGGAATTCCTTATTAACTTGGGCCAAAAGGCAAAATTTCTCTTCTTGGAGATAGTGAACCTATCCTGGGCTAGCCATGTACCACATCAATGGCGAAAAGGTGAAATAGTGCCAATCCATAAGAAAGGCAAACCTATCAGTGAAGCAGGAAGCTACAGACCAGTTGCTCTAACGAGTGCATGTAGTAAAGTAATGGAAAGAATGGTTGCCCGCCGACTGAGCCAATTCTTCGATTTACACAACACCGTCGACGATGACCAAGCAGGATTCAGACCGAGACGAAGTACAATGGATCAAGTAGTATACTTCTCACAGTGTGTCAAAGACGGCTTCCAAAGGAAAATGTCCACCCTGTCTGTATTAATAGACCTAAAAAATGCCTACGACACCGTTTGGAGAGAAATGCTCATACACAAGCTAGCCCAAAGTGAAGTTAGGGACAATTTATTTAAGTGGATCAAATCCTTTCTGTCGCAACGACTTAATAGAGTAAGATATACAGGAGGAATGTCCAAATATCGTATCCAAAGACAGGGATTAGCACAAGGAGCCGTAATCAGTTGTATAATCTTTAATTTGATGATCAATGACGTGCTCACGGCAGTTCGAGCAGTGCCTGGAGTACAAGGCCTACTCTATGCAGATGATCTAATTCTCTGGGCTAGTGGTAGCAACATCAAATCACTAGAAGAAGCAATAAACAAGGCACTGACTAACCTGCTGCTTTGGACGGAGACTAACGCGATGTGTGTGAATGCGAATAAATCAATTTACCAACTTTTTACACTTTCAACAAGGCGACCTGAAATCTCTCTGCGATACGGGAATAGCGAACTCATGGAGAACAATATCTGCAAATACCTGGGAGTTTCAATAGATTCCAAAATGACCTGGAAACCACACATCAAAGAAAGCACCAACAGAGCCATTAAAAGAGCAAGACCGCTGAAACGCCTAACTGCCACAACATGGGGAGCAAATCAGGATGTACTGAACACAGCGTACAAAACATATATACACCCCATACTCGAGTACGGAGCTGAAGCAACAATCACAGCGTCAAACACCACATCCCAAATCATGGATAGAACCCAAAATGCAGTGCTCCGAGTCATCACTGGTGCACCAAAATCGACCCCGATAGCAGCAATGGAGGCTCAGTTGGAAACAGAGCCAATGCAGTTTAGAAGAGAAAAACTCAGCCTCTGGTTTTGGGAGAGAAACAAAAGGACGTACAGCCACCGATGGGCAAACTTTAAACAAGCCACAACGAGGCTAAAAACACAAAAAACTCCGATAACCACATATAAAGAGTTGATTAAGAAATACAACATCAACATTGGCACTCATACAACAGATATCAGGACACATGAAGTGTTCAATTCACTGCCCAAGGGAATCCTAAATCTTCTTCACCACAATATCCCAAAGAAAGATTGTAACCCACTAGAACTAAAGACTGCAGCCCTCAGAACCATCAACACAGTCTATCCAGAGACACAGTGGCTACATGTATATACCGATGGATCGTGCCTCCCAGACAAAGGACAGACTGGAGCTGGTTATTACTGTAATCTTTTCGAAGGATCGCTAGCAGTTGGCAACAACCAAAGTAACTTTGACGGTGAAATAACCGCCATACTAGCCGCATCAAACGAAATGAAGAAAATAAAGACACCGGCACAAGCAGTCTTTCTTGTAGACTCAATGGCTGCAATAATGGCCGTAACAAATAACAAGAAGACCGATTGCAGATCCACTCTAGCCTGTCGTCAAAATTTGTCAAAACTAATGAATAGGGGATGGAAAATTGAATTACAATGGATCCCCAGCCACGTGGATATAAGAGGTAATGAATTAGCCGACTCATTGGCAAAAAAAGGAACAACGCTCACACAGCCGAGCGTAGCAACTTCGCTCCCCTCCATAAAAATACAAATAAATGCTGCAATAAAGAGGAGCACTCAAGCCTACTTAAGGGAAGCATCTCTTAATAAACGTTGGGCTACTCTTGTCGAAAACGGGCCAATTAACAACATGTTACCCTGACGGGACGGGGTTGCACTTTTTAGACTCACAACTGGACACGACTACCTAGCTGCACACCTAAACAAGATACACGTCTTCTCGTCTCCCAGGTGCACCCTATGTGACAGCGGAGAGGACATGACAGCTGAGCACCTCCAGTCATGTACAGCTCTGGACCATAGACCCCTGAACGACACGAAGGAAGAAGAGATTTCTCGCCTCTACTGGTCAGCGCGCCACCAAATGGCCCAACAGCCAAGAGTGGGCGTTGGCTAGTAAGTAAGTAAGTACTATATAAAACCACAACATATTATACAATTTCACAAATGAGTTGTGATTCTACATTGTATGTGAAATGTTGATCCGAAGGAGAATACAATAGTAGTATTGAAACATTGAGCATACGTTCTAAAAACTATTTTGAAATTTAGGGTGTCTATAACTGGTTGCTTTAAAACCTATTTAAATATTAACTGTAGACTTAGAATTATAAAAAATATAGTTCCTTATATAATTACTTCCTATTATACATGATTAGTTTTTCTGATAATGGACAGTATTTAATCATGGCATATACAGTGTTGTCAGGACCAGAAGTAGACAATATTATCTCTCCTTGACGACAGAACTGAATGAAGTTCATGTAAAGAGATTGTAGTATATAATGAAGAATAACTAGATGAAATGACGATGAGTGGATATACTTCTTCACTGAAAGTTACCTTCATCACTGAAAGTTACGGTGGAAGGTTTCATATATTCTTAATGTTTCTCATCACTTTCATCCAGTCGCACTGTATTATCACTGACAGGAAAATGGCAGTATCACATGTAGATCATAATTTTTCCATTCAGTATTTGCAAAGGTTGTCCTTAATATTTTACCAATAAAATTTTTCAATGATTCTCTTTTACTCTCACTAAAAATTCCACTTCAACGTGTGTTTTCATTCCTCAGTCAAGTTAAAAGCTTTTCATTGTAAATGAAGAATTTTCTTGCATTTATCATCCCACCATGAAACAGGTTGATGTTATGGATGAAATGATGTATGGAAGTTTCAGCTGCATTCAATAGGTGTAAAATTAAAAAGATTATAATTGGAAGTCAAAAGATCCATGCCCAGCAATATTAAATCAATACATTTCTTTGGTATTATATTCCCAGTCCTTTTTTCGATCTAATGAAGACGTTGAACTTAATAGACTATGGAATAAATAAAGAAATCTTAATAGTATTGCAAATTTTGCATTCATCATTCCAACAAGGAAAATGTGGGTGTCATATGATGTAAGTTATCTTTGTTTTTTATAAATGTAATTTTTTAACACTTTTTGATTGAAATATTTTACTGAGAATATTATTTTAAATCAAATTAAATTCTTAACTAGATCCAAAATTTCTGAAACTAGCGTACAAATAAAAGTTATCCTGAATAGAATACTTTTAATCTAAGGTTTTATTTACTACCTTAATCAATGTACATTTTCCCCTGAATTTAATTGCTTTTACCCCTATAAGTAATTCTGAATAAAATGAACCAAACTTTAAAGTTTAAACCATCAAAAATTAAACTTGAAAAAAATAAATTTTACAATTTAAAGATTATAATTAATTATAGAATTAGAGGTTGAATCTAAACACATTGCGTCAAAAAGGGTTGTTTTCAAAAAGACGTTTTACAAATAAACATTAATAAGTTTCCTTAAAATCATTAAAAAATTATGTTAAAAACCTAAAATAAATTTGAATTGTTTTTAAGAGTTGATAATACATTTTTCAACTACTACCTAAGATCTAACTTTCATTTCTAAAGTTTGAATTTACGAAAAGCGTTTAAGGAAAAACATAAAATTTTTGAAAAAACGATCACGTGGTTTTCATTCTATGTTACGTAATAATTATCTTACAGAAATCAAATGTTTTGCCTCAAACATTGTTATAAATTAATTAGTATAAAACCTGAGCCTTTTTAAATATAAGGGCAATATTTAAATATGTTTCATTTTTACGAGAACTGAATACATCTGTATATGTAGACGCTCAGATTCAACAGATAAACAAAGGAAATTAACGTTGTCTTGCGTGCGTGTTACATTCCCATACGGGTATTGTACTGTCTCGGGCATAGAACAAGTTTGTCCCGTAATTCTACGATTCTTGGAATTGGTGTAACATCTGTTTCCTCCCCACTGTAAAGCACTACAGAATCACCGACTAAGCGACTTCTGTCATTAAGAATACGATTCTGTCGTAGAAGTTTACCGTTAAACAAGATTCAGTTGTTCTTCCCTGGTATTACACTAATGGAAGTTGAAAAGAGTCATGGATCGTCTAGTTTAGGAAAAGGGAATAAAAGTGTAGGGATTTATGTCTCGTATTGATAGAATCGGTTGCTGTAGTAGACTTCTTTGGTTTCAAGATCATATAAGGGCACCTATGTACTATACGGTTTATGGAAAAAGTATTTGGAGACGAACAAATCTTATACACAAATACCCTTTTATACACGCAAAAATAATCAATCTTTATCAGTTTTCAAACGAATTTAAAAACGTAATCTTTATGAAATAACGTCGTAGTACTTCTTGTAATACATAAAAATTATCTCTGGTGCTATCCACTATGAAATTATAAGTAAAATAATTTTTATTTTTATTTCAGATGTAACTGCTAAATATCATTTTACTAAGTTACTTTTGAATCTTAATAAGAAATCTTATTTAGTTTACGTTACTATCGAAGAAAAAACAAATTCAGACGAATAAAATAACGTTTGTCAAACCCTTAAAACTTAGTTAAAGGTTAACATTTAAATCATTTTTAACCTCAAATCGGTTTTTTAATAGAATTTTTAGTTGTTAAAAAACATTAAGGTAAAATGCCAAAGTATTCCTTAAGAAGTAAAAGCTTTTAACATATGCATAAACATTCTGAATCTACAATAAATTTAAGAAAATCGACATTTTATTTATAGTGTCTTTTAAATCTAAATAACACTGAAAAATCGAAAACAAATTTTTATAAATTTATATTTAGACTTAATAATTAAACAATTTTATTCAAAATGTCATTTTAACATAAATAGAAACTTTTTTTGTGTTTTTGGTATATCTTTCGTTAATAATAGCAGGGTTATAGCTGGCAAATGCGGGAGGGGTGGAATTTTTGATAATGCAATACTAAACGTGCTCATACGTATATCAAAGTAGAAACAGGATAAGGAAGTTGATTCACAGACAGATCGTCTTCTGTACTTTCTTATTTGCAGTTTTACACTTTTCTAGCCTCTTGCCCCCTGCCCTGAATAATGCCACTGCCTTTTAAATTTATTTTATTTGTTATACAAATTTGTATCTTATTACACTTCACTGTTAGTAATAAGTCGTTCAACATCTCTGAACCATTCAACTTGTATTTCGTCCAATTATAAATATTTAATTTTCATTTTCTATATTCTTGATATAAATTATTGATGTTTTTCCGCCAACCTTACTTTATATATATATATATATATATATATATATATATATATATATATATGTGTGTGTGTGTGTATGTGTGTGTGTGTGTGTGTATTTATAAAAGTGTTATACAAGTAATAAAGGAATTGAAATGATTCATTACAGTAATTAAATGGCCTTTACAATGATTGGCCTTTAAGTTTAATCCAAATTTTCAAAACAAATTTGTAAATTTAAATAGGGCTACAAATTTTAAACAACTACCATCGAAAGAAAAATTATAAAAACCATTTCTTTTCACTTTCTTTAAAGAAAAATAATTGTAACTTTAAACTTCCTTGCATTAATGTCGTAGGCAGAGCAAGGAAGTAAGTTCTGCTTACTTTTAAAACAGAACTTTATGCTTAATTTGATAAAAATGACTAAGTTATAAAATATTTAGAAACAACATTTGGAAAAACTAGTGTTATTTAATTTCTAAAAAGAACAAAAAGTGAAATAACAAAAGAGCTAAATAAAATACAGCGTTAGTTGTTAAGTTAGATCCCATAAGTTACATCTTTATTATTGACAATTTCTCATAAGTGAAAACACATTACTACCTGAATTTGTCTTAGTTTAAATATTCAAATTATATTATTTTTTATGAATAAGATAAACATATTTTAGAAAGAAAATGCTCACCTCGGTATCATACAGACAAGACAACGTTCCCACGAGAATGTTTACAGTTCTAACACAAGTAAATTCGATTAATGTCTAGAAGACATCTGCCACTCTAATGACGCGCTAGGCCAAACTAGCACACTGGATGTTTCCAAGAGAGACTGACGTACGAGCGCACTCGCACACAATCATTCTATTGTACAGTGATTCAATCGATTCGACCGATCGTATCATGTTATCCCTCCCCACGAAGCTAATTTTTCAATATATCTCAATCCATTCTTGTATCAACTTTGACACTCGGCAGAGGTTCGAAAATAAAAACAGGTTGTATTTCGAGATATTGCTCGTCTTTTACGTTTAACAACATTGGTTTTCCTTGAGGGAATGTGCAATCATTGCGAAGTGTTACTATAATATAATAATTAAATAATTGTAAAATATTTTTCACATCGTTTTAGGTAGGCCTATTTACCGATACAGAAATATACGAGTGACAATACTCATATTTCCTCGAAACATCTTCCCAGTAATACTCTATACGACTAGATACTTTCTGTTCTGCAGAATTGCTAAAATGATAAACTACCTTAACTTGAAAGTTAAGCACGAGTTAAGTTGTCACATACTTTTTGTGTAACTTTTGTGTAATTATGTACTTTTTGAATGGAATTATGAAACCCGTATAAAATAATAACGTATTCATATGGCAGTGTTTTTATAAAGTGAAATAAATTAATGAACCTGTACTTTGAAAAATCAGCAGGTTTATTGAATATTCACTTATTTTACTCTAATGAGGGTCGTGGCCAAGAGGCACCGAAGGGTCAGCGCCCCTTCCCTGAAGAGTTTATCATAAAAATTATGTACTGCAAAAATAAATTATCTTTTTTCCTTCCAATTAGACCTACAGTATAACATTTTATATTTCCGCTTACTAAACATAGAAATGGGACTATTGTAATGAACCATTTACAAAATTGTATTTTAATATTTAAATATTAATCGCTTTCACTTATGTACTTAAACAAGAATCTTACTTGGTATTTATGCGAGGTAACTTTCAATGGCTGGTCGTGCCGTCATCCTCGGGCATACTCAATACTGAATATGCCCGAGGATGACGGCACGACCAGCCATTGAAAGTTAGCTCGCATAAATACCAAGTAAGATTCTTGTTTAAGTACATAAGTGAAAGTGATAAGTGTATACAAGAAAACTGTTGCATAACTACAAATTTAAATATTAATGTATGTAATTTTTGTAGTGTATGTAATTTAAATATTTATTTTTGAATTTTGTAGTCCATTACGTTCTGTTAATCTTAATTAATCACTTAAACAATAGTTTATGACTATCCGAACTTTAAATTTTGTAAATTTGTGAAAACTTACTGAGACAGAACGTTTTCGATTGCTATGTGTCGATCTTCATCAGTGTCATAATATTTATTTTATATACAGTAAGAAAATCATTGCCTTTATTATTACCTATTTGTATTCTCATAATTTTAATGGGAGATATGTTAATTTTTTGTACTGATTCACTTCATATTTCTTTCGGGTTTATTTTATAGCTGTTTTGGTTCCAATATAATTTTCATCTTTGGTTGCCAAGGATTCATGTTGAAGCTGCACAGGCCGATGCAGTTATATATTGAATAATAGTTGTATTTTTTAATCAATATTTAAAAAATGTAAATTATTTTAATTTGTTAAAATAGTACCGAACTAAAACCATATAATTTAATTGATATATTTTACTCGTACTATCTTAAAAAATATATACCACTACACCATCTTATCAAGCCCTTTCATTTGGATTAAACCCCCTCTTCCCAAAATCCTGGATACGCTCTTGCTCAAATGTACTTCTAAAGAAGAAACAGATGTTGAAATGTCGGAAACCATAACCACTGGCAATAATTTGCAAAATTTGGAACACCCTTAATGTTGTCTAGCAGCACACACAAAACAACAAGTAAATGTGTCTTTTATTTCACAATATTAATATACATTTGTATTAAAATAGGGTGACAAAGTATTCTGTTAGGACAATAAAATGGAGGAATGACCCTTTATTCATACAACCATATTACATTATGCACAATAGCATCGGAGTCATTGTACAACGCTTTTCACTATATTGACGCATGCCTTTCTATTCATCCATGTCCGGCATTGAAGCACAAAAACTTTAACTTTTTAGAATGGTTATTTTAATTTCAAAAGGTTATATTTTCGTTTCTTTATAGCCAAATCTATCCTATTTTAATATAGGTATTTAGTAATAACAGTAAAACTCCAATTATCCGAAACCCAACTATTCGAATCGTTTTGAGATTTTCAGAAAAAAAATAAAATGGAAACGTTCTGCAATTTCCAAAATAATAATTATGTCTATTTGTTCAATTAGCCTTTTCTCTAGGAAGGTAGCGTAAGCGCAGCATAAACATTATTTGTATGCTGGGTCACCGTCTAAATGCAGTCCTGTGTGTCTAGTTGGCTGTCGCCCGTCGTCAGGTGTCTAGCCCATAGAACACTTAATAAGTACAAATATACTCTGTATTAAGTGCTCTGTGGTCTATCCCGGTCACCATTCGTTTTGATTAGTCCGTCAGTGTGTCTTTGATTGGCAATGCTCAGTTTTGTTTGTGAGTTTCGTTGATCATCATTGCTTCTAAAAGAAAACGAGTTGCCTTACAGTAGGCGGATTAACTAAAAATTATAGATCAATAAAATAAAAGAGTTACGGGTATACAGTTGGCTTAGATGTATGGTGTTGGTCAATCAACGATGTCAAACTTTTAAAGGAACAAACCTGCATTTTTAAACTTCGTGTCAGTGCTTGAAAATGAATATGAAAGTTCTTCAAGAAAATCAATGAAGGTAGAAAAAAATCATTCGAAGATGTCGTTTTCAAGTGGTTTTTGCAACAACTTTCTATGGGAAAACCGATTTCGATTCCGATTCTTTGTAAGGTCTTAAGAGTCTTTCTGAAAAAGCTTAGAGAAAAATATAAAACTATACAAAAAGATTTTCACCTATTTCAAGTTTCATACAGTAGGCCTAATTTCTTAAAATTACGTTAAAAAAACAAATATCAGAATTTTCATTCGAACTGATTCGGATAATTGGAGTTCTACTTCAACACGCTGCTTTATTAGTAGATTTATTCTATAAAAAATTATGTTTGTAAAATGTGGTTATGTTTACAGCACGATAATTTATGTATGTTTAAACTACTATTTATTGTTTCTAACACTTTAAATCACCTGTTTTTTGTTTTGAGTATGCATTTGAGAAACATATGGGAAAAGAAAAAAATCGAAGTTGAATAGTATTTGGTTAAATATTATTGGTTTATTGTATATATGGTTTCTAACACTTCAAATCACCTGAATTTGTTTTGAGTATACATTTCAGAAACATATGGGAAAAGAAAAAAATCGAAGTTGAATAGTATTTGGTCAAGTATTAAGTATAATAGACTATTCAAAAGTTATGAAAACTTGCATTATTTTAATTATTTTTATATAATAATTTAATACATATATAGTTCATATTTTTTTCCAACACAATGAGTTTTCGTAGTTAGTTTTGCCGTTATTTTATGTTCTGAAAATCATTTCTTTGTTGAATTTTCAAATATAAAACATTGATAAAATACACTGTACTATACAAGTCAAAACATGAGTCATATGTTGCTATACAGTAAGCATTTACTGACAGTATAAATATTCTGTAGATGAATTCACGATTGCAACACGATGACAAAAAACTCTGTAAAAACAGATGATGAAACCAGCATGTGTTATCCAACCCCCCTTCTCACAACCGCAATAGCATGGTTTACGAGAATTTGCAGCTGTAAATTATTTTGTACACTTTTAACTTTGCGAAAGACAAAATTCTCGATTCTATATTTTCACTCATTAGTTCATATAGAGGGTAGAACAGAAAAATCTAGTACAATTTGTTAGAAAATTTTTAATTTATATAATTTTAAAGATAAGGAAGAGTAGGCCTAAATTAATCACTTTTACATTAGTTTATGACCATCCGAACCTTAATTTATTTTGTAAATAAGTTAAATTTTGTAATTATTTTGTGAATACAATTATTAAGTCGGTTTCGCCGAACTTAATGGACTACAAAATTCTAAGACTTAATATTTAAAATTTAGCGTCTTTCATCTAAACATTTAACCGCCTTGAGCGAACTTTTGTTTCTAGCTCTTGGTAATTAAAATGATTATATATATATATATATATATATATATATATATATATATATATATATATATATATATATATATAATATGTTTTCTTGTATAATATCAAATACAAGAATAATTTATTAATTTGTATTCAAAGCTTTTCGTTGATAAACAGTACCAACTTCATCAGGAATGAATAATACAATCACTATGTTATTAATAATTAATAAATAATTCTTGTATTTGAATAACCTTAGTTGTTTTTGATATATATATATATATATATATATATATATATATATATATATATATATATTATATTATATTAAATATGGTGATATGTTTTCTTGTAATATAGTTAATAAATTTAAAATATTTCAAAAACAGGAATACTTTTAATGAATATATTTATTCAAAGCTTTTCGCCGATAAAATAGTATCAACATCTTCAGGAAAATAATTATCTAATAAAATATTTTTACAAAATATTATTATTTTTACAATTTTGTAAAAATATTTTATTAGATAATTATTTTCCTGAAGATGCTGATACTATTTTATCGGCGAAAAGCTTTGAATAAATATATTCATTAAAAGTGTTCTTGTTTTTAAAATATTTTAAATTTATTATATATATATATATATATATATATATATATATATATATATATACATATCCTTTACAATCCTACAAGAAATTAAGCATTTAGTTTTTAAAAAATTTGCTGTTCTACTGTTACACATCATGAGGTTTTTAAAATTACTACTATGATATTACTTGGCAAAAAACCATTACTTACTGATATTTTTCAGAAGACGCGTTTCGCACTAGATCAGTGCATTGTTCAAGAGTCACGGACAAGACTGGTGTATTAATGTTCTGTGGTGTTATTGTTCATAGAGCAGTTGTTAATTATGAGTTCGAATATAGTATTAGACTGTGAGTGTGTTTTGTCGTTTAGAATCTATTGTGGGTGGTTTTGTGGCGTTTGTATATTTCGTAGTTTTCTGTTGTGTTTAGTTTGTTTCTGTTGATATAGTGATGGAGTGTGTAGTGTGTTCTGTATGTAAATGGCAAAGTCTGATTAGGGTACTGTGTTTTTACGCGTTCCTTGTATCGTGTGGTAATATTTCCCCTGTTTGACCTATAGAAGCTGGGGCAGTCGTTACATGTGAACTTGGATACTCCTGCATTGTCGTCTTTGTTCTGGAGTGTTTTTGTATTGTGTATGTGATTTTAAGTTGTGTTTGATGTTTTAAAAGCTACTTTGAATTTGAGTTTGCAGAATGAATAAGCTTATTTTTGTGATGTTTTGGCGTGATATATTAATTTTATGTATTTTTGTAAGCCTACTTGTGTGTTGTTTTTTTTTGTTGTGTTATGTGTGTGTTGTTTTTATTTTTACGGATAACGTTGTCAGAATGTGTTTGTATCAGTTTTTATAGGCTATGAGTTTTATTGTGTTGAGTTCGTTTATTTTGTCTTTGTTGTTCATGGGTATGTTACTCTGCGGTCATATAGTGGAAGGCTGTATATTTGTGTTGTATGGGGTGATTGGAAGTATGGTGTATAACTCTCAGTGATGGTGGGCTTTATGTATATTTTAAATGTGTGTTTGTTGTTTTGTTTAGTAATTGTGATATCTAGGAAGTTGATGCCGTTCTGTTTGGAGTGAGAAGTTTATGTTATTGCGTAATTTGTTTATGTATTTGTGGAAGGTGTTTATTTACCTTTTGTTTCTTTTGTATAGGATTAAGATGTCATTTAAATAACTGTGTCAACTAATTATTTTGTGGGCGTATTTATTGTTGTTTATGATGTCTTTTTGTTCAAGATTCTGTATAAATATTTCTACATTATGCTTGAAATGGAGGCAACCATTGCCAGGCCATTGATTTGAGTGAAGTATTTGTTGTTGTGTGTAGAATAAATCTGGGATGTGATCGTTTTAGTGTTATTATTTCTTAGGTTATGCTGTAAGGTATGTTGTTATCTATTAACATTTTTAAAAGTATGTTTATTGTTTCTTTGCTGAATATATTGGTGTATAGGTGGGTTATGTAAAATGAAGCCAGTATGGGATTATGTGGAATGTGTTTTTTATTTTTGTGTGAAGATCTATGTTGAAAACACGACAGGGCAGGAGTATACGAGATCACATGTAACGACTGATCCAGCCGTTAGGTCAAACAGGGAAAACTTCATCACACCATACAAGAAACATAAAAAACACATAACCCAAATCAAACTCGCAATTCACATACAAAACACACAACAATATAGACACTAACCTAAAAGTCCTTCACTACATCACAAAATGCTAAATGAAATATATGAAATATATAAACACAGCAAAAACCATCCACAATACATTCTACACGGCAAAACACATTCACTATCAAATACTATATTAGAACATAAAATTAACAACTATGCTATGAACAATAACACACCACAGAACACCAATACACCTCAGACTCACACTAATACAACACATCTGAAGAACAGTCCTGTCCGTGACTCACAGCACTGAACAATGCACTGATCTAGTGTAAAACTCATCTGTTAAAAATATCAGTAAATAGTGGTTTTTGCCAAGTGATACCATAGTAGTAAGAACATACTATTTTAGGGTCTAAATGCTTATGTTCTAACTAGTGATGTGAGCCAGGAATATTCCCAGTGGGAAGGGAATTTATAAATGGGAATATTTCCAGGGAACTTCACAAAAGCTTTCTAAGTTCCCAAAACGAGGGAATTTATGGAATAAGCTGATTTAAATGTGGGTTATTTTGTCTTAAAATTGTTTTGAAACCTTAATTGGTTCTAAATGATCAGTAACAAAGCCAAATAATCAAAGATATTGTGATATACATACCAGGCCAAAAACTTTAATTTTAACTGTGGTATAAATTTTGAGAGCGGACTCGGTTGATTATGAGGCCGAGACCCAAAAGCAATTTCATTATAAGCTCAACAAAACCTGATGATATAAGTTTTGAAGAATACTAAGTTAAGTAGCCAATTTATTTATCAAAAATATTATTAAAATTAATTTCTCTTATGGTTGAATTCAAATGTTTCAAACCATTTCGGTTTTTCCTAATAGTGGAGACAAAATTATTTAAAATGTAAATATTTTGGATTTAAGATTATTCAATAAGTTAAAATGACCTATTAGTAATTTGGGAGTATTTTGCATTATTTTATGACAAATATACAAGAATTTGTAATAGGTATCAAAATTTGATCATTTTCTTTGATACTAAAAAAACATGACAGTGATCCACAAAGCAATCATGTGGTGTTCAATAACATTTAAAGATGAGGACAGCCAGTTTACTGCTAAAATAAACAAAAAGGGTTGAAATGCAGTACTCCGGCACTATACGATATTTTGGGAAATTATTCAAAACCATCAAATTGGACGATATCCACAAGAATTTTTTAAAAATTTAAGTAGGAAAGTTACTTTTTTTCAATTTAAAGTAGGGTACTAAATTCAGCGCGGATATAGAAGTTGTGAATAGGCGCGGAGTGATACTTACGTCACAGTACTGCGCATAAGGTTGTACGCAGTGTCCGCGGTACGTCACGCAACCTTACGTGTGTAGATATTTGAGAAACAACTTCTACAGTTAGGATAGATTTCGTTTTAAATTTATAAAATACTGTATACCTATATTAAAAGATACCGAAAAAGTGTAAAGTCAGGTTAGGTTTGGTTTTAATTTTATACATTGAAATTCAGTTGTAAAATCACGAAGCATTTGTATAACTCTGCGCCTATTCACAACTTCGCTTAAATTTTATACATATATTTAAATATACTTATAAAGTCTCCAGTTAGGATAGATTTGGTTTTAAATTTATACAATACTGTATACCTATATTAAAATATACCTAAAAAGTGTCGTCAGGTTAGATTTGGTTTTAATTTTATACATTGAAATACAGTTGTAGCATTTGTATCACTCCGCGCCTATTCACAACTTCTACATCCGCGCTGAATTTTTTACGCTACTTTAAATTGAAAGAAAAGTAACTTTCCGAGGTCAATTTTAAAAAAATTCTTGTAGATAACGTCTTATTTAATGATGTTAAACCATTTCCCAAAATATCGTATGGCGCCGAGCTTACTACAAAAAGTATCGAAATTTTATGTGAACGTCTCAAGACTTAAATAGTTTTTATTTTTGAATATAACTCTTTATAAATTAATTTATGTGTTCATATTAATAGATTAGTTCTAAGGGATTTAAAACCTATTAGTTTAAGAGAAAATCATAAGTTTCCATAAATTCCTGGGAATTTATGAATTTTGGGAATATTCCCGGCAATGTTCCCTGGGAATTTTACCTCAAGTATAAATTTCCAGGAATTTTACATCACTACTTCTAACTAATAATCATACTGGATTCATTTAAAAATAGAACTTTACTTAGACTTACTAACAGAAAAATGTTCGCCTTATGCAAATGATTGAACGGAATCTGAAAGCTCATATACGATGCAGGTGGTTGGCAGGTAAACAAGTCTTTGCTACACCTCAAATAAGTCTTAGTTAACTTTACATCTTAAAAACGTCCTTCAACTCTAATAATAAAGAAATGTAAAGTATAACATTAATTAATAAATAAAAAAAAAGTCAAAAAGTAGGTTAGCCCAGATATGTGGCCCAGAATGATGATACTGACTAAATTGAAAATTTTTTCTGAGTTACGCCCGGTTTGATTATAAATATAAAGTAAAATGCAGTTTTGGCCAAAAATTCGTTGGGATCTGAATTGCTGAATACTTTATGTTCAAGACTAGATGAAAGCTGACATTTTCCAAAAAGTAACAGTGAACTGATGAACTTTACTAAAAACCTAACATTTTACAAACCATTACCTTCAGTTGGAATGAATAGCTGCAGGCGTGATGCTCTACAGTATGTCTTCAACTTTTCCTGCTTTTGAAGAAGTAACTTTCAACAATATATAACGTTTAAGCTAAATCAGACAATTAATGATATTTCTTCAATTTGAAAATTCGCAAAAGTTGGGGTCAACACAAAGGAGTCCCAACGAACAGGCTCAAAATTCAAAAGTATAAAATAAAGTTCACTTCTAGTTTAAACATGGCCAAGATCTGGTAGACATACGATCATTTCTATTTTACAAATGACCACCATTTAGAAGACAAACGGTAATTTTTATTTTAGACTCTGTTAAGATTGGCAAAACCTCTACTAGCCCGTGTCCGGCCTCTTGTTCGCTATATGTTCATGTTGTGTTGTCAGTTTGATATATGGTTGACAAGTACTGTCAATTTAAAAATGAAACATTTGAAATGGGAAATAATGACAAAGATGCATATGGTGCTATGGGAAACAATCTTACAGTTGTTCAAAAAAGGATCTATTATATCCATCTAGTCACTTCAAAAAGTATATAAAGGTTTTAGAGTGACATAAGTCATCATCATCATCAAGTATTCTAACACAGTGACTTGAGATTATTTAGAAAATTTATTTTCTCTTAAATAAGACCAGGAGGATGTAATGAAAGATCATCCTCCTCCATTGAAAATTAAAGGGATACTACAGACAAATATAAACACTAATAACAAAAAAGGTGGCTCAGAAACAATTGTCAGCAGAGCGTTATGGTTTACAGGTATCACAGTGGCCAAAACTGATCTGGAAACTGTTAGTTCCTTTTGACTATAAAACAATCTGTATGAAACAGTAAACAAAGTGACCTCTCAACTTTTTCACCAGGACCAAACAAAGATTATCTTGGCATTCAAGATGATAACTTGGAATATCTCTCTATTTAGGGGACAAAAAACATAACACCAACTATCCAGTATTAAAAGTAAAAAATGAAGTGACAACAATAATTCCCAAATTAGCATAACTGCCTCTTGGATAACATCTGTCATATGGAGAATTGGCAATCCTGTCTTTCGAATGGTTTCAACAAGCCAAAGCTATGAAGAATTTGAAATATATCATAAGAACCATATTTCGAAAGAATTATGTTTGTCTTACTTATTTTTCATACTAATAATTCGGAATGTGTATGTATTCTTATACTGATATGTTAAAAGGTTTGTATTTTTTTTTTACATTCATTTTGCAATAATTTAAAATGTACTTTTGTCAACATTAACTTAGCTCAATAAATTTCTTTAGCAGTGTACTAATTTTAACTATATAAATAAGTCTGTTAACCATATTATAAAATTATAGAAGTTATAATACTTTTGAAGATGATTACCATGTAATAAAAATGTACACAAGGTAATTGTAATAAAATATAAGATTTTTATATTGTGGTTAGTAGGTTTTTATTTATTTTATTAGCTAAACTCTTAAAAATCACATAATCATCAAAATTATGCTTCAGGTTAGAAAACAAATACATGTTTAAAATTACTATTACAAAAATTATGATTCATTATAAAAATTATTATTCAGATTTACTAATTTTTGATAAGACCATATATGAATTTTTATATGTCATCATTAGTTATTTTCCTTCACTGAGCAAACGATTGTGTGGAAAGTCAATTTTGAAAAATAGAAAAACTGTTAACATCTTATAAAATGTTTATTTTCAATTATTATTATTTGCAAAAAAAGTTTTAATTTAAAAGAATTTAAAGTTTATAAAAACCTGCCATACATTCCTGTTTTAATTCATCTTGTCTTGGTCCATTTCTTTCAGCTCTGCATTCAATTATAATCGATTTTGTAACTTTTCACACAGGCTCCACAAATTTAAGTCAATCTCTTCTTCTTTCTTCTATTTATAAACTATATTAATATCTTCCGAATTCGTTAATTTTGAATTCGAATCACTTTATTATTACACTTAGTTCATAGCGTCTTGTAAAATGTTTGTACAACTTGGCATTTTCTGTTTAGGATGTTATTATAATACTAATACACCATTGAGACTGTTCATTTGGATATCTAGATATATAGTCCAGGCTCTGTTAGCCACCTTACCAGACGTCAAATCATGCACAAATGTTTTATTCTGATCTTTGTAACACAGTACAAAGAAAAAAACGTCCATCTCCTCGAACCATTTATTTGGGACTCAATAGAACCCAAGCCAAAAGAATGTTATCACTTCTGAGAATTCTCTATTGTTTCACTCTTCACTTTTGTCCAATTAGCATCTAGTCATACCGAAGAGTTTGCTATGGAAATTTGTTCTGCCCACAAAGCGCTGATGCCATTGCTATGTGCTTGGTTAGTCTTTATTAACATGTTCTGCATATCTCAAAATTATCAAGTATGGCTTTCAGTATCTACTGTGAGGCTATAGGTTTTGCAACTGTTTACCTCCTCGGTATTGAGGCTACATTTTAGATTACTTTTTAATATTCTAGGCAATGTTTATAACTCATACTAATCTAAAGAATTTTACATATTAATTTAAATTTTGCTTATTTTATCATTCCTTTATTCTCTGTTTCTAACCTAGTTTGACATATTTTATTTAAATTTTGTAACATTATTTATTTTTACCTACTGTCTATTTCTTCGACTGTTGCCTATTTGTGATGGTCATTTGGTCATTGTAATGTGTAGGGTCACAAAGATGGAGTAGACCTACTGCCAATTGGGGTTTTAAAGATATTGTTAGATCAATGTAGATTTTATGTAATGTAACCCCCTGGTATTTACAAATGGTAATATGGTTCAATTTATTTTAGAAACCTTACCTTTATCCACAAATTAATTGTTCTTTATATTTTGAAAAGACTCAAAGGGTCAATTGTTTTCCTTACCAACTGCATCTTACGATTTAACTTAGGCAGACAGGCTGTCTATTCAAATCATTCTAAAGAACACAGGTTACATTGAGAATCTCATTTGTATTTTCAAAAAAAAAGATTTTATTTTTAAATAATTAAAAATATTACACTTTAAATTTCCTCTATGCGTCTAACAATAAGAATTAATATTCTTAGTCTTTTACAAATTGTTAAGACAACACTAGGTCACTGCACACTAGATTTGTATATTTACTGATTTCAATATATCGAAAAACATTAAGAAATTAAATTTAAAACATACCTAGGCAATCATTTGAAATTACATGGCTCTGTTAACATATTTCAAAACTTTACACAGTCTTACTCTTATAATATAGATATAAAAAAAAAAAACAAAACAAAGCTACTTATACAACATTTTCGGTAGTTATTAAATTTTGAAAATTAAATTATTAACTTTTGAATTTTGTTGTCAATTACGTTTGGTAAAACTTATTATCACTTTTACATTAGTTTATGACTTTCGAACTTTAAATTTTGTAAGAACATACTGAGACAGAACGTTTTCAATCGCTCCGTGGCGATCTTCATCAGTGTCTTCTGCTTGGAATTGTTAGGTTAAGCGGCCCGGCAAGCTGGCCTGAGCAACCGGGCGGGTCCACAGGTGGCGGATAGTGGGACGGCCTACAGAAATGTAGGTTACCTGTGAATAAGGATTCCGGAAGGTTTCTGAATATGCAGGCCTGGACCAAGGCTATGGTTCAAAGGTGAGGAATTATCCCTCCTCGTCAGTCTACCGGTTGGGGGCGGTAGAAATAACTGCTCTGACTGGGGAGACTGGGGTAGTTGGGAATTAAGTCCTCACAATGCTACTCTCACCTCCCGGGTGAACCAAGGGCAATGCGACAGTGAAGTATGGGCGGGAAACTACCCTAACGACACAGTTGTAAAAAAGAGAGTAAAGCAGGCTGTTCGCTTCATGAGCAACAGTTAATAATGTCCTGAACTTGGGGTGTGCTTCAAGGTCAGTGACTGAATACCCAATCCAAGGTGGAAGGCATCGTGCCGAAGGATGAATGGCTGCAGGGTATAAAATGCAGTTGCACACGATCCCCTTGAGGAACCAGACAAAACCTCATTGTATGTTGTCTTGCCAGGGCAGTGGGGGCTCTGCTCTGGTCGACCGTTATTTCCCCCATACTCGTGGGACTTTAATGGACCAAGTAAGTAAAAGAATTGATTTCGAGACTGCACAGACAGTGGGAGCCAATGAGACGGCAAACCGTGAGTCTGTAGCAGATGTGTCAACGGCAACCATCACTGGGGGTGCGGGGGCGGCTGTCAAGCTGCCGACTGCAGAAACCGGTGAAGTGGCTGTAGAGTTGAGCACGCTGTCTAGTCCTGGGGCTGCTCTGCGGACCCAGGCGACTGCAAATTAAGCAGAATAATGATCAAGATCCTCCAAGTGAACCTACAGCATAGCAGGGCGGCGAGTGCTGTCGTGTGTAGGATGCTGGACAGGGGAGAGGTGGACTTGGTTCTCATCCAGGAGCCATGGATTTCTAGAGGACGAATATGCGGGCTGGCGACATCTGGAGGTAAGTTGTTGTACGATAAGGACTCCGGTTTTCCCAGGACGTGTATCCTGGTTAGGAGGGGGTTGAGTGCTTTTGTACTAACGGACTTCTGCTGCAGGGACTTAATAGCAGTGACGGTGGAGCTGCGGGCGGAGGGGAGGATGAAGAGGCTGAACCTTGCCACGGCATATCTCCCCTTTGACTACGCGGGGGCTCTACCAACACAAGAGCTGAGGAGGCTGGTCGAGCACTGCGGGGCTGTGGATGAGAAGCTGCTGGTGGGGATGGATGCTAACTCCCATCACACTTCGTGGGGAAGTACAGGTACCAACACTAGAGGTGAGGAACTTTTAGCTTATCTTAGCTCTAAGAATTTACTAGTCTTAAATCAGGGGGAAGAGCCGACGTTTGTCACTAGGGCCAGACAGGAGGTCCTGGACATTACGGTGGCATCGAACCAGACGGCTAGGTATGTACTAAAGAGGCATGTGTCGGATGAACCATCTTCTTCTGACCACAGACATATTAGGTATGATATCTCTCTAAATCCAGCCATGCTTCGGCCAACCAGGGATCCAAGAAGAACAGACTGGGACTCCTACAGGAGGGACCTGGGAGTTCGGATTGAGGAGGCTGGATTGGAGTATGGTGGGAGGAGAGAGCTAGAAGACTCTGCCGCATTGGTTGGCGAGGCTATAGTAGAATCCTTTACTGATAACTGCCCTCTTAGTGAGGGGAGAAAAGTAGGGGATCCGTCATGGTGGAGCAAGAAGCTAGCCAAACTTCGGAAGACCACCAGGAGACTCTTTAATAGAGCAAAAAAGAACGGGGAGTGGGACCAGTATAGGAAAACACTAACCGAATACAACAGGGCATTTAGAGAAGCACGCAGGAAGTCCTGGAAGGAGGTCAAGAGATTGACAAAACTCGGGAAGGGGCACGACTGCATAAAGTGCTATCTAAGGACCCAGTTAACCCTGTGGGGATGCTAAGAACCCCACTGGGAAGTATAACAAAAACTGCAGGGGAAACTGTGGAAGAATTAATCAGAACACATTTCCCTTCCAGTACCCTGAGGAAACTTGGGGGAGCAGACACTGAACCAGTTGCCAAACTCTCCACAAGACGTGGTAAGAGGGAGCACTGGGAAGTGGCAAGGAGGATAGTAACTCCACAAAGGGTAAGATGGGCTATTGGTACATTTAAACCCTACAAATCTCCAGGTCCAGATGGGATCTATCCTGTGCTGCTGCAGCAGGGAATGGATTTGCTGGTACTGGTACTTACTAAATTATACAGGCTAAGCATTGCTTTAGGGCATGTGCCGGCAGCCTGGAAAGCTAATAAGGTGGTCTTTATACCTAAGCCCACGGGTAACCAATCGGAAGGGAAAGGATACAGACCTATTACACTCATGTCCTTTGTTCTTAAGGGACTTGAAAAACTGGTTGATAGGCATATTAGGGGGGAGGGTGCTTTGGCCATAAAACCACTGCATTGGAACCAGTATGCTTATCAACCGGGGAAATCCTGCGAGGGAGCTCTCCATCAAGTGGTTGGTAGGATTGAGCAAATGATCGCCAAGAAAGGTTGTGCCATAGGTGCCTTCCTCGACATTGAAGGGGCTTTCAATAACCCCTCAGTGGAGACGATGGTAAGTGGTGCAAGACGTCATGGAGTGGATGCAACCACTTGTGGTTGGATAAGTTCCATGTTAACAAACAGAAGCATTTCTGTAGAGGTGGCAGGGGAGGTCAGAAGGGCGGAGACAAGTCTGGGCTGTGCACAGGGGGGGGGGGTTCTCTCTCCTCTGTTGTGGTGCCTAGTGGTTGACAACCTTATTGAACTCCTGAATGAACAGGGGTACTTCTGTCTAGGATATGCGGACGACATAGTTGTTTTGATCCTGGGCAGATTCCCTGATACAGTCCTTGAGGTAATCAGAAATCCTCTACGACTGATTGAAGAGTGGTGTAAAAAGGAGAACCTTAGGGTAAATCCAAAAAAGACTGCTCTCATTAACTTCACCAGACAGCGAAAAGATCTGACGACCAGGATGCCCCGCTTGTTTGGTGAATACCTTGAGTTTGTGGGGGAGGTGAAGTACCTGGGAGTTACTCTGGACAGGAAACTCACCTGGAACCCACATCTTGAGAGGACAGTTAACAAGGCCAAAAGGGCACTGATGACTGTGAGAAGAATGGTGGGTAAGAAATGGGGACTGAAGCCATCAATGATGCACTGGATGTATCTGAGGGTGATAAGACCTATGATTACCTATGGAGCTCTGGTGTGGTGGACAAAGGCCAACCAGGCACAGACAAGAGCTAAACTGAGCTCTATCCAGAGAATGGCCTGTCTGTGCACACTGGGAGCGATGTCAACTACACCAGGTGCAGCAATGGAAGTAATGCTTAACCTCCCTCCCCTTGAGCTTGTCCTTAGGGGAGAGGCGAGGCTGGCGGCATGGAGATTGCGCAACTCGAGCAACTGGGCTAACCTCCCAGATGTCTCGAGACATATGAGTATCGAGTGCGTGGTCAAAGAACCCGTCTTGGAAATGGGCAGCGACCACATTACTCGAATGTTTGCACCTGACCAGGTCCACCAAACTATGATGGAATGGTCAGGGACACTAACATCGGGAGCTCAGATCTGGTACACAGATGGCTCCAGGATGGACTTCGGCACTGGAGCGGGGGTGTATTGTAAAAACCCAAGGGTAGAACTAGTTTTTTTCTTGGGGAGGCATACCTCTGTCTTTCAGGTCGAAGTATATGCTATAAATGCCTGTCTGGGAGAGATAGCGAGAAGGGAAACACATGGGCCCCGGATTGCTATTTTCTCCGACAGTCAGGCAGCAATTAAGGCACTAAACGGACACGTGGTCACCTCGGCCATAGTCAGGGAGTGCCTAATTAACCTACAAGCTCTGGCAAGGCACAATCAAGTCAAGATTGGTTGGGTGCCAGGGCATAGGGGAATACTTGGAAATGAAGCCGCAGATGCGCTGGCCAGGGAGGGGTCCTCGACTCCCCTGATTGGACCGGAGCCTGCGGTAGGTATTTCCAAATCCATGGTCAAGATAGCAGTGCGAAGGTGGATGGCTGAAAGACACTGTGAGCACTGGATCAGGGCCGAAGGGATGAGACACAGTAAGCTAACCCTTAGGAAACCTTCCTTGGGGCTGCAGAAGAGTCTCATCTATCTGTCTAGGCAGGAATTGAGGATAGCCACAGGTCTACTCACGGGACACTGTGGACTAAGGAAACATTTGCATAAAATGGGTATCTACAAAGATGAACCAGTGTGCAGATTATGCGGGCAGGAACTGGAGACTGCCACACACATTATTTACAGATGTGAAGTACTTGCTGAGAGGCGCTTCAACCTCTTTGGTGATGGAACGGCTTTGGTGGATGCTGAAGGTAAAACTCTAGTCAGGAAACTCCTAAACCTGGTAAGAGGGAAGGGGCTATTTGACTAGATCAGGGAGGTAAGTACAATATACCTTAAGGTAGCAGTGCTTCGGGCAATTCAAACCCACTCCCAAGTTAAAAAAAAAAAAAAAAATACGTTAAGCGGTGACGGTTTTAAAGCCAGGTTTTCGATAGTATCAAACAGTATGTGTGATTTGTATTAGGTTTGTTCGTTTAATATGTTTGTATTTTGGGTTTTTATTTTTTTGTAAATTTCATATTGTTCTAGTGTGTTGAGATATGTCCTCCTTTTTTGTTGATGTGTAAGATCTCTACATTATGTTAAATGTCTGTATATGTGTCTTTGTGTCCTGTTTCTTTTATGTGATTATAAAATGCTGAGTTGGTTTTCTGTTTGTAGCTCTTTGGCCTCAACTCTTTGTTTGAAGCTGCAACCTATTTGCCCAATGTAGAATTTGTTGTACTTGTTGCAGTTTGATTTGTATACTTGTAGTATAGATTGTAGTATACAAGAATAATAACGATTGCAGGCCCATGGTGATCCTTCGTCTACAGTAGCTGGCGAAAGATATATCAAACGCAGTTTCTCACAGTAAGGTGGTTACTGAATCCCTACTCTTATACATTCAGAAAAAGCCTTTCATTGATTTATGGTTTATCATGGACTTCTTCTTTAGCGTTGTCATAAAACATTTTTAGAAACACAAATTTCTTTTAAACTAAGCTGATTTTACATTAGGTAAAATAACAAATATTTATGCAATATGTTGAATTGTAACAAAAAATTGCAAAAATTGTACATGTACCTGTTGAAAAAAAAACTTAAAAATATATAAAATTAAGGCAGTGTTAAGAAAGTTTTAACACTATCAAGCATATTATGATCCCTTGGTGCTGATAATAGGAGGATATTATTGTATCACACAGAGAGAGTCTCTTACTTGAAGTAGAACTGCCCCAAAACATGAACTTGCTTCTTATAGATGCCTCCCATTACTTCTAAGAGAGAAAGGAACGGAAGTAGTCCTAAGAAGGGAAGTACTCATAACATTCAGTATATTAAATTTAATCAGGTACAATATTTATAAAATGCTCCTAAATTTGTTGAAATTAGTAGGATGGTAATTTATAAAGAGGATGGTTATAAAATTATTACAAATTTCACTGTATATGTAATTCTAAATTTAAAAATCTGTTACATATGCTTCCTCAAACTCATGTTTAAACTAACTGTTTTTTTTCTACATCGAGCAATTATTTTTTTTCAGTTTAAATAAAGCTTAATGTATATGCATAGAACTCAGAAGTTAGGGTAAAGTAACGCCTGCCAACAGCATAGTGCAGGTAAACACTTGTGATTTTTTGATGTCAGGTGTGTCATATTAGATCAATGTACACTAGATGACAAAATGACATATTTACAAGAGTTCAATATGAAAGCAACAGAATATGTTGACAGTATAAGAGCAATTTCTTCTTACTTTGTTTACACAAAAAAAAAATATACACAAAAGTAAGATTTATAAGGATATGATCTCGTTAGGTCATCAAATAACATCAAAAGATACAAATATCAATAACACTACGTTTTAAAAACCTATACCAAATGTATAGCAATTGAAAAATTCATGAAATATGAAAATATAGGACAAATTTAGATAATAATATTTATATTGTAAAGAATATTTAGAACAAGATGAGCAAATTTAATTTGTGCGATTAGAATTTATGTGATTATTTACCTAAAATCTGAATTATTATCCCAATGATTATTTAAGTGATTGATTAAGCAGACTCCTAAAATTTTTCCTTTAAAAACTGCAATAACTGATGGAGCTGCATTGATAATTGAACATTGATCATTGAGGTATTTAATAAGATATCCGAGGATAAGAATCATAGAGTTATCAACAGCATTGTCATTCATGGATACAAGACGACATAGTGGTCATAGTAAGCACATGTTGAGAATAACCTCCAATGAACATGTTACATTCACCGTATTCCAAATCAAATAAATTTTATATAATGAAACAAAATGTAAGATCATTTTGTGCAACGCCCTTAACATTGGGTGGTTTTAAAAAAAGACCCACTTTGGGTGGGTGTTCAAAAAACAAAGAGGAACTGTAACTGGGTATTGAAATTGTTTTGGACATCATTTAAAATGTGTATTTTTTGTAGTGTTCAATCATGTAATATGAGTCTGTTACTTTTATTTATTTGTGTAAAATTTGTAAATTTAATGTTATCTTTTGTAGATATGATATGTTCACTAAAGTATAATTTCGTGATATGATTTGTAGGTGCTAGTAAGTTTAGACAATTAGTAAGTCATAAGTAATTATTTAAAGAACTTCTTTATTTAAGAAGTAATTATGTATTCATGAGTACCAGGTTCGGCTTCATCAATGAAATTATGGTTTTGAAATGTGTCAGCAAGTAATTTAATAGTTTTCACTTAGTTCTTTAAAAAATTACTTATAATTCAATCAGTGAAATCAAGATGATTGCAACAACCAACTTTTAAAAAGTAAGTGATGATATAGAAAAAGTGTATACTTATTATTTCATATTAAGGTAAATAAAAATAAATAAAGAATTTTAATAACGAGAATAACTGTCTATCACTAAATTTGAAAAAGAATATTTTAAAAATATATGACTGAAATTGTAATTTCCTTGCTGTTATTTGATTACTAATTTTTATTTTTACACGGGAATTGGAAATAAAGAAATTTAACTGCAAAATTATACTCATACAGATTTGTATACAACATTTTGCATTTTTTTTTTTTAATACTGATTTTTAAACTTTCTATATTTGATTTAACAACTATTAAATTCACCAGATCATGAAATATTATATGTAGTCATTTTTTCTTTTCTTCATAAACATCACAAATCCTCCTAGAAGCAATCAATATCTTATAACTGTCCTTGAATCATTAATCCCATCACACATGTAAATCATATAATTAGTTACATATATTTTTGGATAAACAACATAGGATGTCAAAAGGAAAAAACATATTTATGATAAAAAACAAACATACATAACAATAATCAGACCACATTTATACATCCTTTGTTTTAGAAGCAATAGCAATTTGCTCTCTAATTTCTGTTAATAATCCGTTCATTATACTTTTAGAGAGAAAAACAAATACACTGCCTGAAAGAAATAACAGCAGTTATTTAGAATAAATTTTCCTTAAAATAAAACAAAAGTATTCAGAAATCAGACTGTTTTCAATGCAATTGTTTCGTTGTTTAATTTGTAACCTAAAAGAAAATAAATCTAAGTAAATTTCAATGCATATAAAAACAAAAAAACTATTCTAAGAAATAAATACTATTAAAAAAGTAATAATTACATATTTACTTACCAAATGTGGTAGTTGAGTAGTATGATTAACCAAATGAATCAAGATACAATTTCTGTTGAAGAAACAACAGTTGTCCAAATTAAAGATGATGTAAATGAAAAGACCAAATAGTTCAAATATGAAAAACCCATGATGAGAGTGATTATTAATGTATCTGTTAAAAAATTAAGGTTGTAACAATTTTATAAATCTGCCTAGTGTCTATAATTCAAAATGTTTTTTGCACCTCTCTACAAATCTTAGATTTTTGTTAACCTTAGATTTATATTTATAAACATCTGCCTATCAAACGACGCAAGATTCCAGGAATTCTTACTTTGATATGTTGAGGGGAGTGGAAGCATTGTCTTCTCTTCCCATCAACCTTCTGGTTTCACCATCAGTTCTACACAGGCATTTCACGTGTAAGTGATATTTGTTTTAAGGTTATGTTATGTTTCCTTTTGCACATTCCTCTGAGAGAAAAGTGTTTAACAATAGCAAGGAGTGTGTTTTTAGGGAAAGTAGTCTGATAACACATCTTAGTAATAAAGCAAGGTCAATTTTTCTAAATACAGTAGTGTATATTAATAATTTAGGTAATATTTTTTCCTTTATAACTTGTAATCATAGCGAGTGATCTTTTGATATGTGACGAATTCATCTTTGGGATATTATATGGCCTGGAATGAGGGGTGTCTGAAGCTGACATTGGACGTCAGTACAGTGACAACTTTGATGAAGAAGTTGCCAGTGAATATCAGATCATGAAAAATATCAATCAGAACATTCAACTTCTGCTGGTGATACTGATGTGAATCCTAGATACTACAGTCAGGTAGCAAACAATCTCCAAAAGTACTGAGACGGTATTCATGGGATGAGAGTGACAAGGAAGAAGCTTCATCAACAGAAATTTTTTAAAAGCAACCAACCAGAAAATGTAACTTCACACATTACAAATATGACTATAGAATTTTTTGACCCAAATGTAACAGCCACTAGTAGAAATAATGGCAATATTGCCGTTTCAAACTGAAGCTAGGGCTGAACATGAACACTAATCTAATGAACCATTACAAAGTAATGTGGCAGATATTTGTAATGATTCTACAATAATGATAATGGATACTCTGTTATCCAAGCAAGCTAATGACCTAGAATATAAGGCTACAGCAGATGAAATTTGCTCAGGCATGGAAGAAGACCCTATAAAAGTAACTGACCTTTATAGAACTCATGAGCCTTATGTTTGTACTGGCAAGTATAAAATAACTTTTATTTGGCTTCTTTAGTAATTTATAAAAAAATTATTTTTCCAAAAAGAAGAAGCTTGAAAGGAAAAATGGACATAGACGATCATCTAAGCCTAGGACCAGAAGAAACAGTCGTAAACAAACGAACATACCTCAGTTTTGCCAACAACCCCATTAGTGATGCCCAGAATGTTACAAATCCTCTAGACTGTTTCAAGCTGTTAATTTTCTCTAGTAATGTTAACAAAATTGTGGTACATACTAATGAAGAAATATCTAGAAAATCCCATACATACTCTAAGCTGGCAACTGTTTTACCGACCAACTCAGCTAAAGTAAATACTTTGCTAGGGCTTTTAGTATTGACAGCTGCAATAAAGGACAATCATTTAACCTCAAAAGAATTGTTAGACCCCACTTTTACTGGAACTAGATACGTTTCTGTGATGGGTAGAGATATATTTGATTTTTAGTTCAATTCCAGAGTTGTGATGACAAACCCAGCTGTGCAGATCCCAGAAAAACTGACAAAGTTGCCAGTGATAAAGGTATTTGGGAGAAGTTCATAGAGTCATGCGGTAATAATTACTGCCCCGGCTCATACGTAATCATAGATGAGCGACTCTTAGGCTTCAGAGGCTGATGACCATTTAGGATGTATTTATCTTTCATACCAAGTAAATACAGACTAAAAATAGTTATGCTATGTGACGTAAAAAAAAGAATCTAAGATCTTGATGGTACCAAGAATCTTGATGGTAAGCCATACTTGGGAAAGTCTTTGAACACATCTGGCCTGCCATTTAGTGCCTATTTTACAATAGAACTGACAAAATCTATCCATGGGACAAATAGAAATGTAACCATGGATAGATAATTGGTTTACTTCCATCCCATTAACAAAAGGCATGTTGAGAAACCATCAGCTAACAGATATACGTACTCTACGAAATGATAAAAAAGAAATCTCTTCCAGAAATAAAGGAACTGAAAATAAGGAAGATTGATTTAGTTATGTTTGCCTATGGCAATGAACTGATATTAGATTCATAAAAAGCCAAAAAGCTAAGATGGTACACCTGGTCTCTACTACTCGAGCCATAATAGCAAAACCTACAGGAAAAGTAGAAAAAGTTGAGTTCTATAGATTAACTAAAGAGGTAGATACTTATTACGACATGCCTTATGTCAAGAAGTCGAAAGACACAGAGATGGCCTCTCTGCATCTTTTACGATATGATAAATATTACATTAGTGAATTCCTAAGTGATACGTATATGTTCACAGTATGGTTAAGGAAAGGAAAAAATCTATCTGCTGAAGAAAATTTGCCAAATAAGTGTGCAAATATTATTTTATAGCTAAAATAATATTTTAAAGCTATAAAAAATATTTTTGCTATAAAAAATATATAGACCCTAGTATAAGAATAAATAAAATTGGAAATATATGACATATATTTTGGTTTTGCAAAAATTTAATTTGTAAACAGCTTTTCAACTTTCCAAGTTGAATTTTTCAAAAAAATTCTTTTACAAGATTTCAGATTATCACAACAAAACTCAATTGTTTTTATGGTACCATGATAAAAAATTCATTATTTAATAAATTACACTATCAACCACATTTCTTACCCCTAACATACAATTTTAACTTTTCATTTACAAAGACAGATTTCATTCTAGCCGAATCAAATTAAAATGATTTCATACTTAGAAAAAAAATCTTATATTTAATCCTTTTCAATCATTTTTCAGTAATTATTTCCTATCTACATGTAATGGATAGTGATTAAAATAATTATACCATGCAATTATACCTGAAAACAGGCAAAAATAGCTTCTTAATATACAAAACTTTCTAAAATCATGTTTGTTTTTAATAAATTAGAGCACTGTGTTTATGTTTTTATGTCATTGCACAGAACAAGGAACCCATGTTTAACGCTTTCACATATTTAACTTGTCTATTATTAAGCCATATTTTGTTTTCTGACAAATCTATCCCAATAGGATACTTTGTAGCTATATGCTAATGCTATAACATTAATAACACAATGCTCTCTTTAAAAAAATGTGGTTTTAAAACGATTTATGCGTATTTGAACAGAAGTTATTATTGTCTCTTTTATTTTAAATTTCTGGGGCATCCCCAAGTTTTATTATCTGTTTAAGATATTTTTTAAGCCTTTTTGCATCACTGGGTATAACTTTAACAAATATTGATTAAGTGTAGAAGGAAATAATTACTCGATTTTCAGTTATTACTATTAAATATGCATTCATCAAGCTACTTCCTTTTATGGTATTAGACTCTTCTATTTTCACATGATTTTAAACAAATGGGAAAAACTCAATATATTGAATGTAAACAACACAATAGAACCCAATAGTGTTCACTGTAGGAGCATCATTAGGGTAGGAAACTGTGGACATCATTAACAACTGGGAATATTTCAAAACAGTTATGGATATCTGAAAAACCTACTACTATGACTCCCGACAGGTGTATGAATTACATTCGAATAAATATTATAAAAACAAGATTTTATTAATTTTCAGACCAAGTTCTCGTAAATTTAGAATTTATAAACTGGGGACGAAAACCTTTCAGTTGATATGTCCATTAATGTATAAAACTTAAAATTTAAATTAAAAACTTCATAAAGTAAATGTTCTTTTTTGAATATAAAGTAATAAAACGTAAAGAATAAATTAAAAATTAACAGACTAGACTACATTTTGCATTGAAAAATAAAAATAAATTCTACACTATTACAATGCTTTCATATAAATACAATAAATATATTTTTCTTGGAACTAATATTTAACCATTAAATATTATTCAACCTTTAAAAATTAACTAAAAGGATACTGACTATTGCTCTTTCCCATCCTTCAACCATATACAATTCTGTAACCATTAAATACCGGAAATACCAATAATTTAAAAAATTCCATAAACGATAAAATCCACTGAACATTTTTGTAAAATAATAATTCACTTAACATAAATATTAGTAATATTAAATTACGATTTCTTTTCTATACAAAGCATTTTGTTATAAATTGAAAAACAACATAACCTAAAACATCCCTCCTCTCAAACATGCACTGCTCTCTTATTCTGGCATGTGCATCACCGCAGGAAGTTTTTCCCTGTTTTCAAAACTATGACTGCAAATGGTAATTTTATATATATGTGTATAGCACCAATTTGTACACACAAACACACACACACACACACACACACCCTATAAAAGTACATTTTATTAGTATAATGAAATCATACTATTATAAGAAATATTACGAGACACAAGATAAGATTTATATATAAATAAGCAAAAACCAAAACACTATAAGTGCAAGGTATTTTTTGTTTTTACTTCAACATTAGATAAGAGTATTTTATCTGATGTCATAAGTGGATAATGAACGTAATAAAAAAAATTATTTAAAACAATGAACGAGAACAGGAAGTAAAGATGTATATAGAACTGCTAATTGACATCTGACATAGTGCCTGTAATATGACACATGTTTACTTTATCATGGACTATTTTTTATAACATATATATAAATCTAATTAGAGTAGTTATCCTAGTATTCAAATTAATTGGGAATGATTAATATCACTAAATGTTTGAATAATTAACACATCAGGTTTAACTAAAGAATGTTTTGTTTGTGTGTGTGTGTGTGTGTGTATGTTTATTATTTTAATTAAAGTTATAGATTGAATTTTAATATTCTCTAATATTGGTTATATTTTTCATAGTACCCGTTAATAGAAACCAAAATAGCTACCCTTCCTCTCTATTGTTTGAGGGGCGATGAACATTTAGAAAAATATCCTCAAGAGATTCTAGTCTGTTTAACAACAAACCAAGCATTTGTTATACCCAGTTAAGTGGAAAGAATGTATTAGACCTAGTAAAAGTCCTGATACTGCAAAGAAAAAATCTAGAGATCATCGTTATATTGATTTTCGTCTGTAGTCTGATACTGAATAGATATATAAAAAGTCTAATTTGCTGACCTGCAGTTCTCAATCTATACGAGTTGGAATTCTGTCTTTCATATACCTAGCCAATTTGTTCGTGATCTTTGGTTTCAAACTGGGACCAAATGAATAGGTGCTGTTTGGATCACAATCACGTTTGCAGAAATGTGAACATACATCGTAATCCATTTGAAATGTATTTTCTTTATTTCTAGCATTCGCATAGTCGAATTTCTTCTTATGACGTAGTGTGTTTAAAATCGAAGTTGTCAATACTTGAAGAGTTGCTTAATGAAAACAGTAAAAAAAACACAGTATGAACACACTCTATGTTCACATAGAAACCAGATTGATTGCTGAAATATTTCTGTAAAACTTGCAATTCTTGTGTTTTATATCTTGAACTTTCTGTAATATTTACTTATTAATTCATTTCGCAATAAACCACTATACCCTGATGTTTTTCACAAGGCACGTTTCCCACATGGTCAGTGGATTTTTCAACATAACTCACAACATTCAACAATGCACTTACCAAGTGCAAAACACACCTGGTGAAAAACATCACTAAGTAGTGGTTTTTTGCCAAGTGAATAAATAAATAAATATTTGTGTATGCTTGATGTGAGGGTGTACGGTATAATTTAAGTAACAGTACAATTTTTTTGAAAAATGTTTAATTTGAAAAGGTGTTTAAAACTTTAATTATTGCTAGTGGTTTCATTCTAAACGTTTCGGGAACACTTTTTTAGTAACTGAGCCTGGTAGAATCATGGAAATATACAAATCAAGATAATTCCATCTGGGCCTCTTATTAACTCTTTTTATCACCTTTGGTCTCAAATACTTTATTTTAGGTTTGAGGAAAATATACAGTAACAAATCCTATAGGATAACCAAGATAGTTGTATATTAATAGAAATCCTTATACTTTAGTGAATTTTATGCACATACAAATATTTAAATAAAATGTATGTCCAACATTATTTTCATCTTCGTTGGACAAATACTGTCAGCGCTGGAGTATGGAATTTTATGTATATTGTCAATGCAAGCTTCTGCTGAACTTGAAAATTACTTATGCAAGATGCATTTTCAAATTTTATTACAATAAGCTATCTCTGTCCTCGTAAAGGAGATTTAGAACGGTCTCTTTTTTTCAGTTTAGTTTGAGGTATCAGCTCACCAACGTTCGTTGACCGTGTCTCTGATCGGCTTTTGGGTGTAAACAAAAAATTCATAATGCCTGGAGTAATAATCGGGCCCAGTGTGTGCTTCTTTACTAAAGGCAAAGCAATTCAATTCACCTTTAACCACAGTTTGATTGTCTATGGTTTTATTGTGGTAAAATTTGTTTTCTTTAATGTTTTAGAGCGGGCTCGATTATTCGACATTCAATTAATCATATCGGAAACAGTTAAATGGAGAAGTCAATTTACAATGATTTTTAGTTTTGTTTTTATGGATGAGATAACTGTATTTTATAGTTTACCAGAAGATACAAACTTCTGGTGAGAGGGTGTAATGCATAAGTGTACTTTCGTATGGGATAAGGGTGAGAATAACCTGTTCTCAACATTCAGTGCTGTGATATCTTGATTTTTATTTTAAAAATAATGTTTACTTTTGGTGTCCTATCCATTTGCATACAGATATTTTACTAAATTAATAATCAAGTTTATTAGTATTTTGGTAAAAATTGTCTGCAATTCTCAAAGAAACAATTTGTGCTTTTATATTACTTAGAATTGAATTTCGGCTTCGATGAGTCGAATGTAGTAAGCTATTATTCGAGTAATAAATGAGCTACTTACAAGTAGCCAATTACCTATGACTTCAAAATTCTTAAGAAAAGAGTAATTATTTATTTTTCGTTACACAACTTTAAAAAGTGGCTTATTTGTCAAATTTTCGTTTTAGTTTCCATTTTGTTTTATTGCAATATAAGTCTAAGGCGATAAAAATTATCAAGTTTCCTCGGTAAAATTAATAGGAATAGGCTTGCAATGAACCTGTTATACTTTGACACGATAGTCCTTAATATGATTAAGGTACTAAAAATTATCCTAAGCCCTACGTGTTCTACATTTTACTTTACAGTTCCTCGCTGTCTAAAATATTTCTCATATACAGTAAATTAATCCGTCAAATTAAATAAGGAAAGAGATTAGTAAAAAAAAGAGTATTGTAAAGATATCCTATAGAGCAAGGAAGAAGAACCATTCGTTCGACAAACTCTTAATAAAAAAACCAATAACGTTTTTGTACATCACTATCAAGAATGTAGAAATCAAATGTTAAATTGGTCGCTACTACTAATTTTAACTTTTTTTAGAGGGGAAAATTACTTAGTTATCCGTTATATAAAATTAGGATCCTAAAGTAGAAATAATAATAAACTGATTAATATATATTGGTGTGCAAATGTCAATTGATATTCTGTAGGTATTGCGCTTTGATATACAAATATGTAAGATTATTTTATTCCATCTTCAATTGAGCTATTATTTTTTCACTAAAACACTTGAAATGTTGTTATTTTTTCACTTGCCTATAACAGCGCTTACTTTTTTGATTATTGAGGACGGCTGTTTTTGAAGATGTGTCCCATTGGCAATTTAGACCATAACTCAAGTTGATAATGAGTCACATCTCCCGAAACATCCTCGTTAGTCAAAAACATAAGTGCTACTATAAGCGTAATATAGCAACATATGTTCAAGTGTTTTAGTGAAATATATAAGTTAATACAAGAATTAAGACCTTCAGTTAATGACACTAATTAACGACAAACTTGTGAACTAATTACATTATTAATTATCATTTAAACATAATTTTGTACAAATATATATTGTGTTTTATTTATTACAGGCCTAGATTATTTTGCTGTAAATAGGCCATGTTAGAAATAATATAAAAAGTAATGTCACACTTGTTTGTTTTATCTTGCCAAAAAAAACACTACTTACTGATTTATTCAGCAGACGTGAATAATTTCTATAAAATCCTCAAGATTTACAACACAAAAACTGCAAGTTTTAAATAGTAATGTTTGTCCATGTGAGACTTTTTCTACAAAAATATTTTTTAAAGAATATTATTTATTCTCGAAATTTTAAAACCACTTCTATTTTTACAACTTCTGTAATATTTCATTAACAATACAATTTAATTTTAATATAGACCTAATAATGAGTTTTCAATGAATGATATTCTATGATTTACAGCGCCGGATTTACACAAGGGCAATTTAAGCATTAGCCAGGAGCCTCTCCCAATTTCATAATCCAGGCCACTTTAGATTGCCATCTCGAGCCTTTGAACAAGCAGTTAGGCCTATACACTGGTGCAACGAAAGCAGGCTTCACATGCCCTAAAATGCAGACAAGGAATTAAACACCGGATATGTGTGAGAAAGCAAGTTTCACGCATCCTAGACCCTAAACAGGATGTTAAACCCTAGATGTGCCTGCAGAGAAAACCAAAAGTTCAAGTGAATTTTGCATCTCCTGAATAGCCCCTACCACTCTTGTCCTCCAAGTCCCTCAAACTTAAATCCGGCGTTGATATGGTCTACCAATGACTAACATAATACTGTCGGTAATAAATATTAGTAAACCAGTGACTCAATTGAACTATAAAGTCATAAATTTAAATTCTTTCAAATTACTTTGTTCAAAAGTTTGATAAATATTTTAATTTATTTATAAACGCAAGAATTTCTAAATTATTAGAATAATTAAATCATTACTGAAATACAAATGAATAGCCGATAGAGCCTTTGTGTATCTCAATATATTTTAAAACTATTATTTTGGTCACCGCAATAAATTCAAACAATAAAATAACAATGATTGTTAAAAGTCATTGAGCTACTAGTTTTTCACTAAAAACATAGTTACGGCCTGAGTTGACAAAGGGACACATCTCCCGAGAAAGCTGACACATCTCAATAATAAAAAAAGTAAATGCTACTATAGGCAAGTGTAACATGCTAATTAATAGAGCGTACATGTTCAAATGTTTTAAGTGAAATCAAATATTACTCAGAAATATATTTAATGTTTTTTTTATTACTAAATTAATTTTCTAGTTGTAAAACTTATAATTTGAGTATTTTTTTTTAAAACTACTAACTGAGAAACCTTTATCGATCACACGATCTGTATCAGTGTCTAAGATTACTTACTGCAACTGAAAACGTTTTGTCTCAGTAAGTTTAAAAAAATATTTACTCAAGTTGTTTGACAATTGTTACTTGGTTTAAAATAAAGTTTACGATCGCCTCGGACAATTGAAATCCACAAATTAAATTTATATTGATAAAAATTGTTTTTTTTTCTCATCAGTTGATGCGTTGAAGAGAACTTATTCTTTTCAGAAACTGTTCTGGCACTTTTAAAAATGGAAATTTAATAATTAAAAAAGGGTTTAATTAATTTCATTAGGAAATGAATACATTACTAAAAAAGACAAATTGTTTGAACGATTACTATTACATTTAAACCGATGCGGCCCTAGATGAATGAATTACTTTTGTACAACCAACAAAATACTTATGGACCCAATAAAATACGTTTATAATCATTTTTGAATTTTCCGTTTTTGTTATTAGGATTAAACTTTAGACTTGTTTCAGAAATATATGATTTAGCTTGTTGTTAAAGATAAGCTTTAAAGACTAATGTGACCAACAATAATAATAAAATAATTCATTTTCAGAGGTAATTACAGCTACTTTTTATAAAAAATAAAACTAAACTCTCACTCTGCTATAGTTTTTATACCTATTTTAACAAGATAACAAATGTATGAAAATGTTATGAGAACTTACATTTTCAGATATTGTTCCTGAGCTTTTAAAAGTTGAAATTTACTAATTAAAAAAGGGGTTTAATTCTCACACCAATACAACACACCTAAGCAACAGCCTTGTCCGAAACTCAGCATTGAACAATGCACTGGCCTAGAGCGAAACGCGTCTACTACAGAAAAATATCAGTAAGTTTTTAAAGTAAGTTATAGTGGCTTTTTTGCCATGTGATACCAAAAATTGTAATTTATAGAAAAAACTCCAAGTAAAAATAAGTTGTAATCATGTTATTTTAAAAAAAACTCCAACCCTGGGAGGTTATTCCAGACCCCCTGCTGTTCCTGCCCTAGACAAAGTGTAGATTCGCTACTGGGTCTAGAGTCATAAATCTATTAGCTCAACTTGATTATTTATAAGTTAACTGTAAAAGGAATGATATATTGCCTTTTCATTTTAGTCATTTTAGTGTTAAATGTAAATACTATGTTTTTTATAGTAAAAAACTTGATAAGAACGACAAACTAGCTGTCGAAACGTTAACTATGTAATAAATTTACTTGAATCGCTTACCAACCGTTTATTATCCTTGACAAACAAAAACTTTCATGCCAGTGTCTAAATAAAAACGAATTTTATTCTAATTTTGATTCATAACCTTAAAAAAATCACTCATACGGTCATAGACATCTCAAAACGTTTTTGCATAACTATTAAAGTAAACGACATTTTTTCAAAAATTTGTTCTCTATTAACAATAACTATATAGATACCAAATGAATAATTTCTTTGAAAATACGTTGTAATCATTTAAATGATTTAGTTAAATAAAATACCTAATCGAAAGGTCTAAATAAGTATCAGGTGGGATAGTCCACTGTTGATTAAATTTACATCATATTGCCAATAATACAGTATTATGATTTTACTGGTCATGATGTTAATTTAAAACTAAGTATATCAAATATTTATTAAAATTTCTCTTTTATAGATATTAAGGCATTATAGCATATGAAATAGTACATTCGCTTAAAGTTAATGCAAATAAAACTCAATCCAAATCTACAATGCATCCATCCACACCTAAAAACATAATCTAACCTATAAACTAATTCACTAAATATTTTTTTAAGAAAAGGATACTTGCTACAGTTCTTTCCCATCGTTCAACGATATACAATTCTGTTACCATAAGATATCTAAAATACCAGTAATTTAAAACTCTCCACAAAAACAAAACACCACGTAACATATTTAATGTCACTACAATTCAAGCCCCTAATTGTAGGCACAACTCAACACCGACTGAATGGCAAATGATTTCACGCTATCGAAGTAGGCCTATATTAACATTATCTTATCTGAGTTTACGTGTTGTAGGCTGTTAGATTAACTATCAAAGGTAGGCTATTCATAGCCGGTGCTGAGAGCAAATATTTAGGCCTAAGTTTAATAGTTTAAAGATAAAGTAAGGTACAATACCTAACTCACATCTCACTCGTACCCTACGAAAGAATAACAAAAGATAAAGTGCAATACCTTTCTTACACCCAACTTGTAGCACATAAGATAAAAACAAATTAGTCAAAGGTTTAGCATAGAATTTCTACTCGTATTTAACATTAAATAACACTTTCAAGCTATACATTCGGCTTATCTTATAGTCTGCACCTGCGGTAAATAGAGAAGAGGTAGAAGTAAGTTATACTATACTGATAGGAATTTATAAACTTTTAAATGCATATATCTTAAATCAAACCAAAATAATAAGTTTCGATGATTATTTGTTTATAACGAATACAATTCCATTAAACAGTCAGTACAAGGTAAACATTAAATGTAGCCTAAACGTTTGAATTTAATGCCCAATTTTAGCAAATTAATTTTATTGCTATGAAATTTATTTTAATTATAGCCATGAAACTTTTTAATAGATTTTAACGTCAATTTAATAAAGCATTGTTAAATTTTATCCAAATAGGTTTATGGTTAATTTGGCTGATTTTAAAATAATTCCTTTCAATTTAATTTTGTAGTTCAATAAGAAAATGACCCGGGAAATTAGTGTACTGCACCATACATAGAATTTTAGTGGATAATGTAAAATCAATAGGCCTGTAATTTATATTACTGTTACATTACATCATTTAGGTTTGACAAAATTAAGACAAAACCTCTATAATATATTCTTTTTGTCAACAAAAGGTAAAATTATTGTGGGACAACTGATAAATTATATTGTAATAATGTACAACATAGAAAGAAACAGAACGCGTAATAATAACACATGTTTTATGAAATTCTACGGTTATCCCTCAATTTAATAAAAGATAGGTTTCAATACTTTTGAATATATACGGGAAAATGCATTTGAAAGTATAACCTTCAAATAAGCTCTAGGTAAAGACGAAAACAAATTAAAAGCATGGCGTTTGGCCTTCGGAAATCTTCGGGGCAGATCGTTTATCTTCGGAAAAATGATGAGAAATGATTTTTTTCACCTTATTAGCCAATGTAATATTTTAAGGGTTACGATTTTACTTCGGTCTCAAGACAATTCACTTCAGAAATACCCCGAGCAAATAGTTTTTAATTTATAGTAGCTTTACATAAAAATAATGCGTCCTGACCTCTAGTTGCTCACTTGAAGCTTATCAATTCTTTTAGTACATTAACGAAATTAATTATAGGCATATTGACAAAATGACCGCTCCTACAGACCAAGCAAATGAAGGCTATAAGTTGAGGATGTAGTCTAAATTGTCTGATAGTTCGCTCAAAAATAAAATAATAGAAGACAAAATATTAAATATGCTAAATAAAGTGTTGAAAATAAAAATGACACTTGCGAAAATATCTTTAAAAAATAGTAAATATTTTTAAAAAGTAATAATTGAATGATAGTTTTCCAGAAGGAGCAAAAATTTATCTTTTTTTTAAAAGTTAAAAAAAATATATAAATCGAAAAACATAATGTATAAAACTGAACATTTTTCTATGAACAAATGTTTCAGAGCAGTAGAAAAGTAACGCATTGCTAGTTCCGCCTATGACTCATAATGTAGCAATATTTCTTGTTTTCTAATAACTTAATTATCCTAGATACGTTTGATTGATCTCGGACGCACACGTTTTTCTTTCAATCTCGCTGACATTTGGTAAATTGTAAGCTAATTATTAACAAGATCGTTTACTTTTTTTTTAACACTCCACTTAAAAACATACTGGAATACTGTGATTGTGTAGGTTAATTTTGAGTAAAATATAAAAATATCATTTCATATTAAGGTAAAAAACGTTTGATAAAATTTATAGTATCATTTTTAATATTTTAATTAGGCCTGTATTAAAAATGATTCATAAATGCATTTACTATTAACAAAAAAAAGACTAAAAAAAGTACCCGAATACATAATTTTTACTTACTAAGTAAAAAATAATTTTCTAATAAGGAAAACATAATTTATAATTAGCTAACCATCCACAAAAGTTTGAAGTCGGCGCTAAATTTCATAGTTGGACTTATATTCAACATTCTGAAGGTAACAAATAAAAGGGTTTTACATGATGTTGGAGCTCCTTGGCATGTAGATTAACATAATTATGATATACACACAGGCTATTCAATCAAGCCTCTACAGAAATCACATTCCGTGTAATCCTTCAAAGAAAGTTGAACTGTCCGCAATCTGATATCTGAACCAAAAATATGCAATCACATAGTGTATGATATTTGCCGAGAACAAGGACCAATTATCGTCCCGCATTTTATCATAATATCGAAAATATTAAATTTTTGTTGCATGAGAAGACTCCATGGAGTTATTCATGGGAAATCAAGCAATAAAAAATGTTGATTGTTTCGGAAATGTTTGGAACAGATTTGATGGATTAGCAAATAGCAGGCATGATTGTAGTGCCGACTTCAAAATTTTGTGGAAAGGTTTTGATAAATTATGTTTTCGTTACCAGAAAATTATTTTTACTTTGTAGTAAGTAAAGATTATATATTCGTGATCTTTTTTTGAAGTCGGTTCTGTTAAAAAAAATTCTTAATTTTTAGAGGTATGATCTTTAATTTCTTTTTACATTATAATCGAATTAAGTTTCATGCTGTTTATTATGTTGGCAAAGTTGTCAATATTTATCCACACAAATTTCCGATGTGTATATCCCTCTAACCAAAGTGCTTGATCGTTGTTCAAATAATTGACACGCCCTTGAAGAATACGATAAACATATCAGTTTGTCACACAAATACATTGAGTAATTTATGTTTGAAATTCCCTCGATGAATTTTCCTGAAATCCTACATATTATTTCATATCTTACAATTATTTTTTTTCTTTTCAGTTTAAAAACGTGTTAATAATCACGTAATGCAATATCTCAGGTAAATTTATTTAATAATGGTATTTCTAATAATTATTAGGAAAAACATTCTGTACTCATAACATTTTAGTAAAAAAATAAAGTGAAAATTGTTAGTAAAGTTGTAGCCTATTTAATGAAATTATCTCTTGAAATTAGAGTAATGAGGTTTTCACCTGAGGATTATCGAATATATTGATTATGATAAATAAACTAAAACAGATTTTCAGTGTATTTATTTTGGCTTATCTCATTGGAGTTATAAATCAATATGGGTAGACCATTGAAGAAGGCGCATTTTAACAAGTAAAATAATTCATTAGTATCAGATGATGCTCCCTCTAAGCAGCTTTATCAAGGTAAGAAATAAAAAAAACCTCTTCTTTTTATACTTATATTTTCTGTATTATTTTTTTGTGTTGTAGAATACTACGTAAAATAAATGCTGTGATTGTTTATTTTGCTTATTAATTATCTTATAACTCATAACCATTATTACAGTAAAATTTTAAAAAAATTCCCTACAAACATTAAAAAAAAAATTTAAATAGCTTATTATTGTCTCCAAATCAGAGAGATTGGGATGTGACTATAATGGGACCACCGGGAAAATTTCCTCTTACAATTACAAAAAAAATCACTTTGATTGGTTAAATACTTCCAAAGTTATGGCGGAACAAACAGAAAAAAACATCCCCACGGATCGAATACAGAACCTCCTCTATTTTTGAAGTCGGTTTAATTATTTATTAATTATCTTATTATTTATAATCCTTATTTAAATTTTTTTTTAAATTTTCCCTCCAAAAAGTTTTTTTAAAATATAAAATAGCGAATTATTGTCTCTAAATCAGAGAGATTGGGATGTGATTATAATGGGACCACTAAGAAGGTGTCCTCTTACATTTACAAAAAAAATAACTTTGGTTGGTTAAATACTTCCAAAGTTATGGCAGAACATACAGAAAAAAAACATACGGATCAAATAGAGAACCTCATCTTTTTGAAGTCAGTTTATTTGTTTTACTTCCAAAGTTATGGCGGAACAAACAGAAAAAAACATCGCTACGGATCGAATACAGAACCTCCTATATTTATGAAGTCGGTTTAATTGTTATTAATTATCTTATTATTTATAATCCTTATTTAAATTTTTGTTTTTAATTTTCCCTCCAAAATGTTCTTAAAAATATTAAATTGCGAATTATTGTCTCCAAATCAGACAAATTGGAATGTGACTATAATGGGACCACTGGGAAAGTTTCCTCTTTCATTTACAAAATAATCACTTTGATCGGTTAAATACTTTCAAAGTTATGGTGAAACAAACATACGGATCAAATAGAGAACCTCCTTCTTAAGGACAATATATATGCATTCATGATTTTTATACCACGTCTAAATTATGCGATCATTTAATGAGAGAGGGTATTTATTATATGCTTATACTGTGTGTGTATGTGTGTATATATATATATATATATATATATATATATATATATATATATATATTGTAAAGTTTTTATAAAACGCTTTACAATTATTTTTTTTTTTATTAAATATTTATTTGAATGATGATATTTAATTTCTATTTAAAACAAAACAAAAAAACTACTCAGGAACAATTCATAATTCTTTACTATAACAATTTTATTTTAACATTTAAACAATACACAGAACAAAAATAAACTTAACAAATTTTAACACAATATACTAAACTCACTTTCTTTGATTTTTAGTTACAAATTTTGATATCCTAGGCTATTTTTAAGATCTCTTAGTATCTCGGGGTTTATACGCATGGGCTATATTTTTAATTCTTTTGTTAATTAAATAAATTTTGAAAAACAATATTAAATTTTGAAATTAGTTTTAATAAATATTTTCCTGATGGAAAAACTTTAATTTGGAATAAGCAAAAAGGCGAAACTATTTGAACTGGATTATGATCTTATTACTATTAATCACAAGATATTCTAATGTACAAAATTAAACTTCCCTATTATCCTAAGAGTCCACTAAAGTTTATTTTTTATAGCGCTATATATACTTAACTTATCAAATACCGAAATTCTGCAGGTCGCTTACGTAAGATTCCGTTCTCTTCAAATTTCACTTTTTACACACTTAAATTCGTTTTAGTTCCTTCAAATTATATTACCACTGTACTTTATCTTTAAATTCTCTTATCCTTATTTAAAATTGCCAAGTTTCTTCACAAAACGGTATAATTTTGACGAATTCCTTCCAATGTAAAATTTTGACTGGTCATCGCAGCTCCGATCTAGTAGCGTCCCCCACGCTATCTCCAACTCAACTAACGCTTCGTTTTTAATTTTTTTTTAAAAATATTTCACAAATATGGCGGCCTCCTTCTTCAAAAAGAAATCATATGCTCTAATTTAACGAAGTTCCGTTCCTTCCCACTAGAGTCGACTGTACACTTGACCTATTTCTTTACTTTCACATCTGTTAATGTCAACGAACTATTTTCACCCTTTTAATTTGGTTAACATACTGTTTCAATTTTCCGATCCTTAACGAACCTTCCAGTGTTTATTTAATTACTATTATTAGTGTGTGAAGTGTCTTTGTGTTTTACTTTTGTAATAATTTGAATTGTGTGTGTTTTGACTGGACTTTTCCAAACATAACCTTTCATTGCTTACAATCGTTTTTCACTTTTTCCTTCAAGTAATTACTTATGCAATATGTTACTAATATTTATAATTTTGTTTGAATATAATTATTATTAGATTATCTTGTTTTAAATTTTATTTGATACAACAAATTTCCTTATGCATTTACAGTTCAAATACCTTGTTTACAATTCTAGGCTTTTACCTACATTTAGATTCAATTTAACCTAACCAATCTTTTAATGAATTCCTTTTTTAAATTTTGTGTGAGTTATTTCTAATCTATTTTTCCAATTCTTAAATAACATTATATAGCCCATTCTATAAATGTTACAATATATATATATATATATATATATTATAAAGATTATTCTGTTACGCAATACAACTGGGTTTTTCTATTTAATATTTATTTGAATGATGATATTTAATTTCTATTTTAAACAAAAAAAAACTACTCAGGAACAATTCATTAACATTTATTATCACAATTTTTTTCTTTCAACATTTAAACACAATATACTAATTTCACTTTCTTTGATTTTTAGTTACAAAATTTCATATACCCTAGGCTAATTTTACGATGTCTTACTATCTCGGGGTTTATAGCATGGGCTATATTTTTACTTCTTTTGTTAATTAAATAAATTTTGAAAACAATATTAAATTTTGAAATTTGTTTTAATAAATATTTTCCTGATGGAAAAACTTTAATTTGGAATGAGCAAAAAGGCGAAACTATTTGAACTGGATTATGATCTTATTACTATTAATCACAAGATATTCTAATGTACAAAATTAAACTTCCCTATTATCCTAAGAGTCCACTAAAGTTTACTTTTTATAGCGCTATACATACTTAACTTATCAAATACCGAAATTCTGCAGGTCGCTTACGTAAGATTCCGTTCTCTTCAAATTTCACTTTTTACACACTTAAATTCGTTTTAGTTCCTTCAAATTATATTACCACTGTACTTTATCTTTACATTTTCTTATCCTTATTTAAATTTGCCAAGTTTCTTCACAAAACGGTATAATTTTGACGAATTCCTTCCAATGTAAAATTTTGACTGGTCATCGCAGCTCCGATCTAGTAGCGTCCCCCACGCTATCTCCAACTCAACTAACGCTTCGTTTTTAATTTTTTTAAAAAAATATTTCACAAATATGGCGGCCTCCTTCTTCAAAAAGAAATCATATGCTCTAATTTAACGAAGGTCCGTTCCTTCCCACTAGAGTCGACTGTACACTTGACCTATTTCTTTACTCTCACATCTGTTAATGTCAACGAACTATTTTCACCCTTTTAATTTGGTTAACATACTGTTTCAATTTTCCGATCCTTAACGAACCTTCCAGTGTTTATTTAATTACTATTATTAGTGTGTAGTGTCTTTGTGTTTTACTTTTGTAATAATTTGAATTGTGTGTGTTTTGACTGGACTTTTCCAAACATAACCTTTCATTGTTTACAATCGTTTTTCACTTTTTCCTTCAAGTAATTACTTATGCCCTATGTTAATAATATTTACAATTTTGTTTGAATATAATTATTATTAGATTATCTTGTTTTAAATTTTATTTGATACAACAAATTTCCTTATGCATTTACAGTTCAAATACCTTGTTTACAATTCTAGGCTTTTACCTACATTTAGTTTCAATTTAACCTAACCAATCTTTTAATGAATTTCTTTTTTAAATTTTGTGTGAGTTATTTCTAATCTATTTTTACAATTCTTAAATAACATTATATAGCCCATTCTATAAATGTTACAATGTCCCCTAATTTAATTTAAATAAAAAATATTCCTAATATCTACATTACACATTCTTTACATTTTACAAGCTTGATTAAATATACATATTTTTTTTTAAATTAAATTTAAATTAACATTTATTTCCTAATTGTACATTTTATTTAATAACTAATTGAACACATTTTTTATTGAGTAAGTACCTCAACACTTTGGCTAACTTATCGTCCATTGTCTTTACCACTTTTAGAATTGTCCACTTAAAAGTCATTTATACCTTTATCTGTCCACTTTCGTCCATTTATACTTAATTCTACGACACAATTTTATCTTAATTCTTTAACAATCAAATACTGAGCTGAAAACTTCAAGCTACATATTACTTAACTTATCTTCTAACAATACAATATACTTATAACTAACATTCAATCAACAATTCTTTAACAATTCTAACATATAGTAACAATAAATCATGTTCTGGTATTTACAATTCCTTCCATAATTATATTTTTTTTTTTTTTTTACATTTATTACAATTGGAATCCTTCCAATCATAAGTATGATTCAATATTTATTTAACATATATTCTCTGATACCGTGTCTTAAAATCCCAGCCTATCCGAGTCATAGTATGTCTAGATTTGGTCAAATTGGTTATAACATTTCTCTTTCCCTTATTTCTGTTTATTCCTTGTTTATTATTTGTCTCATATTTATTTTGCTTTTAGCTTCATCTAACTCTCAGTTCTAAGTTAGTATTTTATCTCCCCTTCCAATCTCACATCCAGTTCAATTATTTTCTTATATCATCTCAGTTTATTTTGTATGAAGTTTAACATCTAATATTTTTAAAGGTTGCAATCTTATATCCTCTATTTGATCATATCTATAGCTCCTTCGATTACACTGTCCCTATATCAACGAATATAAATTTTGTTTTAATACTTATATATATCAACGCAGATTCTCCCTTACAATACGACGAAGTTTAAATACACAATTACCATATTTGTATTACAACGATGCTTTAATATTTATTATCATAGATTCATATTTCTTTTATAATATATAATATATACGACGAAGTTCCATTATTTATCAACGCAGATTCTCCCTTACAATACGACGAAGTTTAAATACACAATTACCATATTTTATTTATTACAACGATGCTTCAATATTTATTAACATAGATTCATATTTATCTTTATTCATTATTCGACGAAGTTTCCAATAAATTATCGTAGATATAGTTACCATCCCTTAAACTTATCTCCTGCTAACGTTTTCTTATACACATAATCACCTAGAGTTTATTCATATTGCTTCCTTCACCTATATTTAATATCTCCCTTCCTATTTTATTATTATTTTCCTTTTCCAGTTCTCCTGGATACATGTCACATTACTGCCTGTGTCTATTAATGCCTGTAAACTTGTTTCCTCTATTTAATTTCTATTCCTGGGTTTCCTATTGTCTTAGTTTTCCGACTGACTGTGGGCACCATACTCTTTTCTTGTCCCCACGCCTGTCCTTGCCTTAAAACCGTTTACATCTCCATTGTATCTTTCATCTGCTTCATAGTTTCTATTTTCTCTGTTATTCTCATATTTAAATTCCATTTCCCATTTTCCAAACTCGAGTTGTGCCTCCACATTCAATAACATATCCGTACCTCTGATAAATTTTCTCAATAAGCCTTGTACCACTAAGCATTGAGACAGATATTTAACTCCTCCTAATTCTCCTATTACCATTTTCATTTTATTAAGCTTTTCAATCTTCTTATTTGTTGTGGTTTGAATTGTTAAATTTTTTATTTGCCATATTTCTAATTTTCCTAGTTTATTTTTATCTCCTAACCTTCCCTGCTCTCCTAATATTTTCTCCCTTACATCTTCGACTTTCCTAAAACTCTCATCTGTTATCTTTCTTTCTCCTATCACCTTTAATTTTAACTCTCCTAACTCTTCTGTGTTTTTCTTTGTTATATTTTCTACCTTCTCTATCTTTTTTTTATTAATTTCTACCACATCAGCTATTATTTCATTTCTTTCCTCAAAATTTTCCTTAATCTCCTCCTCTAGTTCTCTATCTTTCTCCTCTATGTCTCTTCTCACATCCTCTATTACAGCATTACTCTCTGTCCTCCACTGTCGCTCATATCCTCTATCATTTTCTTATTTTCCTCCCTAATTTCATCTTTTATTACTTTTAAATCCTCCTTCATCTCTCTTTTTACTTCGTTTATATTCTCTTTTATTACGTCTATCTTATCTAATTGTCTATTTATTTCCTCTCTCCCTTTTTCAGTCATTTCCATGAGAGTTCTCATCATCTCCCTTAAATCTTCATTCTCATTATTTCCCCGTTTTTTTTTGTTGGGTTTGCATAGGTGGTAGTCCCCTAGCCTCTTCTACCTCAATGTTTCCTATTGGCATATCTGTGCCTTCCATTTCTTTCATTTCCAAACTTGTCCCTTTTTCCTGGTCCCCTACAACTACCAGCTCGCCTATAATATTTTCTTCTTTTTTTTTATCTGTAAGTAACTTATTATACAAACATAAACAATTTTTATATATACTATAAACCTAGCCTTGATTCTATTCAACTCAGTGTTTAATTTTACAAAATTTTTTCTAAATCTATTTCCAGTTCAAATGTTTTTCATATAAAAAGTTCTAAATTAATTTTGTTTCAAAATCTCTCTAAATAAATTTTCTCTCTTATTTTATAGAGCTCCCACGTTGTTGCGCCAATTATAAAGATTTTTCCGTTACGCAATACAACTGGGTTTTATTATTAAATGAAAATAATTAATTTCTCTAGTTACAAAACACAAACTCCTGACTAATTTATTCTTTATTATTATTTTTCTAATAATCGTACCCAACGTTGGTGTGCCAAATGTAAAGTATTTATATAACGCTTTACAATTATTTTTTTTTTATTAAATATTTATTTGAATGATGATATTTAATTTCTATTTAAAACAAAACAAAAAAACTACTCAGGAACAATTCATAATTCTTTACTATAACAATTTTATTTTAACATTTAAACAATACACAGAACAAAAATAAACTGAACAAATTTTAACACAATATACTAATTTCACTTTCTTTGATTTTTAGTTACAAATTTTGATATCCTAGGCTATTTTTAAGATCTCTTAGTATCTCGGGGTTTATACGCATGGGCTATATTTTTAATTCTTTTGTTAATTAAATAAATTTTGAAAAACAATATTAAATTTTGAAATTAGTTTTAATAAATATTTTCCTGATGGAAAAACTTTAATTTGGAATAAGCAAAAAGGCGAAACTATTTGAACTGGATTATGATCTTATTACTATTAATCACAAGATATTCTAATGTACAAAATTAAACTTCCCTATTATCCTAAGAGTCCACTAAAGTTTATTTTTTATAGCGCTATATATACTTAACTTATCAAATACCGAAATTCTGCAGGTCGCTTACGTAAGATTCCGTTCTCTTCAAATTTCACTTTTTACACACTTAAATTCGTTTTAGTTCCTTCAAATTATATTACCACTGTACTTTATCTTTAAATTCTCTTATCCTTATTTAAAATTGCCAAGTTTCTTCACAAAACGGTATAATTTTGACGAATTCCTTCCAATGTAAAATTTTGACTGGTCATCGCAGCTCCGATCTAGTAGCGTCCCCCACGCTATCTCCAACTCAACTAACGCTTCGTTTTTAATTTTTTTTTAAAAATATTTCACAAATATGGCGGCCTCCTTCTTCAAAAAGAAATCATATGCTCTAATTTAACGAAGTTCCGTTCCTTCCCACTAGAGTCGACTGTACACTTGACCTATTTCTTTACTTTCACATCTGTTAATGTCAACGAACTATTTTCACCCTTTTAATTTGGTTAACATACTGTTTCAATTTTCCGATCCTTAACGAACCTTCCAGTGTTTATTTAATTACTATTATTAGTGTGTGAAGTGTCTTTGTGTTTTACTTTTGTAATAATTTGAATTGTGTGTGTTTTGACTGGACTTTTCCAAACATAACCTTTCATTGCTTACAATCGTTTTTCACTTTTTCCTTCAAGTAATTACTTATGCAATATGTTACTAATATTTATAATTTTGTTTGAATATAATTATTATTAGATTATCTTGTTTTAAATTTTATTTGATACAACAAATTTCCTTATGCATTTACAGTTCAAATACCTTGTTTACAATTCTAGGCTTTTACCTACATTTAGATTCAATTTAACCTAACCAATCTTTTAATGAATTCCTTTTTTAAATTTTGTGTGAGTTATTTCTAATCTATTTTTCCAATTCTTAAATAACATTATATAGCCCATTCTATAAATGTTACAATATATATATATATATATATATTATAAAGATTATTCTGTTACGCAATACAACTGGGTTTTTCTATTTAATATTTATTTGAATGATGATATTTAATTTCTATTTTAAACAAAAAAAAACTACTCAGGAACAATTCATTAACATTTATTATCACAATTTTTTTCTTTCAACATTTAAACACAATATACTAATTTCACTTTCTTTGATTTTTAGTTACAAAATTTCATATACCCTAGGCTAATTTTACGATGTCTTACTATCTCGGGGTTTATAGCATGGGCTATATTTTTACTTCTTTTGTTAATTAAATAAATTTTGAAAACAATATTAAATTTTGAAATTTGTTTTAATAAATATTTTCCTGATGGAAAAACTTTAATTTGGAATGAGCAAAAAGGCGAAACTATTTGAACTGGATTATGATCTTATTACTATTAATCACAAGATATTCTAATGTACAAAATTAAACTTCCCTATTATCCTAAGAGTCCACTAAAGTTTACTTTTTATAGCGCTATACATACTTAACTTATCAAATACCGAAATTCTGCAGGTCGCTTACGTAAGATTCCGTTCTCTTCAAATTTCACTTTTTACACACTTAAATTCGTTTTAGTTCCTTCAAATTATATTACCACTGTACTTTATCTTTACATTTTCTTATCCTTATTTAAATTTGCCAAGTTTCTTCACAAAACGGTATAATTTTGACGAATTCCTTCCAATGTAAAATTTTGACTGGTCATCGCAGCTCCGATCTAGTAGCGTCCCCCACGCTATCTCCAACTCAACTAACGCTTCGTTTTTAATTTTTTTAAAAAAATATTTCACAAATATGGCGGCCTCCTTCTTCAAAAAGAAATCATATGCTCTAATTTAACGAAGTTCCGTTCCTTCCCACTAGAGTCGACTGTACACTTGACCTATTTCTTTACTTTCACATCTGTTAATGTCAACGAACTATTTTCACCCTTTTAATTTGGTTAACATACTGTTTCAATTTTCCGATCCTTAACGAACCTTCCAGTGTTTATTTAATTACTATTATTAGTGTGTGAAGTGTCTTTGTGTTTTACTTTTGTAATAATTTGAATTGTGTGTGTTTTGACTGGACTTTTCCAAACATAACCTTTCATTGTTTACAATCGTTTTTCACTTTTTCCTTCAAGTAATTACTTATGCCCTATGTTAATAATATTTACAATTTTGTTTGAATATAATTATTATTAGATTATCTTGTTTTAAATTTTATTTGATACAACAAATTTCCTTATGCATTTACAGTTCAAATACCTTGTTTACAATTCTAGGCTTTTACCTACATTTAGTTTCAATTTAACCTAACCAATCTTTTAATGAATTTCTTTTTTAAATTTTGTGTGAGTTATTTCTAATCTATTTTTACAATTCTTAAATAACATTATATAGCCCATTCTATAAATGTTACAATGTCCCCTAATTTAATTTAAATAAAAAATATTCCTAATATCTACATTACACATTCTTTACATTTTACAAGCTTGATTAAATATACATATTTTTTTTTAAATTAAATTTAAATTAACATTTATTTCCTAATTGTACATTTTATTTAATAACTAATTGAACACATTTTTTATTGAGTAAGTACCTCAACACTTTGGCTAACTTATCGTCCATTGTCTTTACCACTTTTAGAATTGTCCACTTAAAAGTCATTTATACCTTTATCTGTCCACTTTCGTCCATTTATACTTAATTCTACGACACAATTTTATCTTAATTCTTTAACAATCAAATACTGAGCTGAAAACTTCAAGCTACATATTACTTAACTTATCTTCTAACAATACAATATACTTATAACTAACATTCAATCAACAATTCTTTAACAATTCTAACATATAGTAACAATAAATCATGTTCTGGTATTTACAATTCCTTCCATAATTATATTTTTTTTTTTTTTTTACATTTATTACAATTGGAATCCTTCCAATCATAAGTATGATTCAATATTTATTTAACATATATTCTCTGATACCGTGTCTTAAAATCCCAGCCTATCCGAGTCATAGTATGTCTAGATTTGGTCAAATTGGTTATAACATTTCTCTTTCCCTTATTTCTGTTTATTCCTTGTTTATTATTTGTCTCATATTTATTTTGCTTTTAGCTTCATCTAACTCTCAGTTCTAAGTTAGTATTTTATCTCCCCTTCCAATCTCACATCCAGTTCAATTATTTTCTTATATCATCTCAGTTTATTTTGTATGAAGTTTAACATCTAATATTTTTAAAGGTTGCAATCTTATATCCTCTATTTGATCATATCTATAGCTCCTTCGATTACACTGTCCCTATATCAACGAATATAAATTTTGTTTTAATACTTATATATATCAACGCAGATTCTCCCTTACAATACGACGAAGTTTAAATACACAATTACCATATTTGTATTACAACGATGCTTTAATATTTATTATCATAGATTCATATTTCTTTTATAATATATAATATATACGACGAAGTTCCATTATTTATCAACGCAGATTCTCCCTTACAATACGACGAAGTTTAAATACACAATTACCATATTTTATTTATTACAACGATGCTTCAATATTTATTAACATAGATTCATATTTATCTTTATTCATTATTCGACGAAGTTTCCAATAAATTATCGTAGATATAGTTACCATCCCTTAAACTTATCTCCTGCTAACGTTTTCTTATACACATAATCACCTAGAGTTTATTCATATTGCTTCCTTCACCTATATTTAATATCTCCCTTCCTATTTTATTATTATTTTCCTTTTCCAGTTCTCCTGGATACATGTCACATTACTGCCTGTGTCTATTAATGCCTGTAAACTTGTTTCCTCTATTTAATTTCTATTCCTGGGTTTCCTATTGTCTTAGTTTTCCGACTGACTGTGGGCACCATACTCTTTTCTTGTCCCCACGCCTGTCCTTGCCTTAAAACCGTTTACATCTCCATTGTATCTTTCATCTGCTTCATAGTTTCTATTTTCTCTGTTATTCTCATATTTAAATTCCATTTCCCATTTTCCAAACTCGAGTTGTGCCTCCACATTCAATAACATATCCGTACCTCTGATAAATTTTCTCAATAAGCCTTGTACCACTAAGCATTGAGACAGATATTTAACTCCTCCTAATTCTCCTATTACCATTTTCATTTTATTAAGCTTTTCAATCTTCTTATTTGTTGTGGTTTGAATTGTTAAATTTTTTATTTGCCATATTTCTAATTTTCCTAGTTTATTTTTATCTCCTAACCTTCCCTGCTCTCCTAATATTTTCTCCCTTACATCTTCGACTTTCCTAAAACTCTCATCTGTTATCTTTCTTTCTCCTATCACCTTTAATTTTAACTCTCCTAACTCTTCTGTGTTTTTCTTTGTTATATTTTCTACCTTCTCTATCTTTTTTTTATTAATTTCTACCACATCAGCTATTATTTCATTTCTTTCCTCAAAATTTTCCTTAATCTCCTCCTCTAGTTCTCTATCTTTCTCCTCTATGTCTCTTCTCACATCCTCTATTACAGCATTACTCTCTGTCCTCCACTGTCGCTCATATCCTCTATCATTTTCTTATTTTCCTCCCTAATTTCATCTTTTATTACTTTTAAATCCTCCTTCATCTCTCTTTTTACTTCGTTTATATTCTCTTTTATTACGTCTATCTTATCTAATTGTCTATTTATTTCCTCTCTCCCTTTTTCAGTCATTTCCATGAGAGTTCTCATCATCTCCCTTAAATCTTCATTCTCATTATTTCCCCGTTTTTTTTTGTTGGGTTTGCATAGGTGGTAGTCCCCTAGCCTCTTCTACCTCAATGTTTCCTATTGGCATATCTGTGCCTTCCATTTCTTTCATTTCCAAACTTGTCCCTTTTTCCTGGTCCCCTACAACTACCAGCTCGCCTATAATATTTTCTTCTTTTTTTTTATCTGTAAGTAACTTATTATACAAACATAAACAATTTTTATATATACTATAAACCTAGCCTTGATTCTATTCAACTCAGTGTTTAATTTTACAAAATTTTTTCTAAATCTATTTCCAGTTCAAATGTTTTTCATATAAAAAGTTCTAAATTAATTTTGTTTCAAAATCTCTCTAAATAAATTTTCTCTCTTATTTTATAGAGCTCCCACGTTGTTGCGCCAATTATAAAGATTTTTCCGTTACGCAATACAACTGGGTTTTATTATTAAATGAAAATAATTAATTTCTCTAGTTACAAAACACAAACTCCTGACTAATTTATTCTTTATTATTATTTTTCTAATAATCGTACCCAACGTTGGTGTGCCAAATGTAAAGTATTTATATAACGCTTTACAATTATTTTTTTTTTATTAAATATTTATTTGAATGATGATATTTAATTTCTATTTAAAACAAAACAAAAAAACTACTCAGGAACAATTCATAATTCTTTACTATAACAATTTTATTTTAACATTTAAACAATACACAGAACAAAAATAAACTGAACAAATTTTAACACAATATACTAATTTCACTTTCTTTGATTTTTAGTTACAAATTTTGATATCCTAGGCTATTTTTAAGATCTCTTAGTATCTCGGGGTTTATACGCATGGGCTATATTTTTAATTCTTTTGTTAATTAAATAAATTTTGAAAAACAATATTAAATTTTGAAATTAGTTTTAATAAATATTTTCCTGATGGAAAAACTTTAATTTGGAATAAGCAAAAAGGCGAAACTATTTGAACTGGATTATGATCTTATTACTATTAATCACAAGATATTCTAATGTACAAAATTAAACTTCCCTATTATCCTAAGAGTCCACTAAAGTTTATTTTTTATAGCGCTATATATACTTAACTTATCAAATACCGAAATTCTGCAGGTCGCTTACGTAAGATTCCGTTCTCTTCAAATTTCACTTTTTACACACTTAAATTCGTTTTAGTTCCTTCAAATTATATTACCACTGTACTTTATCTTTAAATTCTCTTATCCTTATTTAAAATTGCCAAGTTTCTTCACAAAACGGTATAATTTTGACGAATTCCTTCCAATGTAAAATTTTGACTGGTCATCGCAGCTCCGATCTAGTAGCGTCCCCCACGCTATCTCCAACTCAACTAACGCTTCGTTTTTAATTTTTTTTTAAAAATATTTCACAAATATGGCGGCCTCCTTCTTCAAAAAGAAATCATATGCTCTAATTTAACGAAGTTCCGTTCCTTCCCACTAGAGTCGACTGTACACTTGACCTATTTCTTTACTTTCACATCTGTTAATGTCAACGAACTATTTTCACCCTTTTAATTTGGTTAACATACTGTTTCAATTTTCCGATCCTTAACGAACCTTCCAGTGTTTATTTAATTACTATTATTAGTGTGTGAAGTGTCTTTGTGTTTTACTTTTGTAATAATTTGAATTGTGTGTGTTTTGACTGGACTTTTCCAAACATAACCTTTCATTGCTTACAATCGTTTTTCACTTTTTCCTTCAAGTAATTACTTATGCAATATGTTACTAATATTTATAATTTTGTTTGAATATAATTATTATTAGATTATCTTGTTTTAAATTTTATTTGATACAACAAATTTCCTTATGCATTTACAGTTCAAATACCTTGTTTACAATTCTAGGCTTTTACCTACATTTAGTTTCAATTTAACCTAACCAATCTTTTAATGAATTCCTTTTTTAAATTTTGTGTGAGTTATTTCTAATCTATTTTTCCAATTCTTAAATAACATTATATAGCCCATTCTATAAATGTTACAATATATATATATATATATATATATATATATATATATATATATATATATATATATATATATATTATAAAGATTATTCTGTTACGCAATACAACTGGGTTTTTCTATTTAATATTTATTTGAATGATGATATTTAATTTCTATTTTAAACAAAAAAAAACTACTCAGGAACAATTCATTAACATTTATTATCACAATTTTTTTCTTTCAACATTTAAACACAATATACTAATTTCACTTTCTTTGATTTTTAGTTACAAAATTTCATATACCCTAGGCTAATTTTACGATGTCTTACTATCTCGGGGTTTATAGCATGGGCTATATTTTTACTTCTTTTGTTAATTAAATAAATTTTGAAAACAATATTAAATTTTGAAATTTGTTTTAATAAATATTTTCCTGATGGAAAAACTTTAATTTGGAATGAGCAAAAAGGCGAAACTATTTGAACTGGATTATGATCTTATTACTATTAATCACAAGATATTCTAATGTACAAAATTAAACTTCCCTATTATCCTAAGAGTCCACTAAAGTTTACTTTTTATAGCGCTATACATACTTAACTTATCAAATACCGAAATTCTGCAGGTCGCTTACGTAAGATTCCGTTCTCTTCAAATTTCACTTTTTACACACTTAAATTCGTTTTAGTTCCTTCAAATTATATTACCACTGTACTTTATCTTTACATTTTCTTATCCTTATTTAAATTTGCCAAGTTTCTTCACAAAACGGTATAATTTTGACGAATTCCTTCCAATGTAAAATTTTGACTGGTCATCGCAGCTCCGATCTAGTAGCGTCCCCCACGCTATCTCCAACTCAACTAACGCTTCGTTTTTAATTTTTTTAAAAAAATATTTCACAAATATGGCGGCCTCCTTCTTCAAAAAGAAATCATATGCTCTAATTTAACGAAGGTCCGTTCCTTCCCACTAGAGTCGACTGTACACTTGACCTATTTCTTTACTCTCACATCTGTTAATGTCAACGAACTATTTTCACCCTTTTAATTTGGTTAACATACTGTTTCAATTTTCCGATCCTTAACGAACCTTCCAGTGTTTATTTAATTACTATTATTAGTGTGTAGTGTCTTTGTGTTTTACTTTTGTAATAATTTGAATTGTGTGTGTTTTGACTGGACTTTTCCAAACATAACCTTTCATTGTTTACAATCGTTTTTCACTTTTTCCTTCAAGTAATTACTTATGCCCTATGTTAATAATATTTACAATTTTGTTTGAATATAATTATTATTAGATTATCTTGTTTTAAATTTTATTTGATACAACAAATTTCCTTATGCATTTACAGTTCAAATACCTTGTTTACAATTCTAGGCTTTTACCTACATTTAGTTTCAATTTAACCTAACCAATCTTTTAATGAATTTCTTTTTTAAATTTTGTGTGAGTTATTTCTAATCTATTTTTACAATTCTTAAATAACATTATATAGCCCATTCTATAAATGTTACAATGTCCCCTAATTTAATTTAAATAAAAAATATTCCTAATATCTACATTACACATTCTTTACATTTTACAAGCTTGATTAAATATACATATTTTTTTTTAAATTAAATTTAAATTAACATTTATTTCCTAATTGTACATTTTATTTAATAACTAATTGAACACATTTTTTATTGAGTAAGTACCTCAACACTTTGGCTAACTTATCGTCCATTGTCTTTACCACTTTTAGAATTGTCCACTTAAAAGTCATTTATACCTTTATCTGTCCACTTTCGTCCATTTATACTTAATTCTACGACACAATTTTATCTTAATTCTTTAACAATCAAATACTGAGCTGAAAACTTCAAGCTACATATTACTTAACTTATCTTCTAACAATACAATATACTTATAACTAACATTCAATCAACAATTCTTTAACAATTCTAACATATAGTAACAATAAATCATGTTCTGGTATTTACAATTCCTTCCATAATTATATATTTTTTTTTTACATTTATTACAATTGGAATCCTTCCAATCATAAGTATGATTCAATATTTATTTAACATATATTCTCTGATACCGTGTCTTTAAATCCCAGCCTATCCGAGTCATAGTATGTCTAGATTTGGTCAAATTGGTTATAACATTTCTCTTTCCCTTATTTCTGTTTATTCCTTGTTTATTATTTGTCTCATATTTATTTTGCTTTTAGCTTCATCTAACTCTCAGTTCTAAGTTAGTATTTTATCTCCCCTTCCAATCTCACATCCAGTTCAATTATTTTCTTATATCATCTCAGTTTATTTTGTATGAAGTTTAACATCTAACATTTTTAAAGGTTGCAATCTTATATCCTCTATTTGATCATATCTATAGCTCCTTCGATTACACTGTCCCTATATCAACGAATATAAATTTTGTTTTAATACTTATATATATCAACGCAGATTCTCCCTTACAATACGACGAAGTTTAAATACACAATTACCATATTTGTATTACAACGATGCTTTAATATTTATTATCATAGATTCATATTTCTTTTATAATATATAATATATACGACGAAGTTCCATTATTTATCAACGCAGATTCTCCCTTACAATACGACGAAGTTTAAATACACAATTACCATATTTTATTTATTACAACGATGCTTCAATATTAATTAACATAGATTCATATTTATCTTTATTCATTATTCGACGAAGTTTCCAATAAATTATCGTAGATATAGTTACCATCCCTTAAACTTATCTCCTGCTAACGTTTTCTTATACACATAATCACCTAGAGTTTATTCATATTGCTTCCTTCACCTATATTTAATATCTCCCTTCCTATTTTATTATTATTTTCCTTTTCCAGTTCTCCTGGATACATGTCACATTACTGCCTGTGTCTATTAATGCCTGTAAACTTGTTTCCTCTATTTAATTTCTATTCCTGGGTTTCCTATTGTCTTAGTTTTCCGACTGACTGTGGGCACCATTCTCTTTTCTTGTCCCCACGCCTGTCCTTGCCTTAAAACCGTTTACATCTCCATTGTATCTTTCATCTGCTTCATAGTTTCTATTTCCTCTGTTATTCTCATATTTAAATTCCATTTCCCATTTTCCAAACTCGAGTTGTGCCTCCACATTCAATAACATATCCGCACCTCTGATAAATTTTCTCAATAAGCCTTGTACCACTAAGCATTGAGACAGATATTTAACTCCTCCTAATTCTCCTATTACCATTTTCATTTTATTAAGCTTTTCAATCTTCTTATTTGTTGTGGTTTGAATTGTTAAATTTTTTATTTGCCATATTTCTAATTTTCCTAGTTTATTTTTATCTCCTAACCTTCCCTGCTCTCCTAATATTTTCTCCCTTACATCTTCGACTTTCCTAAAACTCTCATCTGTTATCTTTCTTTCTCCTATCACCTTTAATTTTAACTCTCCTAACTCTTCTGTGTTTTTCTTTGTTATATTTTCTACCTTCTCTATCTTTTTTTTATTAATTTCTACCACATCAGCTATTATTTCATTTCTTTCCTCAAAATTTTCCTTAATCTCCTCCTCTAGTTCTCTATCTTTCTCCTCTATGTCTCTTCTCACATCCTCTATTACAGCATTACTCTCTGTCCTCCACTGTCGCTCATATCCTCTATCATTTTCTTATTTTCCTCCCTAATTTCATCTTTTATTACTTTTAAATCCTCCTTCATCTCTCTTTTTACTTCGTTTATATTCTCTTTTATTACGTCTATCTTATCTAATTGTCTATTTATTTCCTCTCTCCCTTTTTCAGTCATTTCCATGAGAGTTCTCATCATCTCCCTTAAATCTTCATTCTCATTATTTCCCCGTTTTTTTTTGTTGGGTTTGCATAGGTGGTAGTCCCCTAGCCTCTTCTACCTCAATGTTTCCTATTGGCATATCTGTGCCTTCCATTTCTTTCATTTCCAAACTTGTCCCTTTTTCCTGGTCCCCTACAACTACCAGCTCGCCTATAATATTTTCTTCTTTTTTTTTATCTGTAAGTAACTTATTATACAAACATAAACAATTTTTATATATACTATAAACCTAGCCTTGATTCTATTCAACTCAGTGTTTAATTTTACAAAATTTTTTCTAAATCTATTTCCAGTTCAAATGTTTTTCATATAAAAGTTCTAAATTAATTTTGTTTCAAAATCTCTCTAAATAAATTTTCTCTCTTATTTTATAGAGCTCCCACGTTGTTGCGCCAATTATAAAGATTTTTCCGTTACGCAATACAACTGGGTTTTATTATTAAATGAAAATAATTAATTTCTCTAGTTACAAAACACAAACTCCTGACTAATTTATTCTTTATTATTATTTTTCTAATAATCGTACCCAACGTTGGTGTGCCAAATGTAAAGTATTTATATAACGCTTTACAATTATTTTTTTTTTATTAAATATTTATTTGAATGATGATATTTAATTTCTATTTAAAACAAAACAAAAAAACTACTCAGGAACAATTCATAATTCTTTACTATAACAATTTTATTTTAACATTTAAACAATACACAGAACAAAAATAAACTGAACAAATTTTAACACAATATACTAATTTCACTTTCTTTGATTTTTAGTTACAAATTTTGATATCCTAGGCTATTTTTAAGATCTCTTAGTATCTCGGGGTTTATACGCATGGGCTATATTTTTAATTCTTTTGTTAATTAAATAAATTTTGAAAAACAATATTAAATTTTGAAATTAGTTTTAATAAATATTTTCCTGATGGAAAAACTTTAATTTGGAATAAGCAAAAAGGCGAAACTATTTGAACTGGATTATGATCTTATTACTATTAATCACAAGATATTCTAATGTACAAAATTAAACTTCCCTATTATCCTAAGAGTCCACTAAAGTTTATTTTTTATAGCGCTATATATACTTAACTTATCAAATACCGAAATTCTGCAGGTCGCTTACGTAAGATTCCGTTCTCTTCAAATTTCACTTTTTACACACTTAAATTCGTTTTAGTTCCTTCAAATTATATTACCACTGTACTTTATCTTTAAATTCTCTTATCCTTATTTAAAATTGCCAAGTTTCTTCACAAAACGGTATAATTTTGACGAATTCCTTCCAATGTAAAATTTTGACTGGTCATCGCAGCTCCGATCTAGTAGCGTCCCCCACGCTATCTCCAACTCAACTAACGCTTCGTTTTTAATTTTTTTTTAAAAATATTTCACAAATATGGCGGCCTCCTTCTTCAAAAAGAAATCATATGCTCTAATTTAACGAAGTTCCGTTCCTTCCCACTAGAGTCGACTGTACACTTGACCTATTTCTTTACTTTCACATCTGTTAATGTCAACGAACTATTTTCACCCTTTTAATTTGGTTAACATACTGTTTCAATTTTCCGATCCTTAACGAACCTTCCAGTGTTTATTTAATTACTATTATTAGTGTGTGAAGTGTCTTTGTGTTTTACTTTTGTAATAATTTGAATTGTGTGTGTTTTGACTGGACTTTTCCAAACATAACCTTTCATTGCTTACAATCGTTTTTCACTTTTTCCTTCAAGTAATTACTTATGCAATATGTTACTAATATTTATAATTTTGTTTGAATATAATTATTATTAGATTATCTTGTTTTAAATTTTATTTGATACAACAAATTTCCTTATGCATTTACAGTTCAAATACCTTGTTTACAATTCTAGGCTTTTACCTACATTTAGATTCAATTTAACCTAACCAATCTTTTAATGAATTCCTTTTTTAAATTTTGTGTGAGTTATTTCTAATCTATTTTTCCAATTCTTAAATAACATTATATAGCCCATTCTATAAATGTTACAATATATATATATATATATATATATATTATAAAGATTATTCTGTTACGCAATACAACTGGGTTTTTCTATTTAATATTTATTTGAATGATGATATTTAATTTCTATTTTAAACAAAAAAAAACTACTCAGGAACAATTCATTAACATTTATTATCACAATTTTTTTCTTTCAACATTTAAACACAATATACTAATTTCACTTTCTTTGATTTTTAGTTACAAAATTTCATATACCCTAGGCTAATTTTACGATGTCTTACTATCTCGGGGTTTATAGCATGGGCTATATTTTTACTTCTTTTGTTAATTAAATAAATTTTGAAAACAATATTAAATTTTGAAATTTGTTTTAATAAATATTTTCCTGATGGAAAAACTTTAATTTGGAATGAGCAAAAAGGCGAAACTATTTGAACTGGATTATGATCTTATTACTATTAATCACAAGATATTCTAATGTACAAAATTAAACTTCCCTATTATCCTAAGAGTCCACTAAAGTTTACTTTTTATAGCGCTATACATACTTAACTTATCAAATACCGAAATTCTGCAGGTCGCTTACGTAAGATTCCGTTCTCTTCAAATTTCACTTTTTACACACTTAAATTCGTTTTAGTTCCTTCAAATTATATTACCACTGTACTTTATCTTTACATTTTCTTATCCTTATTTAAATTTGCCAAGTTTCTTCACAAAACGGTATAATTTTGACGAATTCCTTCCAATGTAAAATTTTGACTGGTCATCGCAGCTCCGATCTAGTAGCGTCCCCCACGCTATCTCCAACTCAACTAACGCTTCGTTTTTAATTTTTTTAAAAAAATATTTCACAAATATGGCGGCCTCCTTCTTCAAAAAGAAATCATATGCTCTAATTTAACGAAGGTCCGTTCCTTCCCACTAGAGTCGACTGTACACTTGACCTATTTCTTTACTCTCACATCTGTTAATGTCAACGAACTATTTTCACCCTTTTAATTTGGTTAACATACTGTTTCAATTTTCCGATCCTTAACAAACCTTCCAGTGTTTATTTAATTACTATTATTAGTGTGTGAAGTGTCTTTGTGTTTTACTTTTGTAATAATTTGAATTGTGTGTGTTTTGACTGGACTTTTCCAAACATAACCTTTCATTGTTTACAATCGTTTTTCACTTTTTCCTTCAAGTAATTACTTATGCCCTATGTTACTAATATTTACAATTTTGTTTGAATATAATTATTATTAGATTATCTTGTTTTAAATTTTATTTGATACAACAAATTTCCTTATGCATTTACAGTTCAAATACCTTGTTTACAATTCTAGGCTTTTACCTACATTTAGTTTCAATTTAACCTAGCCAATCTTTTAATGAATTTCTTTTTTAAATTTTGTGTGAGTTATTTCTAATCTATTTTTCCAATTCCTAAATAACATTATATAGCCCATTCTATAAATGTTACAATATATATATATATATATATATATATATATATATATATATATATATATATATATATATATATATTGTAACATTTATAGAATGGGCTATATAATATTATTTAAGAATTGGAAAATAGATGAGAAATAACTCACTCAAAATTTAGAAAGAAATTCATTAAGATATTGGTTAGGTTAAATGAAACTTAAATTTAGGTAAAAGCATAGAATTGTAAACAAGGTTTTTGAACTGGAAATGTATTAGGAAATTTGTTATATCAAATAACCTAACACATAAATTAAAATAAGATAATCTAAGAATAGTTATGTGTAAACAAATTTGTAAACTGTAGTAACATAGGGCCTAAGTAATTACTTGAAGGAGAAAGTGAACACGTTTGTAAACAAAAGAAAATTGAAAGGTTATGTTTATGAAAGACCAAGCAAAACACACACAATTCAGAACTATTTCAAAAGTAAAACACAAAGACACTTCACACACTAATAATATTAATAAAATAAACACTGGAAGGTTTGTTGAGGATAGGAAATTAAAACAGTAAGTTTCAACCAGGTTTAACCAAGTTAAAACGCCATTCTAAACAAGCTCATTGTGGACGCATCAGCTGTAAAACGGTGAAAATAGTTCGTTGACATTAACATGTGTGAAAGTCAAGGAAACATCAGCTGTAAAAACAGAAGAAAGTAAGTCTGATGTAAAGTCTAGTGGAAAGAAATCGAACTAAATTATAACCCATATTTGTTTTTTTTAAGAAGAAGGCCGCCATATTTGTAACATTTTAAAAGAAAATCGAAGGACGCGTAGTTAGTTGAGTTGGAGGTAGCGTGGGTGACGCTACTAGAGGAACCAGCCTGGACCAGCCAAAATTCTATTTATTTGGAAAGAGTTCGTCTAAATTATACCGTTTTGTTAAGAAGATTGGCCAACTTAAATTAAGGAGAAGTGAATTACAAAATGTAATACTGTGTTAATATAAAGTAAAGTAAATAAAACGAATTTAAGTGTGTGAAATGTTTAATTGGAGAGAACGGGAATTTACGTAAGCGACCAGCAAAATTTTGATATTTATTAAGTTGAGTAATAGCGCTATAAAATAACTTTAGTGGACTTTTAAGATAATAGAGAAGTTTAATTTTATACATTAGAATATCTTGTAGTTAATTAATAGTAAGTAATAAGAAATAATCCAGTTCAAATCGTTTAGTTTTTTTTTTATATTCAAAATTTAAGTTTTTCCATCAGGAAAATATTTATTAAAACTATGTTCTAAATTTAATATTGTGTTTTTCAAAATTTATTTAATTAACAAAGAGTTAATATAGCCCATGCTATAACCCCGAGATATCAAGAGATCTTAAACTAGCCAAGGGTATTAAAATTGTGTAACTCTAAAATTAAAAGAAAAAAGAGTTAGTATATTTTGTTAAAAATTGTTAAGTTGTAAAATTTTGTTTTGTGTGTATTGTTTAATGTCGAGATGAAATGATAATAAATGTTAATGAATTGTTCCTGAGTAGTTTTATTTGTCTTAAATAAAAAATTCAATTTATTAAATAGTAAAACATAAGTATATTGTATTGTGTCTCTTTAAAAATTATGTAATAATATATATATATATATATATATATATATATATATATATATATGATAAAGATTATTCTGTTACGTAATACAACTGGGTTTTTCTATTTAATATTTATTTGAATGATGATATTTAATTTCTATTTTAAACAAAAAAAAACTACTCAGGAACAATTCATTAACATTTATTATCACAATTTTTTTCTTTCAACATTTAAACACAATATACTAATTTCACTTTCTTTGATTTTTAGTTACAAATTTTCATATACCCTAGGCTAATTTTACGATCTCTTACTATCTCGGGGTTTATAGCATGGGCTATATTTTTACTTCTTTTGTTAATTAAATAAATTTTGAAAACAATATTAAATTTTGAAATTTGTTTTAATAAATATTTTCCTGATGGAAAAACTTTAATTTGGAATGAGCAAAAAGGCGAAACTATTTGAACTGGATTATGATCTTATTACTATTAATGACAAGATATTCTAATGTACAAAATTAAACTTCCCTATTATCCTAAGAGTCCACTAAAGTATACTTTTTATAGCGCTATACATACTTAACTTATCAAATGCCGAAATTCTGCAGGTCGCTTACATAAGATTCCGTTCTCTTCAAATTTCACTTTTTACACACTTAAATTCGTTTTAGTTCCTTCAAATTATATTACCACTGTACTTTATCTTTACATTTTCTTATCCTTATTTAAATTTGCCAAGTTTCTTCACAAAACGGTATAATTTTGACGAATTCCTTCCAATGTAAAATTTTGACTGGTCATCGCAGGTCCGATCTTGTAGCGTCACCCACGCTATCTCCAACTCAACTAACGCTTCGTTTTTAATTTTTTTTAAAAATATTTTACAAATATGGCGGCCTCCTTCTTCAAAAAGAAATCATATGCTCTAATTTAACGAAGTTCCGTTCCTTCCCACTAGAGTCGACTGTACACTTGACCTATTTCTTTACTTTCACATCTGTTAATGTCAACGAACTATTTTCACCGTTTTAATTTGGTTAACATACTGTTTCAATTTTCCGATCCTTAACAAACCTTCCAGTGTTTATTTAATTACTATTATTAGTGTGTGAAGTGTCTTTGTGTTTTACTTTTGTAATAATTCCGATTGTGTGTGTTTTGACTGGATTCATAGAACATAACCTTTCATTGTTTACAATCGTTTTTCACTTTCTCCTTCAAGTAATTACTTATGCCCTATGTTACTAATATTTACAATTTTGTTTGAATATAATTATTATTAGATTATCTTGTTTTAATTTATGTGTTAGGGGTTTTGATATAACACATTTCCTAATCGATTTTACAGTTCAAATACCTTGTTTACAATTCTAGGCTTTTACCTAAATTTAGTTTCAATTTAATCTAATCAATCTTTTAATGAATTTCTTTTTAAATTTTGTGTGAGTTATTTCTAATTTATTTTTCCAATTCTTAAAGAAGATTATATAGCCCATTCTATAAATGTTACAATATATATATATATATATATATATATATATATATATATATATATATATATATTTATTTATTTATTAATATAGTGGGCTATACAGTAACAGTTGGTGTCACTGACCCCACAGTTGTAGGACAACTGATGTGACCTGTTTAGTAGCTCCTTCCATTTTGTTTAGTCAATGTCACGGAGCCGTGGGCTGTACAACATTGTGTGTTTGCTTATGACAGTTTTGTACATAATGAGTCTATCATTGCAGTTCATTGTGAGTTTCGTCTCCATTTCAATCTGGTGAGACATGGTAGTGTACCCCCTTGTAAAACCATTTTAGGTTGGGTTTAAATAATTTTGTTTACGAGGAGTAGTGATGAATAAAAAACACTAGGAGCACCTTGCTTAGTACGCACTCCAGCAAATGTGGTAAGAGCTAGACAAGCCATATGCTGTAGTCGTGGTCGATCTGCTAGGAGAGATTCTGCTGAACTGCGCTTCAGTAATCGTTCAGGAAGGCGTATTTTCCATAGTGATCTAGGATTTCATCTCTATTAAGTGTCCATAGTGCAACAATTGAACCCTAGAGATTATGGCCAGCGGCTAAATTTTGATTGAAAAATGGAGGCCATACTTAAGCAAAATGACATCATTTTGTTTATGACTGATAAACCACATTTCCATTTGGATGGTATGGTAAATCAGCAGAAATGTCATTATCTAACCAATGAAAATCCGAAAGAATTTGATGAGAGACCGAAACACAGTCCTAAGGTAACAGTTTGGTGTGCTGTGAGCAGTTGTAATTGGTCCATACTTTTTCCAAGACGATAGCTGTAAGCTTGGAATTTTAAAGGCAGATGATCACCGAATTTTTTCTACCTGAACTAAAACAAAAACGTATTGTTATACAGCGAGTATGGTTTCAGTAGGATGAGGTAACAGCTCACACAGCAAGAATTTCAATGGAAGCAATTAGGGCTGTATTTAGGGTTTTGTGATTTCCCGGTTAGGCGATATAACTGGCCTCCTTATTCCTCAGACCTGTCCATGTGCGACTACTTTTTGTGGGGAACTCAAGTCATATGTATACGAGCATAAACTATGTGCAGTTGAGGAACTGAAGGTAGCTATTTGTGTGGAAGTTGTTCAAATTGAAAGGGCAATGTTAGAGAAAGTGGAAGCCTTCTGAGAGTAGCTTATGAAGTGAATCACTTAAAACAGTCGCATATGGCAGAAGTTGTTTTCAAGCATTAATTTGGTAAAATAGCAACACAATGTCAGTAGTATACTGTAAACAAAACTTTTTTGATGCACAAGTAACGATAATTGTTTTTTTTTACATTCGCCCTTTTCTTCTCACCTTATATTTTGTCCAGTAGACATCTGATATACAATACTATTCTTTTGTGGCCTTGGCTTTTAGTTAACTTTTGAATCACTGGACTTTGGTTTATTACCATAAACTATCAATTTTAAAAAATTTTACATTCACAATTGGTATAGCCAAATGGTTCAATTTTAACAGGCCTGCCATACTTATCTATAACTAAAAAATGAGCTAGCTTGTGAGAAGAGGCAATCATTAAATGATGATTAATTATATAACTTACAATTATTACTTTATTTTCCCAAATGCACTTTAAAGACAAAGACAATGACTACATAATATCTTAAATAAAACTATAATTACTTATCACTGATAATTATGATTCTGTCATTGAAATGCACTTGGAAAAATAATCTGTTGATTGTGAATTGGTATTTGTTATTATTTACTTTAAAAACATAGTGATGTATACAAGTGTTGGTATTTATATTTATAGTCTAAAATGAAAAATTAATAATAAAATTAATTTTAAAAAAAAATCTCTATGAAGATCAATACACATTTGAATGAGTTCCAAACAATTTTCAAAAACATTTTTTTATTCCAAAAAAGGCAGCTCTAAAACATATGATTTGAATGCAATGTTTGCTTCTTTAATTTTTGAAAATCGTTGACTACAGATTGTTTTTGATGTTTGGGAACAAAAAAACATTAAGTCCCAATTCAGGGCCCATCAATTCATTGTTGACCTGTCAAAAATTTCATTAAGTCGATGTGGGAGAGAGCTTGTATTATTTAATGAAAAATTATGTCTCTTCTTTGACTTTCCCTGAAGTTTTCTAAAGACTTCTAGTAAACATATAGTTGTATACCATTCACAGTTGACCATCCTATGCTGCTCTAAAACACTAATGCAAAAGAAACAGGCAACTATTTGATTTCTTAAACAAACATTTATTGGAATCGGCTCAACTTTGATCCATACAGTCGCTTGATGTTTTGTTTCAGGCTGATATGCATTAAATCCACACTTCGTTTACAATGTACATGTTATAAACAGTTTTTCAAACACCTGAGCGAATATTTTCAAAATTTATTTTTGATTTATTTTGATTAATTTATTTGTTTGAGTATTTGTCATATTATTTGGAATTTAATCCAAACCTTTTATGAATAAATTATTACGTAATATTTTATAGATTTGCAGTTTTTGTGTTGTACATATTGAGGTTTTTTTATATATTACACTTTTGGTATCACTTACTCTTGTCTTGTCCGTGACTCACAGTATTGAACAATGCACTGACCTAGTGCAAAACATGTCTGCTGAAAAATATTAGTAAGTAGTGGTTATTTGACAAGTGATACAAAAAGTGCAATATATCTTATAGATGCTTATTCTAATCCCCAAAATGGCTCAATCCCACAATATGTCTCATGACGATCTAACTTGCAGTTCATGCACAGGCTCAAGGTTTCCTGGTACAGCTGATTTTGGACATTTAAGGGGTTCTTCCTACATTGAATGTAGTATTTCATTTCATACATGATTATATTTGTTTCACTACCACTTACAAAACTACTCTAGGGAGCACTTATTGCAATACAAAGAAATAAGTTTATCAGAGCATAGTTGGTAATCCGTGCCAAATGTTATGAAAAATAATGGCATGAAACTGTTTACAAGTTAATTTTTTTTTCATGAAGGAAATCAACCAAAAGCATATCTCACCTAACACAAAGAAAGGTAGTCAATTTTTCTCTATGACTATGTTTGCAGACATTTCCTTGACTTTCTGGGGAAACCCTTTTAGCTTTCATTAATGGACTTTTGTCTAGCAATTGGCATACTTCACCATTGCCTGAAGCATAATAGTTTCAACACACTCAAGAAGTAAATGTAAGTTAGTTAACTAATCCCATTTGCTGCTATCTCATAGGTAATATAATTCAGGATTTTCAAATGTCTGTGTTCAAGGAAAATTATTCTGTTTTTTCTAGCAACATATGACTGGTTAGCTCCTATGACCATCACACATTTTTCAAAACACTGAATATAGTTAAAAAATTGCACTTCATCTATTCTAAAACTGACACAATCTTTGTCATTATTGGAGGTTATTTAATATAATCGGGCTACCTTTTTTGCATTTTTTTATTTGGTAATTATTTAACAATTTAAATTCATATGAATTATTTTATAGTTTTTTAATATGATGTCTCACAATTTATTTAATTGTAATATAATAATTCTAACTAGCTTCCAGTTACTAATCGCCCTTTATATGCTTGCTTGAATATCATGATTTAAAACTACAAATACTTCTTATTGAAATAAATGGACATCAAGCTAGCCTCTGAGTTTTAAAGTAACTTTTTCCTTTAAGCAATTACTTCAGACACATTAACAATGAATTTCCAATGTTTGTGTTAATATAATTTTAATATATTCACAATAAATTGATCATATTTTTCAAATAAATACATTTTCGACAAAGAGTAGGAATAAACTTTTTAACCATTTTACTCCTGTAGGATTTTTTGATGTAGCCCACAATTTATAACTTTTCAGTGTGCAGTGTAGAAATATGGATGCCCTGATGGTGGCTCTAGACAGCTCTCATATTTGCAGATCTACTATTGTAGGATTTTCGTCACTCGTTACATCAGAACCTTTATAATTTTATTCAATTTCATATATTTAAGTTTGAGCTGAATGAATTATTCTATAACACAACTCAATAAACCTGTTAGGATGCCTATTGCCTCCAAAGTTAGAGAATTTGAAACAATTCTTTCAATTAATTAAATGTGCTTTTGTCATATGTCTAAAATACAGAAATCTAAAATAGCATTGGAATTGTGATATGGAATCAAACAAATATTCACCTGCAAACAAATATTCAGTGTGGTACAAAATAAATTAAATACCTAAAAATTTAATGAAACAAATGAGATATAGACTTAGAATTCTAATGTCTGTTTTAAAGTTAAAAAAAAAATCTGATGAAACAATAGATAATAACATAAAATCTTTATTGAATTTCGATGTTTTAACCACACTTTTTGTGGTCCTTTCTAAGACTAAATGTCTACAAATAAACCTACTAAACAAAGAATAAAAGTTATCTGAAAATTCGTATTTAGTCTTAAGGATAACAAAAATTATTGGTGTGGTTGAAACATCAATCTTCAATAAAGCTTTTTTATTATCATCTTTCATTTCCTCAGAGTCCTTTAAAGAAAAAATAAGATCATTGAAAATAGAAGAGTTATGAAACAAGTAAATAAAGTAACCCGTTCTCACTTGACCAAGTTCGACCATTAAGACACTGATCTAAAAAAAAATGAGAAAAAATGCACATAATACTATAGCGAAATTTAGAATGCACCAATAAAAGAAATACAAGCAACAATAAAATAGGAAATACTCACCCTTTTGTTTAGGTTGTGTATCTATTTGACTTGAAAGTAAAAATACCCTCAAAGACACCATTTAAATTTTAAACAATTTCTGGGGAGGGGCTAGAAGGTAGTCAAGACTCCAAATCTGTGTCTACCTAAAAAATAAATTCTAAAGCCGCAAGCCTAGGTCTGACTTAACCTCCTCTAAGCTTAACGTTTTCCCCCTAATTTCTACTGACATGTCTAAATCCTCCGTTAAATTTGTAGGTTGGGATTGGGCTAAACGCTTACCGATGGAGATGGATTATTAGAAGTGTATTTTTTGACCCATTGTCTCCTACCGACAAAACTATCTCATTTCTAAAAAATATGGTAAGTAGGCATAGGTAAAACTCTCTCGTTCCTACAAAATGTGTTTAAAGGGTGTATGGACATTTTTCGACATTGATTTTCGCCTTTCCTTCAAGAAACCTTGTCTTTTCTTTGTTGAATATTTTAAGTTTCTTCACTCTTGTTAATGCATTATCGTCTTCATGCTTCAGATAAGAAAATACATCTCTCATCTCTTAAAGGTTTACCTCAAAACTATCACCATAATGAAACATATTTATGTCCTCTTATGTTACTGTAAGTACTATTTCATTTATTTCTTTTTCATATTTTAATTTAAAAATTATTTAATAATAATTACAAATAATCAATTGAAAAATAATAAATAAGAAGAATACAGTTCAGTTGATTTGGCCACTGAATTCATAATTAATTAGATCCCATTGGGCAGTGTGGAACAATAATAATTTAATCTACAATGGGTTAAAGTTGGAAGTATATAACAGATATTTCTAACAATGCATTTCATTTCATTTGATTACAGCAATACCAAGTACTTACGCGATAGGTGGGACCGAGCAATAACCGTGTATGTCGCGTAAGTCGAAGTATAATTTTACATATATGTAAACACATAGGAATCATGATTAATTAGGACCAAAGACTAAATAAACTAATAATTTAGAAGAAAAATGTGTATGTATTAAATTCTTAAATACATAATACAACAAAATAATTATTATATACATACATATTGCAAAGAAGTAAGTAAAAAAGTTATTTTTAGATATATGACTTCATAAAATCTAGTAAGTTCGTTTGAAAAATTGAAGATTATTTCTTCTCACGCAAAATTTCCTCGTAACTCGCTTTTTTTTTTTTTTTTTTTTTTTTGTGGCAGAAATACGCTCATCATTAGAGTCCATGATTTCAAAAAATTACTCAACTTGGCCTTTTGTCAAGTTTCTAACCGTCATTTCATCTTCTATGTCATCTGGGTCTAAAGAAACTGCGCTTTTAAGGTCTTTCTCTCTCACACGCATTTCTATGAACTCATCAATTAGTCCCTGGTTCTGTAAATCCAGCAGTTCTTGAACATCATCATTATCCACTTCTAAATTTAGTTGTCTGGCAAAACTGACAGCGTCTTCAATCACATCAGCAATTTCATCAGACTCTAGCACTGATTCTGCTTGAGTTTCAGTGGCAAAAAAATAGAAACGCCTTTTTCCAAACACCATTCAGAGGTTTTTTGAAAAATTTTATTCCAAGATTGACCAATGATTTTCAAAGCATCTAAAACATTGAATTGTTTCCAAAAATCTTCAACAGAGATCTTGCTCTGTCTCATAGCTTCATGCAGATGCGCAAATGATCTTGTGTAATAAGCTTTAAATCTCCCTGATCCATCGGTTGAAGCAAACTAGTTGTGTTTGGTGGCAAAAATATCACTTTCACGTGTGCGTCGAAATTAGTTAAAGTAGTAGGAGGATGGCCAGGTGCAATGTCAATTAATAGGAATTACTTTAAAAAGAATTTCTTTAGACCGACAGTAACGTTGAACTTGAAGTATGAAATGATGACCAAACCAGTCTTCAAAAAAAAGTCACCCAAGCCTACCGATTCGACTTTCAAATCTCGGGCAAGCTAGCTTTAGAAATATTTTTTAATGCCCTTGAATTTTCTGAATGATAAACTATGAGAGGTTGCAACTTACAGTCACCTTAAAACATGAAAATATATTTTTTTTCGTAAGCTATAAAAGTTCTCTTAGCCATTTCCTTCCAGAACAGTTTCCGTGTAAATCGGACAGCATGATAAAACCGTGTAACTTGGGAATCATGTAAGACGGGGTAGCGTAAGTCGATGTATTACTGTACGTCGAAATAATGATCATATTTTAAGTTACCTGCAGATTTTACATACCAGTTTTCAAAATGATTGATATCATATCCTGGCTACAATTGAAGATGGTGCCCTTTTTACAGTATCCACTGCAATATAGATGTATACTTGATAAAATCTTCCTCTTCATTGCAAACCCTATGTATTGTTGAATTTGCAATATGGCAAAGGTTCAAATAGCTTTGTGTTACTAAATGTCTAAATTTTATTCTTTCTCCAAATGTCTGATTATGATCTACTTACTGAGTCATTTGTACTTTTATTTATATCACATGTATAATATTTTTGTGTTTAAAAGTTATTTTAAAAAGTTAATAAAACAACTTATTAAAAATAAATACAGACTGTATTATAATTCCTATTTATAATATAAAGGATTGATTTATTATTTACAAAACACATCACTTTCACTTAAGAACATTCACCGTTATTCCTTTCCCAAACATCCCTGAGAAATCATCTGGAACAATTTTAAAAATTGTAGTTAATTTTAAAATAAAACAATTTTATTAAAATATATTTCTAAGACAAATTATTTTACTTTACCCAGCTGGAAATACATTTTTGTGGGCGAATTTTTTAAAGTCCAGATAAATTGTATTTGTATTTTAATAATATAATATAACATATACATAACACTATATTTTTAACATATACTAGATTTTTAACTATCAACACATTGTGTGTAGCATTGACAAGTTCCATTTCACCTCTAGTATGAAAGTTATACTATTTGTAAATTTAACTAACATTATTAAGTGTAATCCAAGTGATGATGAACAAAGAGTTTTTAGTTGTAGTCCTTGCAATAGCCTAAGCGATACACTTTTCATGACAAAGTCAGCTTATTTTGTGGGTAAGCTGAATACATGATTTGTAATTTTTCTTGAATTACCTGGAGAAAAAAATACAAAAGCAATAAAAATAACACATGTAAAATAATAATAAGAAATGAAAAATCTCACAGAATTAATAAAATTCAAGATAGCATAAAAACAACACACAAGTAAAAGAGAGAATTACAATCTGAGAAACATAAACCTCTTTAACAGCTAAGTTTGTCCTGAAAGTTATGTTTGTCATTGCACTGTGGATCTGAACTGATGCATTTGGTCTTGATGCTCGGACTTTGACGCATCCAATCTAATAAATGCTGCACACATGTTAATGATTGAAGACCAAGTTAAAAATAATATTTTTGCATTTCACATTAAAAGTTAAAATAATTTGTAACTTTTAATCCTGATAGGCTTAGGTTTGAATTTTAACTCATTTTACTGACAAAAGACACTCACATTACTTGTCAAGTTATGAAACCAAAATGTTTTAGAACTTCAGTTTATTTTCAGCAGGTGGTTTCTTCTGAGGATTAGCAGAATACTCAGCCAGTGAATTACTTCATAAACCAAGACCTCCTGTATTAGAATAGTAAGCTAGTCGTGAGTTTTATTAATGACTTCTTGTATTTGAATTTCAATGTCACACTGATTTCTACAGATCACCTTCTTACACATTCAGAGTTATCAATGGCATGCACCTAAGGGTGATAGATTCATGGCTAACGATGCTTTTTGGCCTCGAATCCTAAAGAATTACCTTTCATTTGCTAATAAGTAGAACATGTCATGGTGTGAGAGCGTGTAAAAAATACCTAAAACTCAGCATGAAAATCATGTTTAATATGTCTGTGGTTGAACAAATCTCTGTATTTTATGTCTGATAGGCGAGTATTTCTTCCAAACTTATAACAAAGAGGTATACATCTAGTATTATTTTATTATTATTGCTATTAGGGTATTATTGTTATTAAATTAACAGAATGAACAACAAAACACTGTTGGATTTCAAAGTTGGGGGCAACTTGCCTTGTCTCTTTTTAATTTGCAAAATAATTCTTCTAGTTATGCATTTGATTGAGTAAGTCAAATAAAAAATTCTTTATACAGGTACGAGGGATTAGCAGTTTTTGAAGGGCCTACATTTTACAATCAAAGTTCATTGGTATGATAAAGTAGTTAAATCCGTTTCATTTGTATGCTACAGTGACGATCTTTCCCACATAACAGTTTATGTAAACAATAAAAATTGTATTGAAGTTTCTCACAAAGTAATAGCATTAATAGGCCTAAGTAATATTATAGCAGAAGTGAAAATATTATATTCTAATTTAGGTTTTAAGTTAGAAATATTCAATCTCTATCATATTTACGGAGATTTATAAAAGGTGAATGAGGAGCACAAATATAAAAAAATGCTAAAGATTCTTTAGGCAGAGGGAATAATAAAAGAAATAACTTTTATCCACTTTTATGTCAAGCAATAGTAGCAGCAAATGTTCCCTTCAGGAAAATTGAAAATGTAGAATTCAGGAAGTTCTTGGAGAAGTATCCAATCAGTCCATTTCTTTAGAATCAAAAATAAGAAAGAATTATGTACAGCAATCATACAATGATGTAATTTGCAAAATATGAGATGATATAAAACATTTGTATATTTGGATTTCAATAGACAAAACCATTGATGATTTTGTGTTATGTCACAAACTTGACTGTAAAGAAATTAGATTCTGATTTATCCTCCAGAGCATAACTGATCTGTTCAAAGCAACTTGTGAAGATTAACAAAGTAACTATAGTAAACTTTGTGAACAATAGTTTGAAAATATTGCATCCAAATAACAGATAAAAACAGGGTTTGTCTTGCATATGTTTTTTATCGTGCAGTGGTACATGTGACTAGCCTTGCATATGGTATCAACTGTATAACAAAGGAAGCTAGGTTAAAATTTCTAATTTCCAATAAACAGATTTCCACCATAAAGACAGATTTTCAAAAAGCTCAAACTATAGTTGAGGCTTTTGAGGGTTACCACAGGTTCCTTTACTGCCTGAATCTGTAACTCTGAATACGTGGTCAAAAGCTGTGAGGACTATAATGAAACATTTTGAAATAAAAAAAAATCATGTGACGCAATTAGATAATAATGAAGTGGAATTAAAAAAAACCGTTGGAAGATAGTTAAATTCTACACAACTTAGCATATATCAGGGCTCACTTGAAATTTATAGTGCAGATAATTCCATTTAAAGAGGAGAGGAACCTTCTACTATGAAATCATTGATTTCATATAAGAAGTAAATGACAAAAAAACCTCAGATTTGTCACTTCTCTTAGAGTGGTAAATATATTTTGAGAAAAAGATAGTGAGCCAGACTATTCACTTTTAGTGGCACACAATCAGACACAAGTAAGCTCCTATTAACTCAGTTGACATCATGTATTTATTCTCAGCCTACAAACTAATTCTAAGTGACAAAACAAAAAGTTCAATAATTAAAACATAGGAAAGGTGCTTGGGATCTATCCCATGACTAATTAGTGTGAAAATAAATCTAAGTGATATAAAATACTGATTATTTGTATTGAACGTCTAAAGCATTTGATTATTAATGTAATTTTACATCATTTATAATAAATTACTATAAATGTGAATTAATTTTATTTAAGTATAGTATTAATATTTTAATTCACATTCACTTGTTTCAAAATCACTTTAGAGCCTATTTTGAAACCTATAGAGGCTAAAATAAAATTACAAGCATTTATTTTATGTGCCCAAAACCCAAAACTTCTGAATCTAATAATCTGTAGTCTAATGATAATGTAGGTGAGTGAACGAAAATTCACAAGGACTAATAAATTCCACATGTTATATTACGAATATATATCATATTATATGTATAATGGTTTTCTTTCATAATTATTCTTTACTATGGAGGGGAGGACTGAGAAGTATTATCCTGTGGGAAGTATAATTCTAATAATAAATATATAACAGTAATAATAAATACGATTATGACTGTATCAATCTAACATTATGCTTATACAAGATCAATAACTAAGACCCCATAAGGTCAAATAAAAATTTGATAGAATAAAATGTAAATGTAAGAGGGAAGTTCTGTGGAATTACATCTACGAACGAAGAGACCTTGAGATAGATTAACCAGGTATATAAACAATATGGTAAATTCAATGTTTAAAAAATTAAGAAAGAGATTGATGTAAAAGCTATACAGTATATTTTTTGGATTACTGAATAGATTTTTTTAAATACCTTAAAAATTAATCAAGTAAATCAAAACATAAAGTTCCAGTAAAAATAAATCAGGAATTTATAAAATATGTTGAAAAACATGTAATAATAAATTATATTCAAGCAAAAATAAGAAAATTAGATTTACAGAACATGTAGCCTATATTATTACAAAAGGCATGGAAAGTCTAATATAACAGACAATATTCTCCTGAATAGCCACAATTTAGATATAAAAAATATAACCCCTACATAAATTTAAAATAGTTACATGACAACATGTTTATAGTTTAATGGAAAATAATAAATTAATAAATACAGAAAAATAGCATTTTTACATTCTATGTTGAAATATAAATATTTATTATATCTCATTTAGATTTTTATAATAGTTTCATTAATATTTATTATTATTATTAGCCTATTTATAATAATAATTATTATTAAACCGCACTTCCAGTTTGATTGGCAACATGGTTGTAATGACTTGGTAATATTGGTTTGGGCGGGCAGGACTTCTGTCCTTTAGCTTAGTTGAATTTGCTTTAGTTGTATTTGATCCTGCAGCATAAACCAGTGAAGGTATAATTAATTGGTTATTGAAATGTACATAAGGATGTAATTAGATATAACTTTATAAACTTGTTTTCATTTAGTTAATATCTTATTAGATTTCTCGTAATTGTGAATTTCATTGTTAATTATATTAAACACAACCTAGAAGAGGCATTTTTAAATCTTATGCAACCGGGGGCAAGGAGATGGGGCTTGAAATTAGTGATAGCACAGCAAACTATTTACACTGTGGCAATCCTGAAGTAGCTCAACCGGTAGGTTGATTTGTTGAGCTGGGACCCTTCAAATTTGAAGCAGTGGATCAATTCACTATGATGTATTGCCAGCTCTAATAATGTCTCCATTGAGGCGAATAAAAGGATAGCCAATGGCAATTAAGCATACTATGAATTATGGAAACACCTAGGCAGCCTGTATTTAAATAGGAAAACAAAAATTATGCTGTACAAAACGTTGATTCGTTCCATACTAACTTATGCCTAAGTTTGGACATTAATGAAGAATGAAGAAAACAACCTGGCTATCTTATGAGAGAAAGGTCTTCAGGAGGATTCTTGGTCCTGTGAATGTTAGTGGACAGAGGAAGAGGAGAAAAAAAATGAGATTTAAGTGTTTGGGAATGGCATGTAGTCCAGATGGATGAGAGTGATGTACCCAGAAGCTTAATAGATGGAACTATCGGATGAGAGTGATGTACCCAGAAGCTTAATAGATGGAACTATCTATAAAATAAGAACTTAAGGATGAATGTATTACATCACTCAGGATGCCAGAACCCTGCTGAATGTGAGGAACTGGAAAGAAGCAGCATAGGATCGAGCTAACTAGCAAAGGCTTGAAGAGGTCACGATCCACACCTAACAGTAGTGCCACAGAAGAAGAAGAAGATTAAATATAAATCACCAAAATGACAGAATTTTTTTTGTATTTCAAGTTTAAAAACTACTAAAATTTTATTTCCTCCTAATAGAATAATAAATGTTTCTATTCATCATTACTTCTACTTTTTGGTTTTCTTGTGTTCACTCCAAATTAAAATTGTTATTACTTTTCTTTGGTTTAAATTATTATTGCACTTTTGTTTTTGGTTTTTGCCATGTAAAACACTATCTACAAATAACATAACATTAAGTTCATGATAATCTTTCACAGTATTAAATCTATTGCAATAATAAATAGGGATGGTAAGTTGCCCTTTGTTGTATCTCTAAATCTTTACAATACTTTGTTATCCAATCTTTCATTTTCTGTAGGGATACAACTGTATCTTTTTTTTGTAAATCAGGGAGGAGTTTGGAACATTATTTCTTTCTTGAAAAACTAATATTTTAATTTCTAAAAATCTTAATTACAACACACTTTCCTTGATGAAATGAACACTTCTTATCACTGGGTATGACTGTACATTTTCCATGGGAGAAAAATCATCTTATTTATCAGGCTTCATTCCATCACAAGGCATGCATCATATTTTAGCTCAAGTGATACATATGAATTCTTGCAACAGATGATTTCATGCTATAGGTTATGTTGTACAACAGCTGTTTTAACACGTAAATATTCACTTCAATAACATTTTAACTTGATAATGTACAACCAATCATCTATTAACTTTTCAAATGACATAAAAAATTTCAAACAAAATATCCACTTCTTTTAGCAAGTTCCATCGACTGCCATATTGTAATTTTTTGTTGTAAACCTAAGCTGTCACTCTCACTATAACTACGAGATCTATCTCTTTGTTAGTCCCTTTACTTCAATCTTTCAGTTTTTTTGAAATATGGAAAAAATAATTTTCATGTAATTAATTTATATATTTCCTATCTCCTTTTGTATAACATTCTTAAATTTGTACTGCAATAAAATGATTAGTTAGTTCTATAACATAAGGTCAATTCAGAAAGTAATAGACTTCTGGTATAGGAGTTGGAACGGCTAGAGTCGCCATCTCGGTGTCAAAATATTCCTACACTCAGTATGCATCGATCTATGGTAGCCTGAGGACTGTACTCTCCTCTTTTTTTACAGAGACTAGTTAAAATGTGCGCTGGAATTTAAAATCTTGCCACTTGCGAATTGCATTCAGTGATTAGGTTTTTGTTGGTAAAAAAATACAAGCCAACTAAATCCAATTGAAAGTCAAAGCAACAAAAATTTTTGAAAATAGGTGTTTCACAATTATTATTAAAAATTTAAAACATTACAGAAGATCATTGACTTTATTTGATCACTATGATTAAAGATGTTGATGAACTTCTCGATCGTATCATACTGATGATGAAACATAATGTGTGAAGCATGTGAATTAAGAGACAAAAAGGCAGTATATGGAATAGAGAAACATGCATTTTTCCAAAGTCAACAAGAAAAATCATTTTATGGGACAATGAGGGTGTGATTCTGTTTGATACCTCAAACAAGACTTGACAATTAACGTAGAAAGGTATTGTGAAAGAATGCAGAAACTACAACAAGCAATACAAAAAAAAAACTTTGGAAAAAACTTTCGAGAAATCTTTTGTTTTGATTCACAACAATCCATACACAGTAAATCAGCTGTGTGTTCTTGAATGATTTTGGATGGGAGGTGTTCGATCATCCAAGCCTGACATAAAGAGAATGACACAACTTTCCGTCAATAAATACCTGACTCGCAACATAACCCTTCAATAGTGATGCAGAATTTCATGCTGGCGTTAACCACAAATTACTTCAAAGTTGCAATTAAAAAACTTGTGACACGCTATGATAAGAGCCTCAATTTGAATGGGATTATGTTGAAAAATACCCTAAAGTGTAACTTTAAATTGGATATAATAAAAGTGTTTTCTTTCGCTTTGTTACTTTAAAAAATTTTTTAATCAAAATATCTGTTACTTTCTGGATAACCCATATAAATGAAGAAATATTCAAACTGGAGTACCCCTAGAATCTCGGTAGGGCATCTAGTCTATGAACTACCAAATCCTTAGTGAATAGAAGTTATAAATTAATTCGAAATAAATTCTATAAAAGTATACTTGCATTTCAATCATTTCTGATCTGTTGGCACACTCAATTTCGGAAAAGGGTCAATTTTGCTAAGAACCACCTTCTGATGCTGATATGAAATATAGCCTTTAATCTTCCCTTCATTAATAAGATTTGCTAGTATGCAATGAGCTTCTTCCAAATCTATGTCTGGATCTTCTACCAATCTCAGAGCAGTCAGAATATGGCTCATTGGTATGACATGTGAGTTCTCACATAAATACCTAAAAATAAAACCAATCACAATGTCTATATTCTCATAAAATGTATTAGGTAATAATGAAAATGGTTGGTTTTAGAAATAAGTTTTGAGACAAAAGTAGAGAATCAATAGCTAAAATTATCTTTAAGCCCAGTTCACAATACAGGACTCCAATTATCCAAATTCCAACTATCCAAATCGCTGATTACCCGAATAGCTTCCAGATTTTCAGAAACAAATGAATACGGAAACATACAGTGATTTATAAAATAATGGTTCTGTCTACATGTGTTATTGGCCTTTTCCCCATGAAGCTAGTGTAAACGAAACGCAAACATTATATGGATGCTGAGTCATCGTCTCAGTGGAGTTCTGTATAGTTGACTGTCATTTGTCGCCAGGAGCCCAGCCTATCCCAACTGACACTATTCGTTTTTATTAGTCATTCAGTGTGTCTTTGACCTCAATGTACTTTGATGGCACTCTTTCACAGCTCCGTTGCCATTCAACATGGTTTCTAAAAGAAAACGAGTTATTTTATCATTAGTGGATGAACTAAAAATTATAGATCAATCAGATGGAGTTATGGACAAACAGTAGGCTAAGATGTATGGTGTTGGTCAAGCAACGATTTCAGACATTAAAAGGAGAAACGTTATAATTTTAAATTTCATGTCTGTCCTTTTAAATGAACATTGAAGTTCTCATGAAAATTAATGAAGGCAGCAAAAAACAAAGAATTAGAAGATACCATTTTCAAGTGGTTTTTTAAACAATGTTCTAAGGGAAACTGAATTTTAGGTCTGATTCTTTGTGAAAAGCTTCGCTAAGCTTTGTGATTCTTAGCTCAGAAGCTTAGAAAAAAGTATAAACTAAAATATATAGTTTTTTTCTTCCATTTGCAATAAATTAAATAAAATTGACCCTTTTTTCAAAAAAAATTCAATTATTCAAATTTCTGTTTATCCGAATGGCTTCCGGTCCCAATTGATTCGGATAGTTGGAGTTCTACTGTATAAGTATTGTGTATATAATAAATTAAGGTTACATGTAAGATTTTACAAAAATAAAATATTATTTTATTTTACTTCTGACCAAATAATGATTACAAAACAAACAATATATATATTTTAGTTGAGTTATTACAGAATTCAGAGTTGACTGAATTAAACAAACATTAGACTTGGTTGGTTGAAGTATACACATTTTTCAAGTATAGGGACAAAGTACAGGTTCTTTGCCTCTTTATTTATTATTAATTCAAATAACATGAAAATGTATTTTACTTATGGAATGAAAAGAGACAGAGGTGAGATACAGCTTGCACAAAATTCAACATAACCATACATTTCCAGTTATGAAATAAAGAAGCAGAAACGTTTTTTGAAACACCCTGTTGCATGAGGCTGAGAACTTTAAAAAAAATTGACCTAAAGGTTTAATTCATTGTAAGTAATGAAACAAAATCATTAAACATTTACAATTTTATTGGTTAAACGTATTTGACCTGCTTGTTTTTTGTGGTGTTTTCTTGTTTTACTTACATGAAATACTTTGGTTTTTTATTAAGACTTACCAAGTGTTAAAAATTGTTCCCTATAGTTAAAAAATGTTGAACATAGTATAAATTTTAATAGTTATTTAATGATTTTTAATTTAAGGACTTTTTGCTTTTTATTATTATTTGTAATTTTTTAATAATAGCTTTTAATAATTTTTTACATGGTAACCTTTTTTGATTATAATTATGATTGAGTTTCTGTTCTTGTCCATTATAACTTCTGTGTCACTGATGAAGTTATTTTTCTGTTACACTGACTTTATAGAGTTATTGTTATAAACAATCTCTAGAATGATTCGACAATGGTCAAGTGACCGAAAAGTTTCTCAACTCATAAAGTAAAATAATTGCACTTAGTGGCGGAATAACTGTTTACAACAATAATAACTTTGATATATATATATATATATATATATATATATATATATATATATATATATACACTAGGTCTGTTAAAAAAATACGTGGACTGAGGTTATAAAAAAAATTTACTTTCTTTGGAAGTTACACGTCTGGGTCTCCTTCAAAGTACTCTCCTCCCAAACGCACACACTTATCCCTACGGCGTTTCTACTTGTTAACAGTCCTGGTACGCTTCTTTTGTGATGGCTTTCAGCTCCTTCATTGCATTTGTCTTAATCTCCGAAATCATTTCAAATCTTCTTCCTTTGAGGGTTTTTTTGAGTTTTAGGAATAAGAAAAAGTCACAAGGAGCAAGGTCAGGTGCGTAGGAGCAGGGGGGGGAAGAACAGTGATCGAGTATTTGGCCAAAAACTCACGAGTTCTGAGTGAGCTGGACCGTTGTCGTGATGGAAAAACCAGTTATCACTTCTTCAAAGTTCTGGCCTTTTGCGTTGGACGGCGTCCCTCAGACGTTTCAGTACTTCAATGTAGGTAATCTGGTTGACTGTAGAGCCTTCAAGGAGGTACTCATAGTGAACAACACCCTTAGCATCAAAAAAAAAAAACTGTCAGCATCACTTAGACATTCGACCGAACTTGGCTAGCTTTTTTGGGTCTTGGGGACGTTTGACACCCATTGGGATGATTGGACCTTCGTTTCAATGTCGTAACCATACAGCCATGATTCATCACCGGATATAATTCTTGACAAAAAGTTTTCATCTTCATTTGAATGATCAAGCAGTTCCCGACAAACCCAGATGTGATTGGCTTTTTGGTCGTCGGTCATCGGGCGTGGCACAAATTTCGCAGCAATGCGGTGCATCTTCAATTTTACGGTCAAAATCTCGTAACAAGATCCAACTGATATCCCACACTATTCGGAAAGCTCCCTAATGATCAGACGTCGATTTTCACGCACCAGGGTGTTGATTTTGTCAACGTGTGGGTCGTCAGTTGACGTTGAAGGATGTCCAGGATGCTCATCGTCATCAATCAACTGTCAGCCACCCTTGAAACGTTCATACTACTTGAAACATGCAGTACGCTTCATAGCAACATCGCCGTAAGCCGCGTTAAGCATGGCAAATGTTTCTGTTGCAGATTTCCCTAGTTTTACACAAAATTTCACAGCAATTCGTTGCTCCTTCAGGCTGTCCATTTTACAATCCGACAAACGAAAAAAACACTCTTTACTAAACTGCGTGTAACTCATCAACAAATGAAGATATCTGCGACTAAAGTACCACATTTTAATCAGCTGATTTATACGAACCTAGCGAAACCAAGCAGATTCTCCTGAAACTATCTTGAGCCGTGAAATTCAAACAGCCCGCGTATTTTTTGAACAGACCTCGTATGTATATATATATATATATATATATATTGATTTTTTGGACTAGGAGACTGACAGACTTATCTTGGTAAGAGTCCACTCTGTAGTCTTGAAATAGAAACACATAAAAGCACTTAACCAATGATATATTTCAACCACACAGTGGTCTTTGTCAATAAAAAGTGGTTTTGATTGACAAACGCCACTGTGTGGTTGAAATATATCATTGGATAAGTGCTTTTATGTGTTTCTATTTCAAGACTACAGAGTGGACTCTTACCAAGGTAAGTCTGTCAGTCTCCTAGTCCAAAAAATCTAAATAATCTTTACCAACCAAAACTAACCTAAATATATATATATTCAAATATAAAGTAATTGTATTGCATATCAAAATAAAATTCAGCCACATAAGTTTCATTTTTATTTATTTTATACTTTTAAAGATATGATTTTTTTAAACACCCAAAAAACTCCAGCACTCTACCCAGGAAACTGGGCCGGCACTCAAAATGTTAAGATTGTTCCACCCAGCAATGAAACAAAATCGTTATAAATTTACGATTTTACTGGTCAATTGTTTTTGAGTTATCTCTTGGTTTTTATGTTGTTTCTTGTTTTAGTTAATTGAAGTACTTGGGTTTTTGGTTAAGACTTACAAAGTATTAAAAATTGTTCTCACTAGTTAAAAAGTTTTGGACATAGTATAAAGTTTAATAGTTGTTTAATAATCTTTAATTTAGAGACTACTTCTTGCATTTGTATTATTTGTAATTTTTACATCATTTTTTACACCATGAGTAAGACTTACACTTTTTTGAAAAGATTCCTATAAGTAAGAATTTTTAGTCTTTCTAAAATCAGATAAATTCCACACTTAATGAAAAAAGCTTGATGCCTTTGCATGACTAAATTGAGTTCATTTATTCGGCCTTTCTTTACTGCTTCAGCAATTTCATAAAGTTGTAGGAGACTGTGCTTTTCTAAGATGTCTTTTGAAGGCATGTATCCCTAGAATCAGAAATTTATTTAACTATAATAACAATTTCTTATTAACCCAAGGAAATGACCTTAAAATTTAATAAATCTTTTAGTATTAAGAAAACATTCAGTGTTTTTTTAGTATTTGTTACAAAAATTGTATCATAAATCAAATTACTTGCATTATTTTATATTTCGGAATAGAAATAATAAACTTTAAAATCACCAAAAATATGTTCACTAGAAACAATTGAACATATATTAGTATGTAACAGTTGCTTTATAGTAGCACTTACTTTTTAGATTATTGAGGATGACCATTTCGAAAGATGTGTCTTGTTAACTCAGACTGTAACTCCTATAGTGTTATGGTCTGAGTTGACAATGAAACACATCTCCTGAGATGGCCGTCCTCAATAATAAAAAAAAAGAACAGTAGTCTCGATAATTCGAGATACATGAGACCGAGAATCTCTCAGATATGAAAATTTGTTGGAATACAGACTCATTTCCTTTCCATACCATATTGATATGAACATTTCTTGAAAGCCCGACTCATTTCCATTGCATACCATATTGGTGATAATATTTCTTGGAAGCCAGACTCATATCATTTGCATGTCATTTTGATATCAACATTTCTTGGAAGCCTGAGTCATTTCCTTTGCATACCATAATTGATATGAACATTTCGTAGAAACCCGGCTCATTTCCTTTGCATAAGGAATGGATATAAACATTTCTTGGAAGCCAGATTCATAATTTTCTTTCAAATAGATAAAACACGCTCAAATAGAAATAGGCTCTAATCTAACAAAAGCTTGAAAAATCTGGACTCGGAATTTCTAGACTCTACTGTTGGGGCTAACTATAAGCAAGTATAACATACTAATATATATGTTCAAGTATTTTTAATGAGAAACTAGTAGCTCCAGTAAGACAGAATCAAGCGATATAAATATATTGTTTAATTAGAATATTTGCATCTTCTTTTTGTTTATATAATAATTTTTTAAAATACTGTTTGGTGACACCAGCAATGGAATTTTAAACTTTATTGCAACATTTCATTTAACATCTTAAAAATTATATTCAATATTTCAAATTTCACTCTCATACACTCGCACACACACACACACACACATACACACACACACACACACACACACACACACACACACACACACACACATACACACACACACACACACCCATACATCATACACACATATGCATGCATGAAAATGGCAGAAAGTTCATCCACAGTCAATATCCGAACGTCACCCAGGACGTTTTCGATGTTTTCCACAATTATGACAATTGAGGGTCTCCTGCTCCTCTGATCATAATGCACAGACATACAACAGGTTTTAAACTTATGCCACCACTTGTACACACTCGTAAAATTCATATCCTCATTAGAATATGCAGTTTTAACCTCCTTATAAACCCGCCTCAACCATAAATACGCATCTCATCATCGCGGAATTCACCAACTGATCTTCATCAGTTGTTACAAATGTCATTACCATTGTGGTTTTCTTCTGTACTTACATTTTCATCTACGTTTTACCAGTAACGTTTCATAAAATCTTCAACAGATACTTCACCAGAAATATAATTTAACAGTTTCATTTTTTCTTTCTCGGTATTTTTGTTTGTAACTGTCATTACAATTCCTTTTAAAAAATTTGCTTTACGGAAGCAGTTGATTACTGAGGTTTTCTTAACTTTAAGTGCAACAACTTTTCTTAACTTGCCTTATTTTTACACTCTAAAACATCAATAATTTTTTTTATTGTAAGAGCTTTATGTTTACCACTTATTTTGTTTAAAAAGTAAATAAAAAAAGAATCTGTATTCAAAAACACTTCACTTTCATGTAATTACGATTTTTACCACAATCAGTAAACTGCTAGAACATGCGATTCATACTATATGCTATAGATCTACATCTAAACTAAATTAATTAATTTGAAAACACATCACCAGAAGTAGGATATGGTTCTCGGAATTTTGATGTCTGACAGTTATTGGACCGTGTAAACAACAACAAACTCTATAACACTATTAAATATGAGTGATAATTTATGCCTACCAATAGAGTTACGTTTCTATTTACAGATACAGTAGTGCATTCTTTATATTCTCAAGATAAAATTTTGCATTCACAGACAACAAATTTATATAAATTTTATGTCTGAGAATAGCAAATCTAGTGTCTGTATTTAGGAGTGTCCATTGTTGAGAGTTTTATTAAAGATCCCTATGTCAAGGGACTATGGATTCAAAATTAATCTGAAAATATACGGCTTTTTAAACAATTTGGTTTTCATCAAATCTTGTTTGCATTTGACGGGGGTTCGGATTTAAGGGTTTCTACTGTACAAGAGTTATTCAAATACAAATACAAAAATTATTTATTAATTTTATTCAAAGCTTTTCGTTGGTAAACAGTACCAACGTTATCAGTAATCCTATTGATTCCTTTTAATTTTAAGGCCTGTGAATCCTTCAAAATTCCTAAGATTCATAATGAGAGTTGGTACTGTTATCAATGAAAAGCTTTGAATAAAATTAATAAATAATTCTTGTATTTGAATAACCTTAGTTGTTTTTGAATACAAGAAAAAAAATTGTAAGCAATTTTTCCACCACTACGTGCAATAATTTAATGCCTTATGTGATGAGGCACCTTTCGGTCACTTGACTATAGTCAAACCACTGAATTAATTTTCTCTATTTTTCTGGTGTGGTTGTTCGGTCCGTGATATTGGTATTTGTTGATGTCATACATGTTTCTTCTTGAGCCACATGTATGATGTTTTTTAAAGAAATGTCGTCCACATATGTTTTGGTGGGTAATTAAAAAATACTGAACACATAAGAAACAATATTAATAATAAAATTAACCTAATAAAAACGGGAAAAAACAAAAAAACGGAACAATATATAAATAAAAAAGAAATTATAAAACTCAGAGAAAAACTAGAAAAGAACGACTACTTAATATTAAAATCCGATAAAACAAATACACCAGTAATAATAGAAAATACCAAATAAATCGATTCAATGACTAACTACATAAAAGAAAATAAATACGAACAAATCCCAGACCCAACAAGCAAATACCTTAAAACAATAAAAAACCTAATAGTCACTCACCGAAATACCCTAAACTAAAACAATAAATTAAAATACCACACAAGACTATATCCATTTAAACCATGCACACCAATGTTAACAGGCATACCTAAAATCCACAAACCCGACACACCATTTAGACCACTAATAAATTTCACAACAGCACCATCTTACATAATCGCAAAAATACTAGACAAAATAATAAGATCTAAAATACATATCAACAACACATACAATATAAAAAATGGATACGAATTAATTAATAAAATAAAAAACATAAAAACAAACAGCAACACAAAAATAATAAGTTATGACATAACTAACATGTACCCTAGCATCCCAATAGAAGAAACCATAGAAATAATAAAAAACAAACTAATACACAATAACGAAAAAAGAAACACAATAGATACAGGGTGCGGCAGCACAACTTCCTTTTTTGAAAACTCAATAAAAACTATTGTATGCATCTGAAAATATTTATTTATTCTTTACAATGTAGGTACATGTCTAAAGTGTTTATTTACATTGTTTTGAAGATCAAATCTGTTAGGTGATGTCCCTCATTCTCCATACATTGCGTAAACCGATTTCTGGCGTTTGTCATGACTCTTGTTAGCGTAGCAGGTGTTATGTTGGCAATTTCTTCTTGGATGTTGGTCTTCAAATCTTGTAGGGTTCTTGGACGGTTCACATAAACACGGGATTTCAAAAAACCCCATAGAAAAAAATCACAAGGGGACAGATCGGGAGAGCCATTCCAAATTGCCTCTAATTGAGATAAGGCGCTCTGGAAAGTGTTCCCTTAAAACAGCCATCGATGCTCTTGAAGTGTGTGCTGTTGCGCCGTCTTCTTGGAACCAAGTGTCCCCCAAATCCAACTCTTCTAGCCGTAAGAAAAAAAAATTCTGTAGCATGTTTACATACCGGTCCGAATTCACTGTCACTGTAACCTCATTTTCCTCAAAAAACTGGGGACCAATAATTCCAGCTGAGCAAATTGCACACCACACCGTGACTTTGGGTGAATGCAAAAGCCTTTGATGCAATTCTCAAGGGTTGTTGTCAGCCCAGTGGCGCATGTTTTGTTTCTTAACCGACCCACACAAATGAAAATGGGCTTCATCGCTAAAAAAACAATAGCACCCTTGGGAACGACATCAAGAAGAAGCACACATGCGTTCATCTGAGAATTGAAGTCACGTTCTGAAAGTTCCTGCACTATCGCCATCTTATAGGGATGAAAATGAAGATCATCACGAAGAATTCTTCTCACAGAACGATCGGATAGGCCAAGGGCAGATGCGTGTTTGCACGCAGAATGCCGTGGTGATCGCAACATTGACGGTCTCACTGCTTCAATGTTCTCAGGTGATCTAACGGGCCGAGGGACTCAAGTTCTTCGTTTTGTGGCACTTGCAGTTTATCTGAATGTAGTGACCCATGTAACAATTGATTTGCGGTCTGGGACGGGAGCTAACGGGGCCAAAATTAAAGCGATTCGGAAATGCGCGCTGTGTTGCAATAACCGAACATCCGCTTGAAAAGTAGGCCTCAATGGCAAAGGCACGCTCCTCACTATTCCAATGCATGATGGCGACTGAAACGTGTCAGGACAAAACTTTACTGTACCCCCTCTTGAACGAGACCACTAGCGCTCCGCTATGACATCAACTAACTGAATGGCGAGCATTTAAAAAAAGGAAGTTATGCTGCCGCATCCTGTAGTATCATTACGCTAACCAAACATATGTAACCAAAATTACTTCCAATTTAACAATAAATACTATAAACAAACAACTGGACTTCCCATGGGATCACCCATATCATCAGTCATGTCAGAAATATATTTACAACACTTTGAACAAATAATAATTAAACCTATACTAAACACACACAATATTTCACTATGGACAAGGTATGTAGACAATATACTTGTAATATACCAACCTACCATTCACAACGAACACATCATAATACTAAACAAACTAAATACGTACAACGAAAACATACAATTCACCGTCGAAACAGAAACACATAGAACAATCAACTATCTCGACGTTACATTAAATATAAATGATAATTAAATAGAAACTACAATTTACAGGTAACCTACTTCCAACAACACCACAATACACTACAAATCTAACCACCCCTGGACACACAAAATTAACACTTACAGTAATATGATAAATAAAGCAATAAAATACACACAGGATAACAAACAAAAATTAAATGAAGAATTAGATAACATTACAAAAATAGCAATAGAAAATGGATACAACAAACAGCTTATAAAAAATATATACAATAAATTCACAAAAAACCCTAACCTCAACACAACACTACAACCGGAACACAAAAATAATAAAAATAAAAAAATCTACCTAAAATATAAATACACCAATAACAAAATAGAAAAAATAACAAATATATACAACAAAGAATACTACACTCCAACATACAAACCAAACAACAAAATATCTTAATAACACAAACCACAAAACAAATTCAGAAAAACATAACCCATCAGGAATTTAGAAAATTACATGTAACAACTGTAACGCATTTTACATAGGAAAAACAACCAGATCATTTAAAATAAGATTTGAAGAACATTATAGAGCATTCAAAAACAAAAGTATCAAATGTTGCAGCACACCTAATATCACATAAACATGAAATAACAATTTACGAAAATAACTTAACCATTCTTGAAATAAATAATAACCCAATAGAACTAAACTCACTAGAAAAATAGAACATATACAGAAGACATACTATTCAAAAACATTATACACGAGACTCAAGAGGAAACGTGTATGACGTCAACAAGTACCAACACCACAGACCAAACATCCACACCAGAAAAATTGAGAAAAAGTAATCAGTGATTCGACAATGGTCAAGTGACCGAAAGGCGCCTCATCACACAAGGTAAAATCATCGCACTTAATGGTGGATAAAATTACTTACAATAGTAATATATTAACTTCATAAAGTCAGTGCAACGGAAAAACAATGGATAACGTAAAATATCAAGAATATATATATACATACATACATACACCCTTTGTCATTCCTACATGAGATTCTGGTGAAATATCGGAGCAGTATTTTATGCACTACAAATTGAACCAAAGTTTATCATCATCATCATCACAATAAAACACACACACACACACACACTTTTTATAAATATAAAAAAATATTTTAAAAAAACGATCTTCGCAATAACTAAGTTTTATCATGATAAAATAATGTTTGAATTCCTATCATTTAAGGATTTCTTTCAACAAAATTAGATTTATTTTGTAAACAATATAATTTATTGAATGCAGTTATAAATGATAGATTCTTACCAACAGCATTTTTACAGGAGCCAAATAAGTAAGTATTAACCTTTTATTTTTTGTGGAATATTTGTAACAGCGTTGAAATGCATATTCTAAGTAGTCATTAGCTGAAATCAAACAATGTAATTCTTTTAGATCAAGTTGTAAATTTATAAAACATTAATTTAGCACTTAATATCTAACTCCTTAGTTAAAATCTAGATTAATGTCTAAATATTTTATAATTTTTTCTTTGTTCTGTGGATTGTCCTAAATCAGGATTTTAAATAAAATAACCCTTTTTTTAATATTTAGTAACAAAACTGTTATGAACTATATACATTTTTAATAGACATAGAAAATATATTGATTTTTTAAAAATTTTAAAACAACTGTTTCTATCAGGAAATAGTCATGTATTTCCTTATAAACGATGATTTGAAAAAAAATGTTTTTTGAAAATTAGGACTTGCTGAATTTAATTTAAGCAACAATGATGAAAAAAAATTAATGCAATTAAATACATAATGTCTCTATATTTTCTCATCTGTTTACTTTTATTGTAAGTTCACCGAGTGATTATTTTTTCAAATTGAAACAGATAAATATCTTTCATCATATATCAATCATGATTTAACAATAAATTGATTGACAATATCAGTACTAACTAATTGTCAATATTTGGTTGGGTAACAACAAACACTAGGACAAGAGTTGAAATGGTAATATAACAATTACACTGTATCACTTATGCAACATACCATGGTTGAAGTCACTGTCAAACATAGCTTTTCTCCCTACAAAATAACGGTATGTTATCTGATGACTCAAGGAGAATCTGTCCTTTAATGGTGAAGACTCTATGGCTCTGATCAAAGGCTTCATTAGATTGAGTTTATTTATCCGGAAATATACTTTGAATAATTGATTTACTAAAGACATCATTCCCCATTTTTTTGTATCATAGTCTGAAGATCGGCTGTAATAAAAAAAAAAATCATACTTCATTCTAACACCCTTTTAAAAAACTGATTAAAATATTTTAGGTTTTGAGGTAGGAACCTACATTTTCTATTCCTGAGATATGAAAACTGTTAACACAGAAGGTTCTTAGCCAGGTGGATACAAAGATTGGTGTGAATAAAAGAAAACCCTAACAAGCGGTCCTTGCGGTACAATAGCAGCAGAACCTAAGAGTGTGGAAATACATCAACTGGGAGAGTTACACAGATAAATATCAAATGAAAGTATCATGGTCAAGGTTCACAATGAACATTTAAACATTTTTAAATGAGCATGAAGGTAAGCCCAATAGAAGCTATTAATTTAGCTAGTAACTAATCTATACGTTTACAGTGTGAAAAGCAATCTATATCTGAAAACAGATATAGAATAAATATATCTGAGATCAGTAAAATTATATTATGTATAATTTAACTTTTCTATATGAATCTTTAAAATAACTAAAACTGCCTGATCTTGATGGTTGCCGAGTTGAATTGAGATTTGAGAGATGTTGTCCGCTCTTCCACATATATAATCATCTAGATATCACCGAGAACTAGGTTTAATAATTCAAACTTGGAGTTTTCAAAAGCTTTGGAGTATTTTGGCAACATGATAACTAATTCCCATATAAACGTGGTTTACATGATTACTTTTTAAAATATTGTTATGACATCAATACTTCTTCAATAATGGCGTGTTAGCATCACTGGCTAGAAGAGAAAACTTTTCTGCCTTCTAACTCTCATAATGTTTCTTTAAATTATATTCTTTTAACACACAAACATTTTGCTTACAATCTAAATAAAGTGGATTTATATTACTTTCAATAAAAAATTGTTAAATTCCACTGATCATTATAAACTCAGCACTCATCTTCTATTTTTCATTTCTTAAATACTAGTAATCATATAAAAGGCAATTTCTAAAAAAGTTAAAAAACACAACGATGTTAGTAAAAATCACACTACTTAACTGTTTAACTAAGGATAATGGACTAAATGTCTTAGAACAAAACATACTAATTGCTAATGTAGTTGAGAGTTATGGAGCGAAAAAGAAATAGGCTTGTGCTGCCAGAAACTTCAGTCTGGATTGAGTTTCACACACTCATTCTCCCATATCACAAAAGGAGAAGTCAGCACTTGATCACTGGCCACAGACATTATCTACCACAAAAATAAAACTGATTGAGCCCCTTCCAAATAATTACCAGTTGAGTGACATACGGTCCTCATGTGGTGGGCCACTCACAGATATTGTTATCAAATGTATTGGAGGTGTGTTACAGAGCTATAGCGGCTAACAAAAATATCTCTCTACAGTAGGTCATGAGTAACCACCCCTGCTTTATGGAGTCTTACAATTTTGTGGCACATCTGTTTTCACTTGTAAGGAAACTGATTATTCTAAGTCTGTTATAGAAAAAGAGGAATCATTTTGTGAAGTTACAGTTGTTAAGTAACGATTGTCAGGGAATGTGACATCAAAACTGAAGTCATGAAACAAGTCTTACCACTGGAGGTGTACAATAGTTGTAAAACATGACTTCTCTCATTTGTAGGGTTAATCTATGGACTATCAAGATATAAACAAAATAAAGAATTAAGAAATATACAATATTTTATGTAAACAAGTATGTAACCTTAAAACAATAAACATACAAAATCAGAACTAAATTTTTTGTAATTACTATATTCCTATTCACCGGTGTGAACAAAATTTTCAAATGTTTTTAAATCACTAAAATAATAGATACTATAAATGAAATTTTTTTAAATCTAACCACTTACTTGTCAGCAGTACAAATACGAAAACAAGCCATCAAAGAATCAGCAGCTTTCTCCAATGCGTCCCTTGATTTGGGTTGTACTCCATGTGAATTAGGTGACGAATCTACTTTGATGGCAAGTAGGCGGAGTTCTATGGCAACTGTGTTTACTGCTGATAATAACCAATTATCATCCTTTAGTGATTGAAATACTTTTACAATTGCTTGCACAAGCATAAGTTGGAAATTGTAAGCTTGACTGTAGTCTTCTTTTTTCATTTCATTTACAACCCTGAGCATAAATTTTAAACACTGAGCATAAATTTTTAACACTGATCATAAATTATTTATAATGCATAATTAGATAGAAGAATATTATAAGATTTAAAATTATGAGATTAACCCTCAAGCAGTTCAATCAGATCAAACATTTTTATATTAGCTTAATAATTCTCATTTTCTTATATTATTGGATGAAAGGTCCTTTTAGATGAATACTTTACAAATTAAACCTCTTTTATCTACAGTAGGATCTTGTTGTAACCAACTAATTGAGGCTGAGGACTATCCATTTCAGTGAAAGTCCATTGTAAAACAAAAAGTTTTCATAAGTGGGTAGAAAGCATAAAAAACTGTAAAAGGTAAATAAAAGGAAAAAACTTTTGTAAAAAAATGTTTTATTTTTAATTAAGAAAACGTTTAACACATTTCCTGCTATAACTGTAATATTAAATTCAATGACAAAGTTTAAACAAATTTTTTACTTACTTTTAGTAAGGAAAACTTAAGATTGAAAATGTTTTGATAAACAGATTAAGTTTCAGTCCAATGATCTTTTATGAAGGGCAGGTATTTGTTTACACAATATATAATAGTACTTGGGAAGTTAGTACCGTATTAGAAATCTTATTAACCCGTTATTATTAGTAAAATGTATTAATATTTTTTTAGTTTTTCTTGGATCATTTAAGGTAGTTTCAACAAACAGGTATGAAGTTTCAGGCCAGTGACCTTTTAGGCACAACAGGATAAGGCATGGGTTTTGAAAATCTACTGTCGAGCTTGTGTAGGCTGTGTGATTGGTTAACGGTGTGATTGGTTAATAATTGTTCAACGGTGTGATATATTTTTTAAATACACTACATTTTATGTCTGGTAAATCCAACCTCTGGTTAGTTAGGGTTTGTTATAATGAAGTTTTATTTTATCTTTAATAAATTTTAAAGGTATCATCTTAAGTAGTACTAGAGCATCTTTGAAAATATTATTTACTAGATACACTATGAATGTTGTTCTGTAGCTGACAGAAGGAAAGTATAATAAATCTACCTAAAATCTAAATAGTAATGGAAGTGACCTTACTCTCCTTTACCACCTAAATGTAGGGAAATTTATGAATTCTTCTTATTCAAATTCATAACATCACACTTTTTCAAAATCATACTATTGCTTAAGTAGCATATAAACAAACCTTTATAATCATACTTGACCTAGGTTTAAATAAGCAACTCAACTGAGTGGAGACATTTTGTTACAATAGACCAAATGCAAGACTCAATTTTTGTAAATAGAATTTGTACAGAAAATAACCAGTGTTTTATTAAGGCAATACGAAGCATGCCAGTCATACATTTGTCTTATGGCAGTTTTAAGGCTGTTTTAAACATCTGGCGGTTATGGCAGTCGTTTCATTACATTGTGTCAGCTACAGCATTTTCCAAAGAACATTTGTTTATTGTAATGACTTATATAGTGAGTAAATCTTACAAATGTGTGCAAGAGAAGTTTAGATTTGAATTTCTCCATTCTGTTGTTCCAAATAAATCAATATTTTTTTTTAATAAAAAATGTTGAAAAACTGGGAGTGTTTTCTCAATCAGAATCCATATTGCAAGCCGACAAAGTTAACCTTTAAAGTCTCAAAAATTTGAACAATCATTTGACTCTATGGCTTATAAGATTATGATTCCAATCTGGTCTAACAACAAAACATTGTTTTCAGAGCTAATAAAAAATTACATTTGCATCCTAATCGCAGTGAGATAACTCATGAACATTAATGGTGCAGACCATCAAAAACATGTACAAATTGTCATTGGTTTCAATACATGGTTTTATTTAGGTGGCTATTTGAATTAGTCAGAACTGTAGAATAAAAAGTGCTACAAATTTTCATACTTTTAATGAAAAACCATTCCATTCACATGAAATCGGTGTTTCATATGCAATTTCTCGCCACTGTATAGACAGGCCGTTATTTTTTGATACAACGATTCAAAATCGTGATTTGATACAACAATTCATTACATTGTTAAATTTGGAAGAACGAAAATGTTGGTACAACTAAACAATGCTATATATTATATCGCAAATGAAATGCTAGCAATACTATGGAAATTTTGTAATCCTTAATTAGTACAAACATATTTGTGATCCCACCTGCTGAATCTTTCCTATAGGGATCTTTAAAAGAAGAAGTTTACAAAAACAATAATTATACAATTGATGAATTTAAAACAAACATTGAAGCTCGATTTCCAACATTATTAAATAAACTTTAAGTAAAGTTGCAGCAAATGTCATACAAGTGTGAATCTGAAATCTGCAAGTTGCAGGAAATCACTTTGAACATTTAATGTAAAGTTAAAAAGTAAAATTCATTATAATTTTTACTATTTATTTCATTTACTATTCATTTGTAAAGTATGAAAATTAAATATATTGTGTCACTTGTAACATTGGGTTGCATCTTCAATATACCTCCCTCTAATTATAAGCTTCAGGTTAAAACTGCTGATACATAATTTTTAAGGCAGAGTTAATACATCAATATGAGTAATATAATGAATATCTATTTATCAGACTTAACAAATTTGGATATAGGCTAATACCAAAGCAAGGTAATCAAACAAAATACATTGCATTATTATTAATTTATTTGTTGTTTTTTCAAAACAGAAATGTATTTATTTTAGACATTCCTAAGAATTCAACAAGAAGAATATTTACAACAAAGTTTTAATTGATGCTACTACAGTAAATCTTATTTAATTTTAACTGTATTATATTCATTTAAAATAATTAACTAACCTCAAATGAGCTGCAACAATTTCATCCAATGGTGAATCTAAATAATTTTCACACTCATTTTCTGGATTAATAAGATGTAAATTTGTATTTTTGACATGTTGGTGTCTGAAGGAGATGCAGTCCTAAAACAGACATTTGTATATTATAAAATATTTTGAAAATAATTTTAGTCAGTTTTATTTAACTTCAAAAATTCTTGAATTTCGTAGTCTATTAAGTTCGGTGGATCTTATTAATCACTTAAACAATAGTTTATAACTATCCGAACTTTCAATTTAGTAAATTTGATAAAACTTACTCAGATAGAACGTTTTCGATCGCTATGTGCCGATCTCCATCAGCATCTCCTCAGTAAGTTTTAGCGAATTTACTAAATTTAAAGTTCGGATAGTCATAAACTATTGTTTAAGTGATTAATACAAAAATGTCTAAAATCAAAATTTCAAGGAAATATAAAAGACATGACAGAAAACGAAATACTGGGTAAACTCCAGGATCTATTAGTGCAGATTGAGGAAAATGGGTTAATAGATCAAAATGTAAAAATTAAATTGTATCTATTTAATAAACAATGAGGACAGCAAATCTTAAACATTTTCCCTTGGTAGTGATAAATAAGCAACAGACCTGGTTCAAAAAACCAGTGATACACACAAAAAAACAGTGATACACTAAAGAAAACATTTTCACATTCCTAAATTTTTTCAATGTTTACAGACTAATTAATCATTTCTATTTTTTTTGTTAAATACTGACCAAATAGACATTTCCATAAAGAACATCAAGTGATTTAAAATAGTCAATGTAAACCAGCCATAAGTATGAGGTTAATTACATAGGAACTGGTTTATCATGAAACAAACTGTGCCACAATGTTAAAGATTAGCTTTTTAAAACTTTGTGTATCTATTATTGACTCATTTAACATCATTCTCTTCACAATTAAGTTCTCTCTAAGTTTTGCTTTTCAAACTGTATGTACTTGGTATTCATGTAATAAAGAAGTTAATGTATATCAAACTTAAAAATACAAATTTTTTCATACCAAGGTTGCCATATTTTGTCAGATAGTTAAATGATCATAAAAAATTATCTAAAATGATTATATAGAATCTACACCAATAGCACGCTCGACCAGCAAAAGAGAACATCAGGAGCAGGTTTTTTCAAGTAATCTACTGATATCTGCTTTTTTATGTCCCTCGAACCTCCCACTTTAGTACGGACATAGAACTTCTGTATTAACTGTCACAATGATGAGTTACTTTGAAAAAAGAAGGAGAAAATATACATATTCACTGACTCCAGATCTGATCTCCAAGCTCTATCAAATTCGTCCACAGGGGACTACTCCTTTCGCATTGCTGAAATAAACAAATTTCCAAAATACCTGAAGTACATAACTCTTCAATTGCGGAATACCATGAAACGATCATGTCAATAAAAACAGCTAAAACTGCATCTCATAACATGTACCTAACATTTAAATCCAAGTATCCACTCATGTATTGTAAAAGTTTGGCTATTAAAAATTTTCAAAACTGTTGGTCTGAATCTTTCACGGATCATCACTTTTTCAATTTCAGCCTGAACCGTTGCGTGAGGACAATAAACCATACCCTTGTGGTTAGTAAATTAAAATGGAACACCCACATCAATTTGGTAAAGAAAATAATTAATTATAGAATTAAGTTTCTAAAATACCTGGTCAGAGTTCCTGTAGGAGAGCTTATAATAATCTCAGCACACGTACAATTTATATCACAACTATAATAAAATACAAAAATGATATATAATTATTTCAGCTCATAAGTTATCAATTTAACAGTTGAAGTGATACCAAAATATTGAAAACCAATCCACTTGCTGCCAAGCAATAGTATCCTTTTCAATAGTTTGTAGAAGATGACATAAAGCGAGTTGTAGCAGGAATTTGGTTGGGATTGAAGACGGCAGCAATTTGAAGTTCGGATCACACACAATTTGGTTGGAATAGTTAATCAAAATCAATGCCCTAGAAAAATCTTATCTTTAATTATTAAATACTTGAGAATAAACCAATCTATAGAACATAGCATCAAACTGCTAAACTTCTCTTAAATTAAATAGAGTCAAATTAGATGTTATAGTACTTCAACAAAGAATGAATATCCACCACCATTCATCTCAACAATGGAAAAAAGAAATCCAGCTGACCAGTAGTTACACAGGTAGATTCATGGATAAAAGAGGAAATACTTTGGATGAGATATACAAAACCATTTTTCAGACATTTACCCAATCAGCAAATACAGACGTAGCTTTGATGCCAAAATGGCACTTGTATCATAAACTCTTATGATTACATTGAATCATTCAGTTAACTATTCTAGTGAATAATTCCAAACTTGCAGTAGAAGTATATGTCTAATTTAAATATAATACACTGCGACTGCATCACATTTGCAGTAGATCCCCTTTTTTAAATTGTGGTTTATAAGAATCAGGTGGCACACAAATTGGCAAAGAAGGTTCTAGCACTTCCTTAAACTTATATATTACCCAATCTAAAAATATTAAATAAATATAGCCAAAAAGTTCAGAATATTAGCAAGGACTGTTTTTGTAAAGGAGAAATGTTTTAAAATGTTTAGTCTAATCACTGACATAACTTTAAAGAAGTGTAGTTTCACTTTTTTAGACGGATTATACTTCTCAGAAGAATAAAGCTTGAGATAGGACCTAACATCAAAGATGATTAAAAACTACCTCTTTGTTTGCTAGAAATTGTACAATAACAAGAAGAGCTCTAAAAAGAACAGTGCAACTTTGATTCTACTATGATGAACTTACTTTTTAGACATGTTAAGCTCGAAAACCCTCTTTTACATAGTTATGTAGTTGAAAACACAATAAGAATCTTTACATCAATATTTTAATGTTCTTAATACTCCTTTCCAACACTGATCCAAAAATCTAACAATGTAGCACAGAAATATATATTGTTTAACCTCAGATCACATAATAATTCAATCAGTTGTTCCTTCATGAATGTTGTCAGGTTGTTCAAAGTTTCAATAGCATCAACGAATTAAATTATAACCTTGCATAATTACAAAACAGAAAGAAATAAAATGGTTTAATTTTTCATTAACCTGACCCGCGTACCCCCTGAAAATTTTTGTGTACTCCCAAGAGGTATGTGTACCACAGTTTGAGATCCCCTGGAATAGAACTTTGAATAAGTATCTCATGTTTCAGCATATTACATAACTGTATAGTACCTTTCAGTATGTAAGAACATCCTATAAGTTTTCCTTAGGCAAGTTGGTGCTGAATAACTTAATCCTACGACATTTTGATATGGAGTTTCATTTAAGACTATGAATAGTGGTAGAATATTTGGAAAGAACTCTTTTATAGTGTATTTAAAATAGTAAAAATCATAGTGTTTTTTTTCTAAAAACGCATTATTTCCTGCTTATAGTATTATTACTAACAATTAGCAGCTAATGTTACTCGTCTGTGACTTAGATCCTACTGACTGATTCCATTACAACCTTATGCTTGGTGAGGCTATGTGAATAAATTGTTCAATAAAACAAGAGCCCCTGTTATTCACCCTAGAGTGATCTATTTATTTAAAAATAAAGCAATAGTTTATCTTTTCTATTTGATTTTCCTGTTTATAAAAATTATCCTACTTTTTTTCAAATGTGCATTAATTTACAAATAATAATAAATTTCACTTACTGCAAAAGTCTCTCCGTCTTTATTTCGCCAAGCACTGCTTACCTGCAAATAAATACTCACAAAAATTACTAAATTTAAAAAATAAGTTTCTTACTTTAAAGTACTACTTACAAAGGTAAATATATAATTAGAAGTGTTTCAATTACACGAGTAATATATTTTAACATACACAATGGATGAAATTCATAATAATCTCTACCAGTCTGCAGAGAAGGTAAACAAACTATTACTAAAAATATATTGCAAGAATTTCTTCTTAATACATGTAAGCCGATTTGCATCCAACAATAAATCTAAATCAAAAAATATTTTACATAATTTCTAAAAAGTGTACCATTTCTTAACTTTTTTATAGAAGTGAAGAGACTGCTGAAACAGGCAGTAATTGCTTTGTTTATAAGGAAAAGAGATACTTTAGATAGGTCCTTCTGTTCTTCAGCACTTGAAAATACTCAAACATTTTGGTGATGGCTAGGTGAAGTTGCCACCGACTTCTTACTCTCATTAGCTTTAGGCTCATCAGGTGAGTCTTAACGAGTCCTCTTTTACCTAACACTGTTTGACGTTTCTTGAGATTCCATAAATGATTTTTAGGCCAGCCATCATATCAGGCATTATGGGTTGATACTATAGAAACGAGTACACCCTTTAATTACTTCTAACTCCCAGAGCTCTGGGGCCTATAGTTTTTCTCCTTAGCTCGACTGGATGAAGTCGAGCACTCGTAATACTGTGCACAGGGTTTAAACTATCTGTGCACTGTGGACACTCCCTGACCAAGGGCCAAACCGGCTAGCAGATCAGCAACCACGCTTGCGTCTAGGTAGAGCAAGCTCACATCATTATCCTGCACTAAAGTTTGTCGAGGTCTGGTCTCTTCACCACTCCCAATGCACAACCGTTCTGACCAGTCAAATATCTCATGGAGATATGATTTTTCTTCTTTATCAAAACCTATATATTAAGCAAAATTATCTAAAATATTTTAGATTTCCTCCCTGAGTTTACACAATTTATATTATTTTTACACCCACTGTTAGGTTATATTTAAGCATTTAAATATGCACAAAAATAATATGTGTGCAAGTTTCATAATTCTGTAAAGTTTCTGTGTCAGGTTAATAGTGCTTCTCAAAGTTGATTTTTTTTTTTTTTTTTTTTTTTGTAATTATTACGTAGTAAACATCCAGTTTATTTACATTTTGTGGCAATTTGCGAATTACTATCTCAAAAACAAACGTTGAATTAGTAACGCTGTACATGAGCCATGGAGAAGAAAAATTTTTATTTTTCAACATTTTTAATTGTAGTTATTTACAAGCGCTGCCCCTATGATATTTTTTTAAAACTCTTGGGTAATGCATGCAAAAGTTTTGGAGGTAATTGTGCATTGTAGCGGCCACTTACGTTATTTTGGAAAATTGTTCAAAACCGCCAACTAAAAACAGTAACTTTCCTCAGTCAATAAAAAAAAATTCTTGTGGATATCGTCCTATTTGGTGGTTTTGAACAATTTTCTAAAATATCGTACGTTGCCGCTACAATGCACAATTAACGAGAATCACTACAAAAAGCAATGTCGTTACCATATAATTTAGAAAATCTGTTTTATATTAAATACATTTCAAAGTATCCTATTGATAAAATAAATCAGAACCTAGCAAAATATACATGAACTTTTTAAACATACCGTCTGCATGAAACTTTTCAATAACATGTTTACAGTACATATATTTTCTAATGTAGTTTAAGGTAACTTTAAACCAACATCAATCGAGCGTACAACTTATATAAACAAGAAGCACTAATCACATGTCCAATAGTCTCGACTCATGTATGTACCGTGTAATAAACAAACATTCTACAAAGTACAAAAGCGATTCACTGTGCTACTGTAACTCAGAATAATACACTCTATTTTGCGCATGGGTTGTTTACTGTTTTGGGAGAGAAATTTTCAAATATTTATCGTTGAATGCTACCAGTGATTTGAGAGGTATATGCAATCTTTTGTTATTCGTTAAACGTTCATCACTTGTGACTTGATTGAAATACAGTCCAAACACCTCTACTTTTTCTAAAGTGTATTTCAATGCTTCTACTAATTCAACCTGATGCACGTACGAAAATGATCTACCCCTGACTTTCAAGTAAATAAAAAAAATAGGAGAGCTGTACTCTTCTCTTAAATACACAACACAGATGAAATAGATCCAGTTACCAGAAAATCTCTTACCGTAAGAGGATTATGACAAAAACAAGGATATAAAAGATCCACTTTATAATTGTTCAACTTTCTCATATCAAAAAAGTGGACCTTTGAATTTTCTTATTTTTTCGTCAGTCCGACGTAAAAGCATAGCTGTCAATTCTTCCACAAAATATATTGCCACCTACTCAATATTTTTACTAAAGATGAGCCCTTTTGTTATTTTTTAATAGAAAAAAATGTACCTACTATATTTTACTGCAAATATTCTTTGCGTACTTATAAAAAATATTATTAAGAGTAGATTATTGTTTTAATTTTATCTTTACATAGAAGACACTGATAAAGGTCGCCACATAGCGATCGATAGCGTTCTGTCTCAGTAAGTTATCACAAATTTACAAAATTTAAAGTTCGGATAGTCACAAACTATTGTTTAAGTGATTAATTTACATATGGTTCTAAATATGTTATGTTACTTAATAATGTACTGAAATTGTAAAATATGCGACGCCTTGCGGGCCTTAAGTTTGACCATTATCTTTAGTTCAAAAATATTACTCAGTTTGAAGCAAGTGGTTAAGAGTTAATGACAATCTTTTAAAGTTACTTATTGTAATCATCATGAATTCACTGATAAAATTATAAGTAATTATTACGTAACTGATTAAAATTTTTGAATTTGCTGACTGCAAATTCGTTACTGCAAGCAATCACTTAAGGTTGCAGGCGTATGATTTATGAGCGTGGAGGTGGTTTGGGTTAAGCGGGTTGTTAACTATATAATGGAATGAGGTGTTAGATTCAAAGTATGTGTGGTCGTTTAAGTTATGTTTTTTTATGTGTTGTGTGCCGCTTAAATATTTCAAACATTTTCTGTAGAGGTTATTTTCTTTTACTATTTTTTAATATGTGGAGAATATTTAAATTAGTATAGATGTTTGTGTATTTGTGTTGGGTGTATTGTATAGCTAGATTATGTTTAGATTTATGTTTTCATGTCTTGGATGTGTTCTTTGAATTTTGTGTTGAATGATCTACCAGTTTAGCCAGTGTATATGCTGGGAAAGTCATTACATGTTATTTTATCAACATTTGTTGATTCCATCTTCGCGTGAGCTACTAGTAATCACTTACACTTTTTAAAGAATGTTTTAACTTGCCTATAGTAGCACTTACTTTGCTTGTTGAGGACGGCCGTTTCAGGCAGATGTGTCCCTTTGTCAACTCAGACCGTAACTGATCTCAAGGTTTACGTAGGTTAGGGTGGGGGTGGGATATTTTGGTGGTGTGGGTGTATTTTGTGTGTATTAGGAGATATGATGTCAAAAAGTGCGTGTGAGTTGTAATGTAATTGTGTATTGAGTATGTGTGTAGGGTGTAGTTTGAAGTGCCTATATATTTCGTATTGTTCGGTTGTGTAGCATTGGTTATTTCTGTGTTCTTTATGAAGAATTTGTAGGTTAGATGTTATGTCTATATAGTCGTGTTTAGTGGAGTTGAGATGATCTGCGAAGTTTGATTGGTAGTTATTGTTTGTTAAATATTCAGACACCAGCAGAAATATTCATACACCATATCGAACAAAACCACATTTTACACAACAACAAATACTCAGATAACATAATTTACTGGTACAGATACGTCGACGACATCATAACATTATATAAAGGCAACACACGCAGAGCACACATATTTCTAAAACACCTAAATTCCATACACCCGAAACTAACATACACCTTCGAAACAGAACAACAAAACTCCCTTAACTTCTTAGACCTCACAATTAAACGAACAGACAAACAAACACATAAATTCAACATATACCGAAAACCCACCAGCACCAATACGACCATACACAGTTCCTCAAACCACCCACAACAACATAAACTAGCTGCTTACAACACCATGATATATCGCCTCCTTAAAACACCACTAGACAAAGATGAACACTACCAGGAGTTAAACACCATAAAATATATAGCACAAACAAACGGATACAACCCAACAATGATTGACAAATTATACAACCGCCTAAAAAATAAACATAATAACCCAAATACAAACACACAAGATGACAATCCCATAAAATACTTATCAATACCATACAGATCATCCAAAACCCACAATCTAACCAACACATTACGAAAATACAACTACAAAATAGCTTACTCCACACACAACATTCTCAACAAACAATTTAAACCCAACAGCAAAATCAACGACATTTACAACACCACTGGAGTTTACAAACTAACTTGCAGTTCATGCCCTAGTTTTTACATAGGCCAGACAGGGAGGTCATTCTACACACGTTACCAAGAACATATAAAAGCACTAACAAACAATAACTACCAATCAAACTTCGCAGATCATCTCAACTCCACTAAACACGACTACATAGACATAACATCTAACCTACAAATTCTTCATAAACAACACAGAGATAACTAACGCTACACAACCGAACAATACGAAATATATAGGCACTTCAAACTACACCCTACACACATACTCAATACACAATTACATTACAACTCACACGCACTTTTTGACATCATATCTCCTAATACACACAAAATACACCCACACCACCAAAATATCCCACCCCCACCCTAACCTACGTAAACCTTGAGATCAGTTACGGTCTGAGTTGACAAAGGGACACATCTCCCGAAACGGCCGTCCTCAACAAGCAAAGTAAGTGCTACTATAGGCAAGTTAAAACATTCTTTAAAAAGTGTAAGTGTTATTTTATACATACCAGATAGATTGTATTTGTTTGTTGTTGAAAAGATTATATGTGTTGTCTAAAGTGTTCATTGTTTTGTATATTTGGTAATTGAGTTTTCTAAATGTAGTGTGGATTTTGTGTGTTTGTTGAAGTAAGTGATGGATGTGTGGCATTCAGTGCTCAAGTTTAACACAAAGACAGAAATAATAAAAATAATTTTCCGGAGGACCACAGAGATAGTTATAAAGGGATAAATCTGTGAATTGCATTAAGGTTATATATAAACTAACAACGAGTTACAGCACAAATTTGGAATTAATTAAAACCCTAACTTATGTGAAATAGATGTTCTTCGTAAGTGTAGTCGATGAAGCCTGGTGTGCAAACCGCCTTTCCACTAGAAACTGACACACTTTAAAGAGGATAATTTAAATGTTCACGAATTTCAGAGTTTCACTGAAAAGAGTTTACCACGTGCTAACTACCACTGGTATAATCGAAAACATTCAATAATAAGAAATAACAACATGAGATTAATAACTATTAGTTTATAAAATAAATAATCTTTGGTTTGAGATAACTTTAAACAAGTATTTGATGATAAAATACTATGAAGATAAAATAGGATGAAAATAACGAAGCAAGAAAATGGGGGAGAGAAGAGGGACGAAACCATCATGGTCAGAAGTTGAAATACACGTTGCCGGAAAATGGCGAGAGTATTGAGCAGTAGACTATGCGCCGTAGTTTGACAAAAAAATAAGCAATACGAATTTCAAGAACTGTACCAAACATATGAATTTATTATTTTTTGTGTGGCTGTGTAAGGGTGTTGTTTGATTTTCTTGAGTATCCATATTTGTTGGTTTGTTCTGACACACAAAATGTAAGTTTAAACATTTGAGTGGTAAATAACATTTTGCGTAGTGTTGAGTTTTCAGAATATGGTTCTGTAGGAAAATAGGTTAAACAACCACAATCAATGCCTGTAGAAATCGAGATACAATTTTTATCTACCCCCAATTAGTATCACTGAAAACTTTTAATATTACAAAATTTATTGTTAAATTGAATCTTCAAATCAAGCAAATATCCTTGAGTCTTTTATTTAAAAAAAAAATGTAATACACGTTTTTGAAGCATATAACTATTTTTGAACTATTCTTATAATCATCTTATAACTATTTACAGAAATATTTTCACTCAACTGTTGCCTTATTTTGTGCTCCTACATTTATGCAAAAATTTCCCATTAACAGTGACACTATTGATAGTAAACAGTAAACAATGTTATGCCTAGTAAGCTGTCTTGCAGAACACCATTCTCTAGTTCATAACTACAGTATGTATTTTGGTACTAAGACATACATAGAAATACTTATTAAATAAGAAGTTTTGGAGAAATGCTATAACTTACCTTGTTTACCCTTAAATATCAATATTTAATATTCCTTTTTTCCTGAGTCCTGTTATATGCCATATTAAGGTTGAAACATAAGAGTATTTTCAGCCGAAAACCATTTGAACCTGAATTTAATAAAACGCAATTTGTACTGATGAACGTTCCTATCCAAAACCACGTCGTTTTTTGGAAAGATCTTTGGTTTATGGAACCAGACGAAATGGCAATTAATAATTTACTTCCCATTTGAACCTGAATTTAATAAAACACAATTTGTACTGATGAACGTTCCTATCCAAAACCATGTTGTTTTTTGGAAAGATCTTTGGTTTATGGAACCAGACGAAATGGCAATTAATAATTTACTTCAATAGCTTGCTCAAAGTTCCTGTTGAGTAGATGGTTAGTAGCTACTGGGACTGATTTTGTTTTAAAGTATGAATGGCACCGAAACATGCATATATGTCCAAAATAAACAATTGTGTATATGAAGATGGATTACTTTTCCTGATGAGCTGAGATGTATGAGCATGGATTATACAATACATCGTCCTTATTTATAACAGAACTGATCTAGTTTGTCTAAACAAAATGGAATATTCAAAGGACAATCACTAGATGGAATAACAGTCAAAGGCGGTTACTCTCTCCTGCTTCATTTTATATGAATGTTGTTACTGTAGTTCGCAATAGAAGAGTTTTGAAGAATGATAATTGGCAATGTGGAATTACAATAAGCAGTCAAGATAATATTCTTCCATGGAGGTCTTCTATTTGTTCGAACTGTAGGGACGAAGTGATGGCTACTCGCCTTCGCATCCACCACTCTTTTCTAACTCATGGTTATCTGATGCATCACGAGGATCCGCCATTATGTCTATTCTGTGGAGATACCATCACAATCGGTTATATGCTGGTCGATTGTGGTGGTTTGAAGCATGTACTTTCAATATACAAGGGCGGTATGATACTTTTAGTTAAAAGGGGGGTATGAGGGTCTATAACATGGCTGTTGACTGTTGCATCGCTTTCCTATGCCACCCAAAATTATTATTTAAGATTTATTGTTTGAAATTTTATATACATAATAATTTTCATATTTATTAATTTTAATATATTCCCTTCTGTATAGATATTAATTTAATGTTATATTTATTGTTAAATACACCTTTTTATATTTTAGTTTTTCATTGCCCTTTATTTCTGTTTCTTAATATAGAATGCTTATTGCTATTATATTATTGTTATTCATTATTATAAAATATGGACGATTTTTTTTATTTACCGTCCCATTATCTATTTTTTCCTATATAGACTATCTTTGTTAGTTTTATTTCATTTTAATTTTAGTTTTCACACACAATTTTTTATTGGCGGTGATAAATTGAATTGGTTTTTTGCCAGAAAAAGGGTAAAAACGTTTTGAAAAAGTTGAGGGCAGTGAATTTGCAATATATTCATTTTTTTGTTGAAATTTTAGAGTTGACTTAGCACAATTACTGACAAAGAAATAAATGAAACACAGTTTGTAATTTTTTCCAGACAATAGATGGTGGCGTTGTTTATGAAACTGTGGCTATGTTCAATGTCCACCCTGAAACAATGAGTATCACCTACTTTGCTTAAAATAAAACCATTGTCTTGCATTAAGAATTTTATATTCCTTAGGGACTTTACCTGATGCTCAGCTGTTCAATCTCTTTAAGGTTATCATTTAAAAGGAAGATTGCTGTGGATTCATAATTCCACATGGAACAGGTGGTTTTTAATGGGATTCAAAGTACTGTAGTTATAATGAAAATATTCAACATATCGTCGATGGAAATGAAATAATTCATACCAAGTGATACCAGATATTTAGTGTATTTTGGTGATATTTTCCAAATTTGGTTTTATATTAGGGAAGTTGAACAAAACACTTTAATGGGTGAGTCATATAAAGAGTTCTGTACAGGAATTTGCAGGACAACACAAACTGGACAATGCTTTCCATGTGAAAATAAGAGCTGCAAATTGACAATTCAACCATTGACTATTTGCCTGTCAACAAAAGTGCTCAGGAGTTAGAAATTTTTAAACACTGTGAAAAATGGAGTGTCAAAAGTAATTACTTGAGTAACTAATTGAAAATTACTAACCTTATTGCTGATGCAATTTTAAACAGTTGTTTCATTGACAAAGCTATCCCGATACTGGTAGAGATTGCTTAAGGTTGCAAGTGTATGATTTATGGGTAAAGTGGTGTGAGATAGACGGGTTGTCCACTATGTAATGGAAAATAGTGTTAGATCTGAAGTGTGTGTTTGGTCGTTTAGGGAGTTGTTTTTTTTTTGTTATGTCATCTTTGTATATTTCAAAAATGTCTGTAGTGATTACTTTTTAACTAATGCTTAGTATGTGGAGAATATTTAAAGTCTGGATGTTTGTGTATGTGTGTTTTTTGTATATATTACCTAGTTGAATTTTGGATTTATGTTGTAAATGTGTTCTTTGAATCTTGTATTAAATGATTGGCAGTTTGGCCAATGTAGAAGCTGGAGCAGTCGTTACATGTTATTTCGTATATATTGAATTTGTCTCTTTGTAGGTAAAAGGATTGTGTATGTATTTTAAAGTGTTTGTTGTCTTGTATGATATTTGATAGTTGTTTCTTAAAGATGGAAGCAATTTTGTGTGTTTGTTGTGGTAAATGATAGAGACGAATTTATTGTTTTTGTATGGCAGTTTGACGCTGGTGCTTGTTTAATTTTCGTGAGTATGTTATTAGTGCTATTAGTGTATATTCGTAGCAGTTTTTTTAGATGATGCATTTTATTGTATTAGGTTCTTTGTCATAGATTTTGTGTTGTATAAGGATATTTAAAAAATAGAGTAATATATTTTGAAATACATGTTTGTGAGGTGTGATGTGATTTGATGTGTTGTGTATGATAGTATCAGTGGCAGTCAGATTCTTTATATTTTGAAATTGTGAAAAAATTCTAGAAAATTTATTTTAATATTGTCTTCTAAGTCAAAGGTGAATATTAGGTGTTGGTGTATGATGTTGATGTAATTGTGTAGTTGTTACCATTGTATAATATTAAAATATTGTTTATGTATTTATGAAAGTATATAATTTTTTCTGTGTAATTGTTGTTCAGTAGGATGTATTGTTATTCTTTGCGGTGGAGGAATGTTACAGACAGGATACCTGAGATGGGGGGAACCTATTGGTAGGCCATCTTTTCGTGTTTAGAATTAATGTTGATATGTGAAGTAATTTTGTGTTGTAATGAGTTTGGTGAGTGTGATGATTTCTTGGATGAGTTTTTGTGGATTTTTGTTCATTGTGAGCATGTTTTCAAGTATTTGAGGCATTTCTTCAATGAGTATATTCGTGCATAGTTTCATTTATGTTGAATTTATATAGCTGATGAATATATGGAGATTTATATGGTTGGTTGTGTGGTATATGTATGTCTTCAATTTGTAAATTAGGTAAATGTATGGATATGGATGTCTATTGCGGTTGTTAAAGTTTATGATGCCTCTGATAAGTTTGTCTGTGTATTTAGCTAGCTTATGTGTGGTTGACTTGTAGGCAAATGAGTGTTTTGTTTGTGGATTTTTTGTAATGCATTAAGTGTGGGTGCTTGGGGTTTTATTTTTCTTTTGTTCTGCTTTCATTATTATGGTGGATTTGTTATGATGATCAACCACTAAACAATGCTTTAATATTTTGCTCTGAGCATTAATAATAACTAAAATAAATTGGAACTGCTTACTTCCATTCATAAGAAACACAGTAAAATAAGGATTCCCAATTATTTTATAAGTATACATATAGAATTAATTTTTTTCTTCCTTTGCTGGTTGTGTAATAATAACTTGATAAGTTAAAATGTTTAGTTCATCCATCTCAGATCTAATGTTTGCACTAAAAAAAAAATGAACCTTCATTAACTTTATTTTTTTAAAATTCAATTCTTAAATGTTTTCTAAATGATCAAAAAACAATACTTAAATAAAATACCATAACTAATGTATAAATTTATTTCAAAAGTGTGTAAATCATAAAACACAAAAGTGCAAAAAAACCTTTACTAACACTTTCTTGCTCAACTACTACATTAGCTGGTCATGTGAACTATAACTTAAGATAATGTAATTGGAAAATGACATATATTTTAATTTATTTATAAATTAATAATAATGTTTGCTATTTGGGAAAATGTTAACAATAATCTTTTGTATTTATTAACAAATATTAAAATAATTCAATCCAGTTGTAAATACATTTTTCACAATCCTGTAATACATTATCCTTATCATACAATATCTTTCTTAGCCTTATAGTCTCTTTAATGCAGCTTTACTGTAGATATTCATTAAAAAAGATAGTGTAAATAACAGTTTATTTTAAAATAATGCTAACTATTAAAAAAATACTTATGTAATAAGTTGTTACAGGGATGTTATTTCAATGTGCAAATATAAAGAGATTAAACAGATAAGTTATTACTCTACACTAAAGTAAACAAATTTGCTTGAATATTTACAAAGTGATAGTATTAAAATATGAGCTTACTTAAATCAACTGGACTGGAAATAAACTCCTTTATTTATCTTTATACACTCTAAATTATTTGTTATTGATATTTGAAACTTAATTTTTTTAATTTAAATTGTATTTACAGAATAGTACCCTTTGGTGTATATAGTAAAACCTCCTTGAGATGAACCTTTTAAAAGAGAGAAGCTCAAAACAGAGAACTCTAAAATGAAAGTATTTTTTTATTTATTGATGCCTTTATTAATGAGATATAAAGCTATCTATTTCAGAAAAAGATGTTCAAAACTTAATATAATTTTTGTTACCTAAAAACAAATTTCTAATGGCTGACACCAGACAGAAAAATAATATAGATTTAAATAGATAGTTTGAAAGTTCTTGACATTTTTCTAAAGCATTCGTCTTCTATTATTTCATAGAAAATCAGCACATGAAAGTGGATGTTCTTCACCAAAAACATAAATTAAGTTTTCATGAAAAAAATCTGATTTACCCAGTTTTTGTCAAGTATGAACAATGTATCATGTCCTAACATAATACCAGCAAATTTTCTATTTCTTATGACAATGCAGGGTATCTTTTTGTCTGTTTGTTACCCAGGAATGGCAATGGATAATGAATGATCTTTTCAGAGTTTTTACCCTGGCTGAGAATATGAAAAATGCCACAACCTACCACTTACTAAGATATATACTTTAAACAAAAAATAGTCAAGTTTTAATGCTCAACAATTTTATTCTTATTAATTAATTGCATCTTCACTAGAGCTACTAGTTTTTAACTAAAAACACTTGTACATATGTTCAGGAACAGGTTCAGAATGTATTTTTTGGGTAGGCAAATGTTTAGGCTAGTTGTGACTACCAGAGGGCGGTCTAGCACCCTCCCTCAGAAATTGTTTAAAATTTAACTGGTGTGTGTAGAGGCCATTTTTACTCCCAGGGCAAATACATATAATAATCTAAACAAAAGAGCGATTGTTTGATATTTTATTGTTGCCATATTATTTATTTTACCATAATATTATCAGGATTTATTTTGATCTTTGACATATAACATCTAACAAATAACTATAAAACAAACAAACAAATAACTATATATATAACAAATAATTATAAAAAAGATGTTATATACGCTGGAGCTGCTACTGCATATGTTACACTTACTTATAGTATCTTCTTACTTTTATGATTGTTGAGGACAGCTGTTTCGGGAAATGTGTCTTAATATCAACTCAGACCATAACTGAGTTGACAATGCAACACATATCCCAAAAATGGCAGTCTTCAACAATCATTAAATTAAGTATTGCTATAGGCAAGTGTAACATATGTACAAGTTTCTTTTTATTCTATTTAACTGAAGCCTATAAATATAGATCAAATTAGATACTACTAGTTTCAGAAAATTATTTTACAAATGTTAGGACAGTTATGGCAAGTTAGATGCCTATCTGAGGAATTGAATAAATTTTATCTATTATTTACTTTATTTTGAATGAGTAAATATTTTTTTTTAAAATGAATAAACTATTTTGAAATTTCTTGTTTTTCACTTAAAAATGCAATATCATATGAATAAGTAGATTGGTTCAGATCACCATCCCTAGAAAAAAAAACTGAAAGTTTGAAAAAAATACTCGGCACAATAAAATTTCATATTAACCGGGTTTTACTATATACATTAAATTAACTACAATCATTTTTTTCAACAAACTATAATGCACAATATTAAGGCACATCAAAAGGTACTACTGTAAAGAGAAATAAAGTAGATAATGACATAAACACTCTTTGTTTTAATTGGCTTGATAAAATGTATTATATGTTTTCAACAATTAAAAAAAATGTATCAGGTTTTTAAAACCATTTCAACATTAAGATAAGGACCTGTTATTTTAATATTGCTATTAACACACCAGATCAGAGTATGATCTTAAAAACGTTTGATTAAAACAATATCATATACAAATATGAAATATAAGTTTTATTAGCAATAAATATATAATAACAAAACATCTTAAACATACAAAAATATGTAAAAATAAAAAATAAAAACCTGTAATTTATAGAGTATTACATTGGTTAAAGTATACAAAATGTTAAAAATGAGTTTTATCATATTAGACAGTATACATTAAAAATAATTTTAAAATGGCACGTAATACAAGTGTTAATTTTAAACAGGTCAAAAAAATAAATGTAATAAATTTAACTTTTTTAAATCACAGGATAGCAAAATACTTTCAAGATTGAAATAGATATTATTTTACTCCATTTTCAACTTGAGCTACTAATTTACACTTAGAAATTTGAACATATATTAATACGTGACCAATGAAATTGAACCTGAATATTAGTTGAAACTGAAAGTAACATATTTCTTGACATTTTGTCCGATTTTGATGTTCAGGCGAAATCCTGCTAAAAATCAACCAGGAAGGTGTTTCAGTTTAGTTTGACAATGAAAAAAAAACATTTTTTTAGAAAAATTCGTTACAGATGTTGTATATTGAGCCAGTAAAGCAAAGGAGAACAACAAGAAACATAATCCTCATTAGAGTGGGACACGGAAAGAGAAAAAAACAGGGAGAGGAGAATTCGGCAGTTATGGTAATTGAAGACCATAAAAAAAAATACCATCTGAAGAAGATATAACCAAATGATCGATTATTTCATTAGTGATCTAAAAAACAACTGTTATCTAAAAAAATGTGAGAATTATAACTTTTCAACTGTTCCTTGAAGCTTATTCACTAGTTTAAGATATTCAACAGAAACTAAAAAGGTAAAAGAAAAAAATCAGGTATTAGACAAAGTTGAAGGAAAGTATTAAGAAAAATGTATTCTTGTTCTATTAACATTTTTGTAGCGAACTCTCATTGATTAACTGAACTATGATGGTATTCTCTAATGATGAATGCTTTATTAGTTAGGGCTATATTGAATCACCTTTTTATATAAACTGTATTATTATCATTTGTATTTATGTGAAGTACATACAAACAACACTAAATAATTTTGTAATTTAAGATTTATTTAAACTTTATAATTGCAAAAAATGTGAAGACTGATTAGACCCAATTAAATATTAATCTATTAATTTTGCAATGACTTTCTCTGTTATTACAATGCAATTAGTTATTAGATTAAAGTAAATTTAAAAACCATACCAAAAATATAATAAAATTGAATAGGTTACGGAGTATTGATACTGATATTAATCTTATTATATGGAAATTAAATAGTAATTAAGGATGGGAAGACTAATCTTTTATGGCATCTTGTAGAAAGGAGGGAAGTCACTTACTAAGATTCTCTTGTTTTCTAGTTTCAGAAGCAAATTTTGATGTGCTGAATTGAATTCTATCCATAATTTACATAATTAATCTCATATAAAGATTATTAGCTACGAATTCATTTCACTAAAAAAGTAATAAATCCACAGAAACCCATATATAACTAATTTTTGTAGCTAATAATCTTTATATGAGATTAATCATGTAAATTATGGATAGAATTCAATTCAGCACATCAAAATTTGCTTCTGAAAATTTTTGTTCAAGTGGTGAAAGATAAATATATATATATATATATATATATATATAGATTTTTTGGACTAGGAGACTGACAGACTCGCCTAGGTGATTACAGTTATTTTATTTCATTCTCTCATATTTCTTTTTGTGTTTTCTCTTCGATTGACAAAGACCACTGTGTGGTTGAAATATATCATTGTTTAAGTGCTTTTATGTGTTTCTATTTCAAGACTACAGAGTGAACTCTTACCAAGGTAAGTCTGTAAGTCTCCTAGTCCAAAAAATCTAAATAATCTTTACCAACCAAAACTAACCTATATATATATATATATATATATATATATATATATATACAGTACAGTCTCGCTAATCCGGTCTCCGATGATCCGGACGTCCGGCTAATCCGGATGGTCCAAAACTTTTGTTTAGTCATAGTATTTTACAGTGCACAATCAGTCTGCTGTCCACAAAAATATTTACTTTTATACTACTATATCTGTTATTTTTCAAAGGGGTTTTCCTACTCTAATAGACAAATAATATGTTTATTCATTAAAATATGAATTTACCCTATTATTTGTTTCTTTTGTCTGTTAAAGTAGGAAAAACTTCTTTGAAAAAATATATTCACATTAGATCTCCCAACACTACAACGCACGTGATATCAAGAGATATCTTGCGATAAACGAAAGATAAAGGACCGCTGACTAAACGGATAGACAGTCTATCCGTCTGGCGTCAGGTCAGTTAGGTTGTCGGACGGATGCCACCGTTACTGCTTCTTGCAAGATATCTGCTTAGTTGTCATTTAATTCTAGTGCAATATTGATCTGTGTTTTTTATTTACGTCTCGTTCAGTGTTCAGTGAAAATGGCGACTAAACGTAAGTCAGTGACAGTGACATTGGAACAAAAACTCCAATCTTTGTTTCGTATTGATGGAGGTGAATCGCATACTAAAATTGCAAAAGAGTTAGGCGTGGGAAAACAAACTGTTTCCGATCGGAAAAAAGTAACAGGAAATTGAAGATTTTTGTGCAAAAATTGTTAGTAAAGACATTTTAGGCGGCAGAAGCAAAAAAAAAAAAAAAAAAAAATTAAACCCTAGATGATGCTTTGTATGTATGGTTTTGCCAACAACGGGACAGGGTGTTCCATTATCGGGTGTAAATTTGCAAAGATCGCGCTGAAACTGAATGAAAAGTTAAAAGGAGATCCTAATTTTAATGCCAGTGTGGATTGGCTATCACGGTGGAAGGAACGACACGGCATCCGTCAACTCGGAATAAGTGGTGAAATTTTGTCAGGTGACAGTGATGCCAGTGAAAATTTCAAAGACAAATTTGGCAAGTTTCTCAGAGATGAAAACTTACAACCTGGTCACGTGTTCAACGCTGACGAAACCTGATTAAATTATAAAATGTTACCAAGAAAAACTTTAGCTTCCAAATTAGATTCAGTAGCAAAAGGGCATTAAGTTAAGAAAGAACGTATGACTTTGTTGCCCTGCAGTAATGCTTCTGGCGATCTAAAATTTCCACTTTTGGTGATAGGGAAATCCGCAAAGCCGAGGGTTTTTAAAAATGTAAATTTAAGTGTTCTACCGGCCCAATACAAGTTCCAAAAATCAGCGTGGATGAACAGTCAAATTTTTAAGGACTGGTTTTTTGAAAACTTTGTTCCAACAACAGACAAGTTTTTAAAAGAGAAAAAACTCACTTGAAAAGCGGTTTTACTAATTGATAATGCCCCATGCCACCCAAATGAAGAACAATTGCGTCATGGTGACATTTTTGTTAAATTTCTTCCTCCTAACGTCACGGCTCTCATTCACCCGACGGACCAGGGTGTGATAGAGGCGATAAAACTGCCATATAGAAAAAAGTTAATTTTATCGCTTTTGTAACAACAAGAAGCAGATCCAGCTACACAATTTATTGAAATTCTTAAAAAAGTTACTATAAAGGATGTCATTTATATGGCTGCAGACCTACTAATGACGGCGCCGAATTTGTTCAGATTTTTCAACAATTGGAGGGTTGTGCCGTGTTGAAAGACACTGATATTTCCGAGTGGATTATCAGTGATAATGACATTGGTCATCAAGTGCTCAACGAGGACGAAATCGTCGCTGTGTGCATTGCAAACGCAGAAAATGACAGCTCGGAAGAGGAAGACTACACAGACGAACCGGTCAGCCCAACTCATGATGGGGCGGCTGCAATGCTGGAGGGGTTGATAGCCTACTTTGAGAAACAAAGTGATACGTCAACTGCGGAGCTACTGACCTTGAAACGCCTACGAGATCTTACTGTGAAACGACGCCATTTATCGTTAAAACAAAAGAACTTACAGACTTTTTTCACTAAGTTTTTTAAAGTTTATTTTTGTTTCAGTTTCATTTTTGTTTGAGTTTCTTTGTGCGTTTATACAGTATAGTGTAAATAACTTTATGTGAATACATTTATTCAACGAGAAAGATGCTTTGATATTTATTCATGTCATACCTTTTCTGTTACAATTACAGTATTTTTTGCTAAATAAGCTATGAAATACTGTACTGTATAGCTATAATTAGGTCTCAATTTCACTAAAACTACAATTTCAATGTTTCCCCGACTAAAACACATATTGTATGCATTTGTCTGGCTTTTTCCGTCTAATCCGGACTTTCGTTGATCCGGACAGGGTCCGGTCCCATCAAGTCCGGATTAGTGAGACTGTACTGTATATATATATATATATATATATATATATATATATATATATATATATAGAGAGAGAGAGAGAGAGAGAGAGAGAGGCAGTATATTTATATACTTCAGTCTTTTCTTTTTCTCTTTTTTATTGACAAAGATCATTGTGTGATCGAAATATTTCAATAATGTGATAAGTTTTTATATGTGTCTATTTATTTCCAAGAGATTGCAGTTTTGGACTATTGCCACTAGGTAAGTCTGTCAGTCTCCTACCTAGCCCAATAATTCCTAAATAAGCTTTAAGCTCTACTAGAACTAACCAAATATATATATATATATATATATATATATATTTACTTCACTCTTCAGTCTCTTCTCTTACATCACTTCAGTCTTTTCTTCTTCTCTTTTTTAACTGACAAAGGTTATGGTTTGATCGAAATATTTCAATAGTGTAATAAGTTTTTATATGTGTCTATTTATTTATTTCCAAAAGATTGCAGTTCTGGTGGACTATTGCCATTAGGTAAGTCTGTCAGTCTCCTATCTAGTAAAAAAATTCCTATATATATATATATATATATATATATATATATATATATAAACTTAATTATTATTTCTTGTAAATAAGTTTTTCCATCACTAAATGCAATAATTTTACCTTATGTGATGAGGCACCTTTCGGTCACTTGACCATTGTCGAATCACAGTGATTTGTCAATGGTCAAGTGACCGAAAGGTGCCTCATCACATAAGGTAAAATTAATGCTCTTAGTGGTAGAAAAAATTATTTACAAGTAATAATAATAACTTCATAAAGACAGTGCAATGGAAAAATAATGGACAACATGAAATATATATATATATCGTGATATTTCCTGTTATCCATTATTTTTCCGTTTCACTAACTTTATGAAGTTGTTATTATTACTTGTATTTACATACATACATATATATAATGCAGCTTTGAAGTTCTTAATACATACAACCAGTCTTGGAAATGTGACCAATTAACCTATAAAACTCACCAAACACTTTGATAAGCTTGTTCTTAGAGATGTTAATTTTTGTACATTCAGGTTTTCTTTGATCTTGGATAAGTTCTTTTATTTTAGCGGGAAATGGTTTTTAGTAAAATATAGATATTATTCAAGACATGTTAAACAAAGTTACACTATATTAATATAAAAGCCCTTTAAATTTAAAAGAATGCATTAACACTTTATCTTTTAGTGTAAGCATTTCTGACACCGACACACTATTCTCCTCCACCCAAGACATTGCAGTGGCGAAAGTCTCCAGCACCTGATTAGTGTTTACTGTGTGAATTACAACACAGTGAGTCACACACATATGCAGTGTTAGATTACTGGACGTGCTGTATTGGTGAACGATCGGATTATAGAGTGTACTGTATTTACTTTCATAAACCATAACTAATTACCTTAGAAGCATATATGTGTGTGTGTGTGTGTGTATGTGTCTATGTGAGTGTGTGTCTCGTGTGCGTGTGTGCATGCTTTCAAGGGTGTGAAGCGTGTAACAATTATTAATAGCATACAATTTGTGAAAGAGAGTTTGTCAACCACTATAAAATGTCATAACATAAAAAAAAACAATTATAAATTAAAAATATTTGATTTTATCTTCATTATAAGCTTTATTATTACATTAAAACACTTCAACATTTATTGATATGCAACTCTTGCCTATAGTAGGACTTATTTTTTTTTGTACAAAGACGACTGCTGTTTCGTAAGATATATTCCACCAAGATAAAATCCGAGGTTGGCAATGGGATCCACTGAAACGGCAGTCTTCATCAAACAAAGAAGGTAAGTGTGATATATCAATACGTGTTCTAATGTTTTAGTATAAATTAAAGTCGAATATTTAAGACAGGAGTTACACATTTACCACATTAACAATAAAATAATTAGACGGCTATAAGTAAAAAAAAATTATAGTCAAATGTTAACACAAGACAAACAATATCTTTCAAAATGGAGATTTTATTAGATAAACAAGAAGTCAATAACATTATAGGTTAGAAAATACACCTAAACTATACCTTGCATTGTATAGATTTTTAATTAAAACAATAAAAAATTTTACACAACTCAATCCTACCACATCCAGTATAAAATATACAGATTGAATCAAGCTCTAAATTAGAAATAAAACATCCTACTTCTAATCATTTAAATGATAATGGATAATTTTTAAAGCAAAAAAAACTGTTATAATAAATATCAAAATCTAGATTTGATCATCTGCTTTTGAAGGCAAATCATAATTTTACATTTAATTTTTATATTATATAAACATTAGTTGTTTAGTATGATTTGCCATTAGATTATTATAGTTAATTTTAATATTAACTTCTTCATATAAAATTTCCAAACTACTATCACTACAAACAAACATTCTATCTAAACTTAATATTATACAAAATAATGTTATGAAGTAACCAAATAACTAAAAAAAAACATGTTGACTCCATCAAAAAAATCATTTTATTGCTCTCAGGCAAAAATCAAAAACATTGGTGTATAGATAAAAGATACATAATATATATATATATACGTTCACCCTATATACAAACTTCTGTACAATAAATTTAACATTTTAAATATAGAATCTATAAAAATACTTAAATATGTATAGTATAAAATAGGCACATTGTAACAATATAATTGTATTTTAAATAATATATTCTAAAGGAAATAGTTATTAAGTGTATTATATTGACTTGAGACATTTGCTGAGAGGACATTTTTTTTTTTGTTTATCCTTTGATACTCTTACAAGGCCACTTTTAAAATAGATTTTACACTAATGTATTCAACCTATTTTTCTTATTACAACAAACTAGACATGAGTTTAAAGTCATAACAAAGTAAATTAAAATTAGTCTTCAAGTCATGTAAAATTATTAACGATTGTGTATAAACATTAGAAAATATTACTGTATTTGACTTATTACAAAATTTTTAATATACATTATTCAATTTATTAATTAAATAGTTTTCTAATTACTGAAGCTTTCCATGCATAGAGTTGAACAAAATTTTAAGACGATATATAATTCTATAAAAATTTATTGCCTTAAAAAGTCGAAAACACCAAATGTTTCTGCATCAATTTGCAAATATTTTCATTAATTATCATTAACTTAAAATTTATACTATGGGCTTTATTACAAACATTAAAAAAAAATGTAAAACAAGATTTTGACAAAACTTACAAGAATTTCTCAAGGCGTTCATGTTACTTTTACTTTTCAATAGAATTAAATTTTTGAACAAAATGGATGAAAAACAGATATGTGCAGTAGAACTGAATATAACCATGCCAATAAAGGTTGTCAAAGGGTTGTTTTGTATCCAAAGTAAAATATCTAAGGGAAGTTCAATGGATTGTTGAACTTCAAAACACCTTCATATGCTATCTAAAAGATATAAAAACATTGTTATAGCCACAATATGTTATGACCAACTATATTACAACTTAGGAAGATCTTTTTTTTCACAAAATACCTGGAAATTGTCGTCAAGACAAAAAAATGAGATTGATTAGGTTACTCGTTTGGTTACACTGAACCGTTTGATGCCATCTAGAAATTATGTAAGTAGATTTCTTATAAACAGACGGATTGACAAATAGGATTACGAAAATAGAATATTTATTTATTTTATTTAAAAACACTGAATGGTATTATTACACATAGATATGTTCCATATTCTACCTCTACCTTTACATGGTCAGTAAGAAATGGGCATATAGTCTCTTTCCTTTCCACTTTAGTCATCAATTTAGTTGCAATTGTAAAAAAAAATATAATTTATGAATGTACAATACCACTGGCAAAGATATGAAAGAAACAACCCTTTCACATAACCTCCATACTGGACTGTATAATTGGCAGTGGAGATGGGCTGGTAGTGTTCATTACAGTTAGTGTATGGTTGGAATTATTTGAAACCAGACAAATGCCACAAAAGAGAACTACTCAAACAGCTTTAGAAGAAACCCCTAAACAGAAACATAAAATTTTGGTTTGTATTGTAAGTTCAATACAACCTAAATTAATTAATTTAGAAACTAATAATAATTTAATTCCTTGCAAAATGTATAAATAACAATTCTATCATTAGACCTAACATTTGTGAAAGTGCTCTGGTTCACAATTATAAGTATCCCTTTTAAAGAAATAAGAATACTTTTAAGGCCACATGCATGGAAAAAAAATCTTAATTTCAGCAGCAATTAAAATATATTTAGAAAAAGAGAAGATGTAAAAAATACATTAGAAGTATAGACAGATACTAAGTAATTATTATATTTGATTAAATATAAATCAATAGAAATTTAGACAATTCTCATGATTGAGATAAAAACTTGGAACTTTTGAATAAATATGGAGTATCATTAATTTACATGTAATACAAATAACAAGAAATAATGAAATTTATGGTTGTTTTTTACTTTAAAAGACATACATTTTTTTAGGATTTAAGACAAATGAGTAACTTCCTTTATACCTCTTCTACTATTTAGAAAAATATATTAAAAATTTAATTTAGGGTCGCTACATAGCGCATATGAAAACAAGGTTCCAGTTTTAAATAGTACAGAATTTAAAAATATATATTTATATTAACCCTTAGCATGTGTATAATGCGATGTCTTGTATTTAAGAGTTTTGAACATATGTGTACACTCAAGTTAGTAAAAATTCAAATAGAGTGATGGAGAATGTCGGAAATTTGTTATCGTAGCAACAGACAGCCTTTATGGAGCCTGTACGTACTTATTTTATGTGAATTATCAGAACCCATTTAACACTTGTTATTGCCCAAGTATGCTGCGTGTTTAGTTATCGGTTGAATTTAAGCACTTTGTTAAACTTGTGTATTTAGCCTCATGTAGCACCCAGACAAATTCTTCCAAATTTATCATGCTCAAAAAATATTTGAATCTTTTTAGACAATAGAAAATAAAAAACTCTGGAAGAAAAACTGATTTCATTTTTTTCATCCCTACATGGATGTAAAAATTTAAATTTAAATAGAGCTTTAGATAAATAAAAAATTACTTTTACAGACTAATTTCACGCAAGAGGTAAATAGTCAATTTTATATGCAGCGAGCTAAGGGTTAATACGTACTTACACAGCATCTAATTATAGTTTATTTATATACATACACAATTAAATTTTATTATATTAAATTATTATATACACAAGTAATAACAATTAAAAACCATGTGCATAAGTGAAAGATGATGTTAAAATTTAAATATTATAAAATATTTATTTAAACATTACACAAAACTGTAATGCATTTTGAAATGTGATATAAAAGTTTACAAATATAGAATATAATTTTAGTGCATTAATTTTCCAAAATATGTACAAAAATACAAAATAATATTCTTCATTTGTTTATCAACAATAATCCTTATTATAGGTTAAAAAATATGCTAAAGTGTTTTACCTTGAACATATTAGAGAGAAATTTTTCTGTTACTAGTAATAATGTTGCTTTGGGAGGTATGAGGGATAAATGAAGGTGACAAAAAAATCTAATGGTAATAGTCGGTCAATAATCAGTGTAAGACAATGCTCACCACTACTTCATTATTAACACAGTAGTGTGAACATTAAGGCAATGAATTGATTTAGCTAGCTAGTGATATCACCAAATTCTTTCCTCCCTCCCTTGTCATACCTCACAGAGGCTGTAGAAGGTATATGTGAAATTTGTAGCATTAAATATATCTGAAGATATTTAAAACTTTAAATTGCAACATTTATTTTTTGTAACAAATTAAGAATGAAAATTTTAAGTTTATGAATATAATTTCTTAGATGATATTTACAAAATATCAAATAACTATTTGTTCAACAGAACAAATTTATTTTTTTGTGTTGAACATTCCACCATTGATAAAAAATTTGGTACTTATGTATTATACGGAGGTCACTATTGTACATATGTTATTTAAATATGGTAAAATTGCACATTCTTCACCCCTAATGCAATGCATATAAAATGAATCAAAAACACGTCCTGGAGCTAAATTGACAATTATTATTTTTGTTATTCCCACGGAAGGTTAATTTTATATACCTATATTGAAATATAGCTATGAATTATCTAGTCAGGATAGATTTGGTTGTAATTTTATACATTTAACCAAACAAATGTATACATGTATGGTTAGAATAGAGATCACGTGACGTCACCTGGCCAAAAGTATTACTCCGCAGAAGTAGACGTCTAATTAGGTAATGTATAAAATTACAACCAAATCTATCCTAACTGGAGACTTTATAGGCATATTTAAATACACATATACATATTACAGTGTGTCATAGTACTTCTTACTACTCTGCACTGAATTTATTACCCAACTTTAATTTGATAAAAAATAACCTCTCGTGTAAACAAAATTGTTATGCATATAGTCTTATGACATGTTTTATGTAGTCATTTTTGGAGGCCAGTAGGAAAAATGCCTCTACAATAGTGGTGTCCGTATAATAAGTGCCAAAAACTTTTTAGTTTAGATTTTACAAACATTGATATTTATTTTTACCAAATTATAATAATAAGTGACATTAATATGTTAATAAACAGTTTAAAAATTAAGTTATTTCTGATTTTGTAGGTTTCGAGAAAGAAGAAATAAATATTAATCAACTGCCCAGAACGACCCTAGATACACTGAGGCAGTGGCTTGGAGAAAGATGGAGTGAACCTTCTTAGATAATCTGTAATAATAAGGTAGGCTACAATAGGGAAAACCCGCTGTGTTTACGTAGGACTAAGACGGTTGGAGTCTATGTAAAAAATTAGACTTATTGCAAGCTTGAGGAATGGGAAAAACGATCACTACACTACCACAATTTTATGTTATAGATCTTAAGTTCAGATTATATAATAGTATTCCTATAAAAAAAGGTATTTTACTAAAAATAATTATATTTTCTTTAAAATTCAATACTTTAAATCTCCTACACAGGAATGTAATATAGTATAAATGGATTTGGTCATAAATTCGATATCTAGTTAACTAAGAACATACCCTTACTATTCCAAAATATTCTGTAATTAATTAAATAAATCTATTTTAAAGATCTTTTATCTTATCTAGCAATGAAATCCTAATATTCTTTATAACACACTTTCATGTTGAAAAATTTATACAAATATTTAAGGTTAGTTTGGAGCCAATATTATTTGAGATTTATTGAAAAAGAGACTGACAGACACCTACCTTTTTAATAATCTGGTCTGTCTTCATAAATAGAAACATGGAAAAAACACAATTGAAATATTCTGAAGGACAAAAATTATAGTAACTCTGAAATATTTTTTTCTTCTTCCTATCTTTTCCACAAACACTAGCTGGATTATAACCAAGATATTACTCTCCTTTCCTAGCTAATAAATCTCATACAAATACTGAAGTCCTCCTTTTTACAAAATAAATTAAAATACAAATTTTTACTCCATTCGTTAGTAAAAAAAATTAAGGGAGTCTAATTTGATTTAAAGATTTACCTTAATTCCTAGCACAACCAATAAGGGTTTACAGAATAAGTCTTCTACCAGAAGGTTTTATAAAACAAATTATTTTATATTATTAAAATAGTTTTGCTTAGATATTTATCTGTTAAAAATTATTGAACTTATGTATTTATTTTTACTTCTTTGTATAACAATATAATTTTAAAATACATTTAAATGAAATGCAAAAACAGAAATGTAATAAAATTTTTTTAAAAATCTTTTGTAAACAAAACTTTAACTGAAAAAGAATAATTATCAATAAATATAATCTTAGATCATGAGTCGTTGAACCTGCCGACTCTACTTCAGGTACTGGAATGAAGAGAATGGGGCATGACCTAATCAATCAAGAGTTCAAAATGAACACTGCCCATTCTTTCCTTTCGATCATGCATGATATTATGTGCCCAAGCTTTGCATTCAATGTTAATCAAAATACCAGCTGCAACAAATAAACATTTATTTTTAAAATAAAATGTAATTTAAAGGTCAAATAAATCGTTTCTTGTCTTGTACTTATAAATTCAATACTTACGCCGAGGATTTGAAAGATGAACAGCGACTAAAGGACTTAAATAACCTTCAGAATTTTCATAAGGAAAGAAATATCCAGGAAAGCTAGGTCCAGGGTAATAATCAACTTGTCCTATGTTTTCAACATCTGCAGGACTTTCACCTTCACATGAGAGCCATACTTGATTTAACTGCACATGATTTAAAAAAAACAAAATTAATAAAATAATGCAACAGAATAAATTAGGAAAAAACAATTTCAAAATGGTTTCAATTTTAGCCAAATGCTCTTAGAACAGACAGGTTTAAAATTTGATACTGCTTGATTTTTAATTGTTTACAAGTATAACTTATAGGTTGCATACACTAATATCTAATGGTTTTTGTCCAATAAAGATATTAATTTTAAAATGTGGTAAAACATGGTTAAATCAACCATCTAATTATGCACCTTTCATAATTTGATTTAACTTTTAAAATTAGTTATACATATTATACTTTTTTGTATCAACTTGGCAAAAAACCACTACTTACTGATTTATTCAGCAGACTCGTTTTGAGCTTAGTCAGCGCATTGTTCAATGCTGTGAATCACTGACAAGACTGTTGCTCAGGTGCGTTGTGTTGGTGTGAGTCTGTGGTGTATTTCTGTTCTATGGTATGTTATTGCTCACAGAGTAGTTGTTAATTATGTGCACAAATATAGTATTTGATTAGGAGTGTGTTTTGTCATTTAGAATGTGTTGTGGGTAGTATTTGTGGTGTTTGTATATCTCGAAGTTTTCTACTGTATTAATTTTGTTGCTTTTTTTGATGTAGTATAGGATTTTTAGATTGGTGTCTATATCAGTCTATAAGTGTAGTGTGTTTTGTATATGTATGGCGAAATTTGATTTGAGTTGTCTTTCTTATCTGTTTTACGAGTTCGTTGTATCTTGTGGTAAATGTTCTCCCTGTTTGTCCTATGTAAAAGCTGGGACAGTTGTTGCATGTAATCTTGTATACACCTGCCCTGTCATGTTTATCCTGATGTGTTTTTGAACTGTGTAGGTATTTTTTAATTGTGTTGGATGTTGTAAATGCTACTTTGTATTTAAGTTTGGGGAACGAGAAAGCTATTTTTTATGATATGTACTGATATGTAAGTGTTATGTATTTCTGTGTTATTGTTTTTGTTGTGTTTTGTGTGCATTGTTTTTTTGCACATTATGTTGTCTATCAAGGTTATTTATAAAGGCTATGTGTTTTATTGTGTTTAGTACGTTTATTTTGTCTTCATTGTTCATGGGGTATGTTGATTAGTCTGTGTATCATGGAGTGAAAGGCAGCATTTTTATGTTGTGTGGGGGGATTGGACGTGTTGTGTATAACTATGTCAGTGGTGGTGGGTTTCCTGTATATTTTGAATGTGTGTATGTTGTTTTGTCATCGTTAGGTCTAGGAAGTTGATTTTGTTCTGTTGTTCTGTTTCTAGTGTGAAGTTTATATTATTGTGTAATTTGTTTATGTAATTGTGGAAGGTGTTTATCTGTTGTATGTTGCCGTTGTATAGGATTAGAGGATGCCATCAACGTATCTATATCAATATATTATTTTGTGGGAGTGTTTGTTGTTGTTTATGATATGTTTTTATTCTAAAATGTGTTGAATATTTCGACAGTTTGTTTGAGAAGTGATTGTTCCAATTAGTGTTATTATTTCTTTGGTTGTGTTGTCTGGTGGGTTGTTTTTTTATTAACATTTGTTTCAGTATGTTGTTTTTTTGACTGGTATGTTTGTGTACAAGTTTATGATGTCGAATTATACTAGTGTAAAGTTATGGGGTATGTGTTTGTTTCTTATTTTTGATATAAGGTCTATGTTGTATTTAACTGTGGGGGACAAAGCCAAACAGAGACAATGCAAAAGCCAAATACACTCAAGAACCAAAATCAAAATGGCCTTTCTAAAGGCCTGGACGATGGCCTTTTTCGTACCCTGAATTTAAGAGCACTAAATACGCTTGTGACGCTGCTTCAACAGATAATCTACAATTTTATGAACTGACAAACTATACTTCATATGTGCTGAAAAGATCTAGACAGGTTGCCTCTGGGATCCTGGTGGAAGTAAACAAGAGACATCCCAGTAACTTCTCCATTGTTCATGAAATGGAGAACGCTGACAGAATGGAGGTAATAAGACTAAAAATGTGGGCCAATGGAACACTGTACAATGTCTTTGGCTTATATAACCTGCCCAATAACAGACCCAATTTTGATTGCCTTGCTGTAAGTGATAAACATCCAAACACCATAATCATCGGAGACTTTAATGCACACTCTCCAAGATGGGGCTATGGAACTACTAACCCTGGCGCATGATCTGTGGAAGATCTAATTGACAATTCAAACCTTATCCAACTTAAGAGTGACCCAACCTTCCTCTCTTTCGCCGGCCAACAATCAACACCTGATTTAGCCTTAGTGCATGCAAACATTGCTGCTCGAGCCAAATTGACCCTAGGAGATGCACATGATGGAAGCGGTCATCGGTCTCTCATCTTGGAAATTAAACCAAAGAAAACTGTACTGCCGCAGTGACGGAATTTTAAGAAGGCTGATTGGGCCGAATTTGCCAAAATCTTCAATGAAGTAATCACAGAGGATCTTGTTGGCAACAACCCTGAAAGGGCATGTGATAGTTTTATTGATACAATTTTGTCAGTGGCAAAAGGATCAATCCCAAGGGGCCAAGTGAAACTCTACAAATCTTTCTGGAACTCCAAATTAACAGAATTAAAAGCAAAAAGGGATGAGGCAAGGAAAAATGCTGAACGAACAAAGCTGCTTTGTGACTCCATAGACCTAAGGAAAAAACAGGCCGAACTAAGAAGAGCTATTATAAATGAAAAACGTGAAACTTACAGATATTTTGTTGCAAACCTGGACTTCAGACGGGATTGGCTTAAAGCCCACAATTTCATATCAAGTCTCAATAATGAAAAGAAGGCCTACCAGTGGGAACCGATGCTGGTAAAGGGAAAACTTCTAATGTTGCCACTGCACTAAACAATCTCTTTGCAGCAGTGAGCCGTTTAACACTTAGTACAAAGGAAAAGAGAAATAAAAAAAATACCTTCTTCACCTGCCAAACTGCTTACCAGAATTCCCCTTTAAACAACTCATTCATCCTATCTGAACTGGAGCTTGCCATTCAGTCGTTAAAGAAAGGCAAATCAGCAGGCCCGGATAAAATATACCCAGAATTTCTGAAGAATCTCGGAAATAGCGCTCGAAAAACCTTCCTAAAACTAGTATATCTCTCATGGGAAGATCACATCCCCCAACAATGGAAGAAAGCAGAGATCATTGCTATCCACAAGAAGGGAAAGCCTGCTAACATCCTTACCAGTTTTAGACCGGTCTCCCTTACAAGTCTGGTCTGTAAAACAGCTGAGAAAATGGTGGACATGAGGCTGCATCAGTACCTGGAAGGTACTGGAGCTATCTCGGATTGCCAGGCTGGCTTCGGGCAACATCGTTCTACCATCGACCAAATTGTCAAACTAACTCAATCAGTGAAAGATGGGTTTCACTGTAAACAATCCACTCTTTTTCTGTATTTATCGACCTAAAAGCAGCTTATGATAAATTATGAAGATCTATGCTGCTCCACAAGCTCAGTCGACTTCATGACTGGTAATATGTACAAGTGGATAAAGCAATTTCTACTCGAAAGATATATTCGAACCAGATACCAAAATAATGTATCAAAGTACAAGAAAGTCTGTCATAGGCTACCACAGGAGACAGTGCTTAGTTGCTTGCTTTTTAACATCATGATCGACGACGTACAGCGAGCCATTAAAAGCATACCTGGTGTTAACAGCCTCCTTTATGCTGATGACATAGCTATATGGGCAATGGGTAGTAACATTTCAGGATTAGAGGGAACCTTGAATAATGTGTTGGCTAATGTTTCGGAGTGGTGCAAACATAATAAGACGGAGGTAAATACTGAAGAAACAGTGTTTCAATTGTTCACACTGTCCACTAGTTAATACAATCTGAAACTTAATTACAATAGAGCTGAAAGAAACAAATGTTGCCAAGTACTTGGGTGTTAACTTTGACAACAGACTTAGTTGGTCCAAGCAAATACAAACGGCAACTGAAAAAGCTCAAACGAGAAATAACCTCCTAAAGAGACTGGCAACTACGAAGTGGAGACCAAGGCAAGATGTGATGACGACAGCCTATAAAACCTATATACACCCAGTTATGGAATATGCTTCTGAAGTCATCGCTCTCTATTCCGATATTAATTTGAGGAAATTAGAGGTTGTCCAGAACAACGCACTGCGAAAGATAACTGGTAGAGCGACATCAACTCCAATATCTTGTAATTGCAAGCGGAGGTGGAGCCACTACAAAGCCGCAGAGAGAAATCAGTACTCAAGTTCTGGGAGAGGGCAAAGAGAATTGACTACAGACACTGGCAGAGATATAAACCTGCAACGTCGCGACTCAAGACACAAATATCACCACTAATTAATGCAGAGCAACTTGGAATTAAATACAACCTGAAACTGGGGCAAGCATCTAAATTCCCAACCTGTATACGGTTTTTCCTTCATTACCAGAGAGAAGATTGTCGCTTCTGAATCACAAAGACTTTAAGGCTATTAGTGATCCCCACATCCTGAAGGCCGCTGATTTGGAAACAATTGCGGATCTATACTTTAAAGATAACTGGATGCATGTATACACCGATGGGTCAGCGGTAAAGCATGCCTCTGGTGTTGGCTTTTACAGCGACCACTTTGAGGACTGCAGCCTAGTTGGAATTAATGCCAACAACTTCGACGGTGAGATTGCGACTATAGTACAAGCTGCCAAAAAACTTTGTTCGATCTCCGGAAAGTCAGCAAGAGTTGTATTCTTCATGGATTCACAGGATGCTATAATTGCACTAACTAGTAATACCTCCACAGACTGTGTGCAAACAATGAATGGACTCCCTAGCCATGTCGGTATTGAAGGAAATGAACGCGCAGACCAGCTAGCGAAGAAAGATAACACCTTGCCAGAGCCTGACAATCCTATATCTGTATTAACAGCAAGAAGCCTGATTTAATCTACAATCAATGAAAAAACAAAGGAAACACAAAATGAAATGAGCGCTGGAAAGATATGGAGGGGTCTGGCGCACACAGTACTAATACCACATAGCCTACCTAGAGTGGAAGCTGTTGCCAGATTCAGAATGCTTACGGGCTATGACTATCTGCAAACCCACCTATATAAAATAGGTTTAGCAGCCTCAGATATTTGCCCTCTGTGCAACTGCCAAAAGATGTATGCCCCATATCTTCAGAATAGCACAGCGTTGCAAGATGTGGAAGACCGAAGCCAGCAATGTCTGTACTGGGAGGCTAGGAGGAGAATGGCAGAGATGCCAAGATCTGCCATTGGCTAAAGTAAAGTAAGTAAGTAAAGTACAGTCAACTCCCGATTATCCGGGATAATTACCGGCAGGGCCGTCACGGATAATGCGAAATCACGGTTAAAACAAATACCATAATATCCACAGCCCTACTTCTGCCCAATGACTGTAATAACAGCTGATAAATAGTACCGCCTCCTGTTTTACCGCCACTACTGTACAGTTCGTTTTGATCAGAAGCAACGCATAGACTGACCACTGAGGAGGGGTAGTGTTTACGTTCGACTTGAGCGATCGCGTAATTCCGCGAATTCGGCATTCGGATTTATTCTGCGAAAAACGGCCGCTCGCGCTCGGGGTTATCGCACCTCCATTCATCACGTTCGATGCTTCGATGTGCTCTGATCTGATTGGACGTTGGAGATAACGCGTAATTAGGGATTCTCGCGTCATAGAACCGCGTGGATTTATAAAAGGACAACAAGAAATATAACGTAAATTCAGACATGCTGACCGAAACTCTGCCCGTCAGTGCGCGTCGCGCGGAAACAGGTAGGAAGTATTTAGGACACAGGGTGGCGACTGCGGGCGAGTTGACAGTCTATAAATTATTCCATAAAGGTTACTGTACGCCCCAACGACCGCCCGCGCTCGCATCCGTCCGCCGCGTTCACATTTGACTCCTCCCGCCCCACTGCTTCAAGTGGAGCTGACGATCCCGGTTGATCCGCAACCCGGTTGATGCGATCCCGGATAATCGGGAGTTGACTGTATTTAACTGTGGTGTAGCTACAAAATGTTATGTTATTTCATCGAAGTGTTTTGCGATTTTGTGTCAGAAATATTCATACACAATTTAGAACAAAAACATATCATCAACAACAAACACGCCCACAAAATAATATATTGGTACAGATAATTAGATGACATCCTAATCCTATAGAACAGCAACATACGACAGATAAACACCTTTCACAATTTCATAAGCAAATTACACAATAACATAAACTTAAAATACTAGAAACAGAACAACAGAACAAAATCAACTTCTTAGAACTAACGATAACAAAACAAAACAACAAACACACATTCAAAATACACAGGAAACCCACCACCACCGACATAGTTATACACAACATGTCCAATCCCCCCACACAACATAAACATGCTGCCTTTAACTCCATGATACACAGACTAATCAACATACCCCATGAACAATGAAGACAAAATAACCGAACTAAACACAATAAAACACATAGCCTTTATAAATAACCTTGATAGACAACATAATGTACAAAAAACAATAACACACAAACACAAAAATATGTAACACTTATATATCATGACAGCACATCACAGAAAATAGCTTTCCTTGTTCCCCAAACTTAAATACAAAGTAGCATTCACAACATCCAACACAATTGAAAAATACCTAAACAGTTCAACAACACACCAAGATAAACACGACAGGGCAGATATATACAAGATTACATGCAACAACTGTCCCAGCTTTTACATAGGACAAACAGGGAGAACATTTACCACAAGATACAACGAACAAGTAAAACAGATAGGAAAGACACAACCCAAATCACCCCATACACATACAAAACACACTACACTCACAGACTGACACCAATAGTAGACACTCACCAGATAGACACCAATCTAAAAATCCTACACTACATTAAAAAAGCAACAAACTTAACACAGCATAAATACTATCCATAACGCATTCTAAATGACAAAACACACTCACAATCAAATACTATATTTGAGCACATAATTAACAACTACTCTATAAACAATAAACCACAGAACAAAAATACACCACAGGATCACACCAACACAACACACCGGAGCAACAGTCTCATCATTGACTCACAGCATCGAACAATGCGCTGATCTAGTGTAAAATGCGTCTGCTGAATAAATCAGTAATGGTTTTTAGCCAAGTTAATACAAAATAGTATAATTTATACAAAAACCTCAAGATGTACATCACAAAAATTGTAAGTTTTAATTATATAATCCTACGCTAGATTATATAAATCCGTAGCTATATTAATCCTACGCTAGATGTTGTTCAATTTAAGATGAAGATTGGCATATTCACAATTTGTAGTGTACCTTTATCTTAATCCTAAATAAATCACTTTCTCAATGTAGCTTTCAACAATATCTACAGACAAATTGGGGATTTAAGTTCTAACTGAAGGAGAAATCCAAAATTGAATTAGAAACTCAAAATCATTTGAAAGATCTATTAACCATTTCTTTCTGATTTATAAATATTTATGATTATGAAGAAAAATCACAAACTCAAAGTTAACTTGCTACAAAGTGTAAGGAAAAATAGGGCCTTAAATTCAAAGTATAGTTTGAAAATATTTTCACCTACAATATACTGAATCAATAGCAATTCCATTTTTTCTTTTAAAATACTCCAATATTTTTTAAAACAGGATCCATTTTTTAATACAATTAGTCATAAAAAAAGTATCTTTACTAAGACATTTTACCATAAATGATAAAAACTGAATTACTAGAAAGGGGTTCCAAACTTTAAAAATATAAAAAATTAATTACCATAATCCAAACGTAGTATAAAATGATGGTCAAAGCAATGTTCATTAAGAATAATTTTGTGCCTTTATGGGAATAATTTTATGACTACTACAAAGTCAACAAATTTTAGAATGAAGTGGAGTTACTCAATATAAATTTCAGCACAAAAATATCATAAAAGTACCATTCCATACAAAAATGGCATTTTTTTAGAATAACAGCTCTTTATGGAAGATACTCAACCTGTAACTAATTCAAGTAAGAGTTACTTCATTCATTTTCAAAATTACATGACTAAGACAAATGCCTCTAATCAGAAATGAAATAAATTCCTCTGAACATAAAATGAGAGGTTTCTATAGTTTTATTTCCTTGTTTATTATACTCGTATAAATATGAAATACATATGTTAGTGACATTACTCAAACATAAAAATAGTTTTAAATAATTCTTCTTTAGCTGTTTGGGTTAGTACATAGTGAGGTAGAAAAAAATCATTGATATGTGTAATACTGCAGTGGGTAGTTTTAGAGGAGAGCATCATGCGCTTTTGTCAAGGAGCTGGTTATTCAAAATTGCAGATTGGTATTAAAAATTCATTACGCCTTCCACATTAAAGTTATGATTGACAGATCTCGATCATGTTACTAAGACCATTTATTTTTGGTTTCTAATTTTCATAAAATAGGTTCAGTTTGTATAATTTTTTTAGGTTTTGAGTTTATTGTTTTTCACTTTAAATTTTATCTTTCAGTTATTTAGTTTATTTAATTTGAATTGTTAGAGATATTATGTTATAGGTATAATGGCTAAAGAAGCAATTTAATAAGAGATATGTTGCTTTTAGACAGAGACAGTGTGTATTTCAAGCTGCTTCAAGTTTTACCACATTAAATCAAATTATTTGCAGTGTAGTGTTATTCATGTGGTTTTTTTCTTTAAAAGTATTTCTTCAACTCCTACCTTCTATAATGGGATAGGATGTGTAAATATATAGACCAATATTTCTAACAAACAAAACTTCCAGTACTTGTATGAAAATAATTCCAAGCAAATCCATCAATGAATACGCCACACCTCAAAATTTTATTTTCTGATATTTTGTTCATTTTTTAAAAATAAAACTGTGAGAGTGTTACTGTTAACACCGGAGTGAGAGCGTTACTGTACTATGTTGTGGTCTGCAACTTTCTCCAGTTAAAAGTAGGCCAACTTTTTAATGAACTTGAGGGTATGTGGTTTCAATCAGATGCTGCTACACCCTACACAGCAAGTCAATTACAAGCAAATCTTTTCTGGGTATGTCATTTTTCACATATTTATATTAGGTGGCCCTATTTGTCAGACATGACACCATGACATTTTTATTTGATATAGCCTTGGGGCTATATCCAAGGTGTTTCAAAGCGGCTCCAACACCGTCAGCAAAATTTAGTATTTCTACAGACGAAATATACGTTCGTATTTCAGATCATACAGAAATCATTGTTTGTAAGCGTCAAGAGATTTTAGTTTTTAATATGTCACATACAAAATACTATATTTCTGTGCTGAGTAAGGGATATTTACTACCTCTCAAAACTAGCAGCATAGATAAACCGTCTTGTTATCTGAGATTCTATACATGGTTGACCTGTCATAAATATTTGTGTTTAGTGGCCTTTCTTGGGGCAGTACAGTTGTTACTTTATATCAGTAAGCGACTGATGTTTGTTGTGTGTCTTAATGTGTGGTAATAGAAATCTGTGGTTTGCAGAATCTAGTGAAATTCTAGATTTAAAAACTACTTACGGTAAATATATTTTTAAAACTAGTGTATTTTTGAGTAGATTTAAAGTGAACAATAATAATAGAAAAATAGAATCTAATGCAAACTTAAAACCATAAGTAACTTTTAATTTGTTTTTACCAATTACGATTATATATAATAATCAATTAACAAATAATAAACTAAGATACAAAATAATGAATAAAAAATCGAACCCTTGTAAAAGTATATAATATTTAGTACTATAAGTGATAATATTTTCATACTTACAAACAACTCAATTGACATAAGGAATTAATTCATCCATGCTGAGTCGCTCATATCATACATAACTTAATCTGCAATTGGTTAAAAGCTCTCAAAGAAATGACAACTCAAGAAGTTGATTCAATCCTGGCTAATATGACATATAAAGTAACAGTCAACTTCAGAGAACGACAACAGTGTTTTCACAATGTTGTGTGAAATAGATGTTATTTGAGGCTATTTGTTTAAAACACTTTAATATTGCATATTTTTAAAAGACACATGTGTCCTGTTCATAGTAGATATTTTAAAAAATGCCATATTCTAATTGGTTTAATTTTTATTAGATTGGTATGTTGCAACATATAAACTTATCAAACTGAATTAATAGTTATTGAATATTTAATTTCATTCACAAAAACTATGAAGTAATTGTTATATTTAAAAGACACTATATACCAATGGCTCTTTTTTAACTGAGGGAGGGTTTCTTAAAGTTCATATGGGTAATGTTCCAACAAATATCAAAAGTGTGGGTTATATTCCAACAAATTTTAATTTTTTTTTAAAACATACGAGGGATAAACATATACCAGACTAAAATGTCTCTACTGTATATGAACTTACAGCCTCTACTGTTTTGTAGAGTACATTGTACATTTTTACAATGTAGAATCAATAGCAATAACTTTTTTTCAGTAAAAGATACACACACACACTGGTTATTGCTACTTTTCTTACAACTGCTACTACTTATAGGACTTTAATTTGATTCTAATAAAATACCCAATACAAGTTTTTCAACCCAAATTATAATTGTCAATTTTTTTCTAAAGCTCAGTACATAGTAATGCATCAATTCATGGAGAACAGAGTTTATGGAGGATATTTGCAGGTTATTTTAAATGGGAAGTGTAACATTTCCTTTCTACATTACATAAAGTTGAATTTTTTTTTAAAATTACCTAATTACATAACTAGGCACAGGAAAACAAAAACTACTGAACTATATATACATATATATTTGCAGATTACTCACCCTTGAAGCACCATATTTAGTAAACTCATCATTAACATACTGTTTTAAAAATTGTGGCATGTTTGAAGGAAGATCGGATACATTTTTATAATAGTCTGGCACCCAGTCATAAATCTAGAAAATTATCACAACATATATTATACCATTTACATTTGCTGAATGATGTAAAAAGATTGTTCCATATTGTAGAATGAAAATGGTAATATCAAAATATACTCAATTAGTTTAAGGTTATATATATATATATATATATATATATATATATATATATGAAGTTAATATATTACTATTGTAAATAATTTTATCCACCATTAAGTGCAATAATTTTACCTTGAGTGATGAGGCACCTTTCGGTCACTTGACCATTGTCGAATCACTGATATTTTTCTCTCTCAGACAATGGTCAAGTGACCGAAAGGTGCCTCATCACTCAAGGTAAAATTATTGCACTTAATGGTGGATAAAATTACTTACAATAGTAATATATTAACTTCATAAAGTCAGTGCAACGGAAAAACAATGGATAACGTAAAATATCAAGAATTTAACACCTACCAAGGTAAAAAACTGTACCGTAAATATCTTAACCTCAAAATCAAACTCCAGAATTGCATCAACAAAATACAGTTTAATAAAAAATGCTTAACACTTAATATAACACCAAAATACGCTAAATTACACTTAAAAAATAAACAAAACACTATTATCAATAAAGCAAAAAAGAGAAAAATATCAGTGATTCGACAATGGTCAAGTGACCGAAAGGTGCCTCATCACTCAATGTAAAATTATTGCACTTAATGGTGGATTAAATTACTTACTTAGTAATATATTAACTTCATATATATATATATATATATATATATATATATATATATATATATATATATATATATATATAAATGATAAATAGTTACTATCTGGAGTACATCCGTTCATTTTGCAGTCCATAAATTCGCAGTTCCGACGTTTCGCTAGAATCTTATCCAGCATTGACGAGGTGAACCCAACAACAGTAGAAGAGCGAGTCTACTGTTGTTGGGTTCACCTCGTCAATGCTGGATGAGATTCTAGCGAAACGTCGGAACTGCGAATTTATGGACTGCAGAATGAACGGATGTACTCCAGATAGTAACTATTCATCATATTTTTCCATCCGTGAAGGAATACTTATCAGCATATATATATATATATATATATAGGAATTTTTTGGACTTGATAGGAGACTGACAGACTTACCTAAAGGCAATAGTCCAAAACTGCAATCTCTTGGAAATAAGCACATATAAAAAACACATATAAAACACTTAATACACTTTTATTTGAAATATTTCGATCAACATGATCTTCTTCAGTCAAGAAAGACAAAACAAACTATTGCAGTTTATATATATATATATATATATATATATATATATATTATTACTCATCCTATAGACTTTTATTACTTCAGTAACATTAGTTTTGAAAATTTTCTATTTATATACAATTATTATTTTTCTAAAATTTGAGTTACCTTGTTGAGTTTGATGAAAATACAAGGTTTCTGTAGATGGTACATATAATTATTTTCATAAGTACATGGATCCCACTTTCTGACATCAATATCACAGACTTTTCCTCTTGGTGGAGGTTGATCAAAGTCACATTTATAAATATTCTGACCACGGCCTGGAGTCTTACCAGGAGTCCTGTACACTGAAATAAATAAAATATACTTAAAACTGCATCAAATACAGTAGCCACCGCTTATTGTAATCATGTTTGTCTGAAGCATACCTGATAACAGTAACTAAACGATAACAATTACCGATCGCTGAATCACAATATACAGAAGTGCCACATTGATCTCACTGTATTATAGTCACAAATGTTTACTGAATGATATGTAGGCCTAGCATTACAGTGTCATTTTAATTCTATAACACTACAACTACAATGTAATTCAGTCATATGGAAATCATGAGTGATTAGTTACCAAATTTTGCAACTTCAGACAGTCTTATGTACTGTAATAAAATTTTGTATGTAGTTCTTCTGCTTGTTATATTTTGCGGGCATATTTCAAGTCAAATTAAGACACTTAAATACATAAAACTCCATCTTTATAAAACACTTCGATCTTTACACTTTCAAATTTAATTACTTTTTCATAAAGAATTGCTCAATGTGAGGTCTGAAAACTTTCAATAAAATACTGTTGATAAATTGTTCAAATTCATAATGTTTGTTGAAATTCACTGTTTTTTGATGGGCAAACTGCAGTAGAATCTCAAAAGCTTGGTGAACTTCCTGTTTAGATCTTTGCGATACACATTTTTCATTTTCATCGTCATTAGTATCTTCTTCTTCAGTAACCTATGATGTTGAAGCAACTGCCTCAGAAATATCGCCTTCAGTCGTTCTCACTGCTGTTTGAATGGTATTGTCAACTTCCATCCACTTAGTGTGTTCTTTAAAAAAAAAATCAAAAGGTTTCAATCTCTCTTCTAACTCTTCCTCAGATATATCTTAGTCTTAATTTTCTTTAATAAAAAAACCCACCTTTTCTATTTAACAAAGTTTCTTTTAGAAACTTGATTCCAAAATTTTGCAACAAGATGAATAGTATCTTGTCCATAAAACTGCCTGAAGTTTAAAAATTGATAAGTAATCACGAATTTCATGTGCCGGAATTACATTGTAATTGTAGTGTTACAGAGTTAAAATGGCTTGTAATGATAGACCTATATATCATTCAGTAAACACTTTTGACTGTAATACAGTGAGTTCAATGCGGCACTTCTGTACATCATGATTGAGGGGTTGGTAATTGTTATTGTTCGGTTACTATTATCAAATATGCTTCTGACAAATATGATTACAATAAGCGGGAGCTACTGTATTTTTCTACAGAATTGTGTAGTGGCTAATTAAAAGTTTTTTTTTTAATATAAAAATGTCAAACAGATTTTGAGAAATTACTTTTTACAAAAGTAGTATTAAAATTGAAACATTGTGAATGTGAACATTAAATAGAACAATAGAGCACAGTAGCGTAATTAAAATTAATAAAAATTTATTAAACACTTGCACAAATATTTAGAAATGTAAATATTTGTAGCAGGGGTTTATAATTTTTCATTAATTGTACAAATATTGTTTAACTGCATTATGTAAAATATGTTTATTGTTAGGAAGATTAGATTTCACAAAACTAATTACATTGGATATTTCTATTCATTTTAAACACAAGACTACTTACCATCAAGAAAATCGTGTAGAGTATGTACCCAATATTCATAATTTTCCTTTCTTGTCCCTTTGTACCAAATCAACGTGCTTAGAGAGTTTGTGTCATTGGGCATTGGCCGGAACCCTAGTCCTGCATCATTAAATAAATACAAACCTATTAATTAAGTGGTTAAATTATAACAGATGTAGACTAGCTATTAATATTTTTGGGTAAATATTTTAGCTGTGTGTCTGAAAGAGTTCATAAGCAGCAAATGGAGGAATGGCATTTGGATAAAACATTTTACTGCAGATATATGTAAATAACTGATATATCCTTTGCCACAAAACATTATTACTTAAATTTAACTTTTTCTAACTTACTTAAATTTTGTTATATTTCATCAAAATTGATTCCCATCAATTAAGTAAGTGCCCCATTTAGCCTAACATTTCAACTATAAGAGCAAAAAAGTGAAATAGGTTAGGGGCTGTCCCTCGAGATGGATTACTATAACCATTATGGTTGAATGTCTTTTCTGAGTATATTTCAAGAAGCTGAAAATTTAGCTAGAATAATAAATAGTGAAAGGGTTATTAACAGTATATATCAGAATATTAGACAAGCTGTAGACTACCTGAAGGACTTTAAGGAATACTGAATAACATTAGGGTATATTCAATATTATAAAATCGAATATAAGAGACAAGTATGGGCCTGAAATTAGTATTTTAAAAAATGTTTTATTGATAAGGCACAATCTGTAAATTAATGAACACAATTTTCAGCAACTCATGAGTTATAAAATATTTATCTTGAAAAATATTCTAACACTAAAAACTATGAAACCAAGAGATACAAACTAGAAGTATATTAATGGAAATGAAGCATTTATTCATTCCTCTTAACTGTAGATATTAAGGTTTTATGTATTTTCCAAGTTGCTGTATGGAATGGAAGGTTGAATGTTGAAGGCATATAGTCATATGAATGAAGAGATTATAGTCTAACACCATGTGGTGTAAATACTTTGGGTGGGGATATTGTGGGTACAAAGGGTGACTAATGTGGAGGTATTGAATAGTATGGACAACCCTTGAAAAGTTAATTAAGATTACAATACATTGACCATGTCACAGAGGTATAATGAATATTAAATTCTTCAGCTAATGACTTAAACCAAGTTGTTAGGAAAGCGAAGATCCATAAGGAGGAGGAATCCAAGAGATTTGTATGGAAGTAGATCTAGATATTGTTTTTAGAGAGTATGCATCCAGGATAAATTTGTCACTGTTATTACACATTTCCATAATAAGTTTAAGTTAGTCATATAATTCTAGAATTTTTCACGACGGGATAAAACAACAGAATTTTGAGGGAAACAACTCTTTAAATTCCACAAAAATTAGGTTTATTTCCACTTGTGCTTTACTTGCAGTATTTAGAAGAGCTGTATAATAGTTGTCCATACATGAATCCTCATTATATCACAGCCTTTTTCTCCCCGTCATTATTCCTACATGAATCTGTAGCGAGTATACTTTTATACGAACTCAACATACAAGATGTCTTCTACAGGGATCCAACGTTGCATAAGTGTGGCATGGTTCCAAGTAGCTAGGAGAAGTATGTTCTTACCTTAAAACCAACCTACTACATCTCTCAAATAATAATAATCTTAATGTGTTAGACAATTTTATTAAATATAGTCTATAAACATATCTCATATTGCTTCAGAGAGCTCAAATGGAAAAAAATATTATTTACATCTTTTTTTTTGTTAGTGTTAACATCTTGAATTTTTTGTAAATTATAAAAAATCTAGCTGTACCCTGCCATATTTTCCTATGTCACATTGTGGTTGCAAGGATAAGAAATGAGACTATATGTGGCACTTACTTAATGTATAGGCCTCAATGTTGATGAAATATAACAAAATTTAATTGTTGAAAAAAGAAATATTTAAGTAATAATGTTTTGTATCAAAGGATGTATTAGTTATTTACATATATTTGCATTAAACTTTTTTATCCAAATGCCATTCCTCTATTTGCTTCTTATGGGCCCATTCAGAAACACAGCTCAAATATTTTATCCAAATATATTAATAGCTAGTCTATAATGCATAAATCTTCTGTTGTATTTGAGAATTTAATTTTAACAAATTTATAATTACATAATCAGTTGAATTATACTTGAGTAAATTTAGGTAAAACTGGTCGATTATCACGTCCTCTCTTCTCTGTTGTACAAAACTCCTTAAGAAACTTGTAGCTCAGCCTGCTTCTCAATTTCTCTACCAGCTCCACACTTGACTCACTCCTCCATTATAACTTCACCCCCCCCCCCAGTTTGGACTTTTCCACCTTCCTTCATTTAGACTCCTCGAACTTCCGTCCTTCACCTCTGACTTGAAGGACTAGAGTGTCCTCTCCAGCTCCCAGAACTTAACTGCCAACTCCTACTTTCAGCACTTAACTCTCTCTCTCTCCCTCAATGCTCCTTGTTTCTAATAGCTTCCCTTTTCCCTGCCTTGTCCGCCAATGATTTTGTTTTTCGTATTTCAACCAAAACCTGCATGTCTTTCTTCTGCTGTCCTGTCGATCAGAAATCTTTTATTCTTTCTCATGCCACATGGTTTTAGAATTTACTCCCTTCTCTGTAAACTATACTACTTTGAGGAGAATCATAGAAACCACAACTTCAGACACTTTACGTGTCTTTGCACCATGTAAATATATCCACCTGCTAGATCTCACTTTTGGAGTTTCCACTCTAATTTTTCAAGTATTTTGAAAATTTTGTTTTTAAAAGAAGTTTACTTACTATCCTCACATAGTAATTCCTATTCCATAGATTTACAACTTGTACTCTTCTCACCCTCTGTTATCTTACAAGTACTGGTTGCAAAATGTTTAGTGTTCACTACCTATGTATACATATTTCCAGAAGAGGTTCTTTTAATTTACATTCGCACATGCGCGCTCACACACACACACACACACACACACACACACACACACACACACACACACACACACATATATATATATATCATTCCTTAAATTGGTTTTTGAAAATTTGAGATATAAATAAATAAAATCGCCTGTAAATAAAATATATATTTTTTTATTTTACCTGGATTTGTTCCTATTAGTGACTCATCCAATCTCCATGTTGGTATTCGAGGATCCAATGTTAAAAAAAATACTGAAAGAAGCCATGCAAACATTACTGCAAGAACTATGTAAAAAATTAGGTAGAAGAGTCCAATTTGTCCTGCAAAAAGACAATAATAAACATTAAAAACATGCAATATGAGCTATATTACATACCATAAGTCATTCTAAGCCTAATTTAGAAAAATATGAAACATATGAACAAGGCCTACATATGATTTAGAAATAAAAGCATTCTATTTGATAAAAAAATATTCTAATAATGAAAATATATTTAGAAACCATAAATGATGACAAATATTATTTATCACGTTTGTTTTAAAAGTACTATAAAATATTTTGTTTAATTAGAGATGGGCGTTCTGCCTTGATGTCCTGGACCAACATGCCTTGAACTGAACCAACAACATGGAACCTTAAAACCAAATCTTCTCTTTTGTTTTGATCTACTTCCTCGCCACAGTATAAATTGAAGTTGAAAAAATATTCGCTTGACAAAACTATGACTGATTCCCCAAGAAACTATATGGCAGGTTTACTTGAAATGGAAACAGACCTCATTTTCCCAGTATTACACAGAGAAAGACCTGACTCTGTGAATCATCAAACACACAACACAAACTCTAAGATCCAAAGAGTCATCAAACAAATCGCAGAAAGCGTTTTACAAACTCAATGCCTGATGAGTTAAACTGATGGCACAATGTCCCAGTGTCCTATAAATAGGACAGCATGATTCAAAGATAAAACAGAATCACACTCTCTCTCCTTCACATTCTGTGAGGCATAATAAATATGTTCAGGCAAATATTTTGCATTTTAAATTCATGTTTGTTTGAGCACTAAAAATAAGTATTGAATAAATGATAAACAGGTTGAATATGGAGTTTAAGATTATGAGTCTTTGACTCCATATTCAACCGGTTTGTCATTTATTCAATTTCACATTTGAAATACAATGTTCATTATACAAAAATTACGCAGTGTTGGGTTCAAAATGATACTTCCAAATTAAAATGTTCTAAGATGCTCGAAAATGGACATTCAGTAATATACTGCTATATATAATAGTCCCAAAGACTGCTGAATAGGAAAACCAGGGTAAGATGGGAAGTCGGTTGAAACGATTTTCGAAAAAAGGTTTATGCAAAATTAAATTCCTCAATTAGAAATCACTCTTTTTTACCTCAGTAAATGTTAAGAGACTCATTCTCATAGATAACAGAAAGTTTTATCCCATTCTGATAGTAGAAGTGTAAATAAGACACACAAAAATGGAAAGGAGTTTAATGGAGAGAGGTAGCTGTTGCTATTTTCAAAAAAAATTAATGATGCAGAATAAATTATCAGAAAAAGTTAACTAAGAACTGTATTCACTATATTTGAAGAAATGCTGATACTCCAGTGACTTGTGCACATCATAGGTTTCTTGTAATACTTTTCTACTCATAATTTTCATGTTGATCGTTTTGTAAGTAATTGAACAATAAATGACTAGTACTACATTTTCAACTGATGACCGGTTGAAAAGTACCCGATTGTCAATATCCTATTTAAAATAAATGTAATGATAAGAAAAAACAAGCTGTATGTTATTGAACTGTAATATATTGTACGTTATAAAGTCAGAATTTGTTGTTTTCACATGTGTTACTTAAATATACAATCCGAACAAGAAAAACTTGATTTTAAATGTAGCAAACAAGCACTGGTTAAAATTAACTAACCTTGGTAAAGGCGTGTGTTTTTAAAGTGAGGTTATGTTTGCATGATGATAATTCATGACGTTTTAATCACTATTTATGGTTTAACATTTAATATTGTTTTTCTTCTTTAGAACGTATGTGTAAGAAAATATCTAAAAACGAAATCATCGCAGTCTTTCACAAGTATCTAATATTAAAAGTAATGATTTATTATTTTTTTAAATTTTTAATTCGTAACAAACTGTTAAAGTTCAAAATAATGCTTTTTCGGCAGTTTTCCATTGCATATAACTTCAACATTAAAATCTATAAATATAGAAAGACCTGAGATCTATATAGTTTCGCAAATTTTAATTTTTATAACAAAGAGTTTTGTAAGCATATAAATTTTTATTATTTTACTTTTACGTATTAATGTGTAACACAATTTAAATGAACAAAAATCACGTTTTCATTTTCCTGGCTCATAGTTTTGCAGCATATCATCAGTATGATATTAATAAAATTAATGAGGGATGAGAGTAAGTAGCTATTTAAAAACAGTTCACTATTTACCAATATTTAAATAGATTTGATAACAATTCAAGAGAGAAGAATACTAAGAAGGTTATACGAAAGAAAAACGCTTAAGACTAATATCTTACATACCAAGGGCAAAACTATTACAGACAAAACCTAATCTCTCAGCCTACGCCTGCCGCAAAGAGAAATGCATAAAGATAAGGATATATATCAGACTGAAAGAGCGTGATTTAGTTGACGTAATTAGTGTGCTTTGAAGTTTTCATGAGTAGACTAAGTTGAACTTAGGATTTGAGGATATACTTTTTTAAAGTTATTACAGCTTTACGCAATTGACGAAAATTTTATTACAGTCACCGCGTGTTTTGGGGTTTTTATAATAACAAGTGTAATCACAGAAAACAAAAATACAACAGATAGCGTGTTTCAATTATTAAACGCTAAACTTTGAAGTATTTTCTATTCGTCACAACACATTTTATTGTAGAAGGGAAGTCTCTTTTGTATTTTCTTATTCTCCATTGCTTGTCTCTGCACTTCTAGTGCTCCAATATACTACTTGCTGACACGTTTTCTGTAGAAGAGTAGTCTCTTTTTGTATTTTCTTACCCTCCATGCGCTTTCTTGTCCCTGCACTTCTAGTGCCTCAATATACTCTTACTGATACGTTTTCTGTAGAAGAGTAGTCTCTTTTTGTATTTTCTTACTCTCCATTGCTTGTCTCTGCACTTTTAGTGCCCTAATATACTACTTGCTGACACGTTTTCTGTAGAAGAGCAGTCTTTTTTTTATTTCCTTACTCTCCATTGCTTGTCTCTGCACTTCTAAAGCCCCAATATACTACTTGCTGACACGTTTTCTGTAGAAGAGTAGTCTCTTTTGTATTTTCTTACTCTCCATTGCTTGTCTCTGCACTTTTAGTGCCCTAATATACTACTTGCTGACACGTTTTCTGTAGAAGAGCAGTCTTTTTTGTATTTCCTTACTCTCCATTGCTTGTCTCTGCACTTCTAGTGCCCCAATATACTACTTGCTGACACGTTTTCCGTAGAAGAGTAGTCTCTTTTGTATTTTCTTACTCTCCATGGCTTGTCTCTGCACTTCTAGTGCCCCAATATACTACTTGCTGACACGTTTTCCGTAGAAGAGTAGTCTCTTTTGTATTTTCTTACTCTCCATGGCTTGTCTCTGCACTTCTAGTGCCCCAATATACTACTTGCTGACACGTTTTCCGTAGAAGAGTAGTCTCTTTTGTATTTTCTTACTCTCCATGGCTTGTCTCTGCATTTCTAGTGCTCCAATACTTGCTGACACGTTTTCTGTAGAATGACAGTTTTTATTATATTTTCTTATTATCCATGGCTTTGTACGTTTGTAGTTTGTGTTTTTTCGTTGAGTGTTTTATATCTATTTGGTTTCATTTTGTGTTGCGGTTTTGTACTTAAGCGAAAAATAGCCAGCGGTCGGTGCCATATTCGGCACCTGTATTGACGTGTAGACCTATATCTTTAATTTTTTAACAGAATACTGCTAATGGTATAATTTATAACTTACTTCAGATTTCTGTTTTTAAGCCCACGTGTAAATTCATCATGTTTGAAGAATCCATGAAGTTATAGTCGTATATATATTTCATATAGTTTGTACAATATATTGAATATCCTGTTATCAAAGATTAGAGCATCCCTATGATTGTAGACTTAGCATTACCGGTTATTTCCAACTACCCGTTCTTGTAAATGCCTAAACATACGATCGGGCGCATAATGTGGAATAAATGTAAATTTTATGGTCCAAATGTATAGAAATAACATTATTCCTAACGGAATCATAGGGACGTGTCTACTAGACATAATAATGTATAGGAATGGGGATAAGCAGCTTAGGTTCTGGAAGAATGGGAAAATAATAGTTTCATGTAGACAGAGTCTCTTGCCTGAAGTATTTCTTTCTGCTCTTTAACTGGGTTCGCCGTGTATAAAACGCTATTTAATTGTAATTTAATAACTATCGTTCTCCCTCTGTGGGTGTATGTACGTAAAAAAAACATTTGCCTACATGTGGATAATGTTTTTTAATAAAGTTTTGTTACTATAAACATTTTTGTTTTTAACCCTCATGCACGCGCGCCTTTTTATCTGACGTAAGTAGGCGCGTTGTATTTTATACAACATCTCGGTTTTCTACATTTTCCTTAACTTTCAATCGAGTTATTAAAAGTTTGGTCTTACCAATAAAAAATTACTTGTGAGTTGACCCTAGCAATGTTTATCAGAGCAAAAAATAATGCAATTGGCCATCTTCTTGTCCTCTGGGCACGCTATATGTACACAAAGCTGCTCATTACTATCAACTCCACCTTTCGTTCTGTTGTACTGCAATATAATTTCTGGCTCATTTGTTTGTACGTCAACATCGTCTGAGTCGTGCATAGTCGAAATCAATATTACAGCTTTATTTTTTTTTTTTGTCGTATATGAGACCATGGTTCGATCATTCTGGAACCCAAAACAAGGAAGTACCTGGCTGATTGGTTTTATTAGGCAGAAATTCTGGTGGAATTTCCCGTTTGTTCTTACGTAGAGTGCCAATCACCTTCCAATTCACTTTCTGAGTTATGATCACTTTTTTCAGCTTCACCGTCGCTCAGATCATCGTCACTTTCAATAAAATCAGCATTATCAATTTCTTCATCAGAAAGATCCTGTAAAATTTTTGGAATGTCTTTCAAATTCACTCCTAAAACCGTGAAAATTTATAAAAATGTTGAACAAAACTAATAATTACATAATTCTTTAAAGAAATGTATATAAAAAAAACTTACGTTCCATCGTGGAGAAAAAAAACTGCACCGAAAAAATAAAAACGTCAGAAGGCGCCTTGTATTTTGTACAACAGTGATGACTGACCAGAACTAATCGCATTCTGAGGCTATGTTGATAGAATAAAGACCTTGATGATAACTGATAAGAGTAGTGGGAGGACCAATAGTAGAATAGAACGGTGATTTGAAATAGCTACCAACAGGTTTCAACAAGAATCAAAATATTAAAACTGTTGTACTTTTTACAACAGCGCGCATCCTTGAGGGTTAAAGAAATATTTAATGTTGAACTCGTAAGATAGATTTGTTGATCTCGGAAGCAGACAACAAAAAAAAATCTGTTTTTGTTTCTTAAAGTGTGACATTATCCACTGGAGTTATACGCTAAGAGAAAATAATTTTAATTTTAAACTGCGTTTTACTTTACGACCAATTTACTTCTAAATTTTTTCGTGTAGGTAGTACTTCCAATACTTCGTAAGTAAAAGTATCAGGGTAAATTTCCGCTCATGTTGGCCTAAAAGTGTTTCAGGCTTAAAGTTTGTTTAAGAAAATATTTATTAGGATACAACTTTTAACGAACGGAAATACTGTATAATGTTTTGAAGAGCTTTAGAAAAGCAAACACATTTTCTTTTACAATGACTGAAATCTATAAGATTTTAAGGACAACTAACAATGAAACGGGAAAAAATAAAAAAGGAATAACGCTCCCAATGATGAAACAACTAGTAGGAAGCTCAAGCCGTTTCTAGCCTGTATTTCTATTTTTAAAGGCTATATAATAACATGATAAGACGCATGAAAGAATTTCTTTGTGCTGCAACAACCGGAGACGAGGAAATATCTAATTTACGATGTAATATTTTTTAATTAAATAAAATTTTACAGTTTTAAATGAAAATGAGTAGATATCTGTAAGACGTGTGTAATTAGCTATTCTGCCTCGAAAAAATATACTTTTTTTGCTCAATATACCTAACAAATTTTTCTATTGTTTAGTACATGTTTTTTTTTCAAAATTTAACCATCCTGAATTTTTGTAATATATAGGTTAACGTTTACGATTCTGAAATTATTTCACATATCTCCATTATTAAGGCTTAGTTGATTTAGTCTTGTAAGAAGTGAAGTACTAAAATGCTTGGATTTAAGAAAAATTAAACCCATGTTAATATCACATTATTATTTAACAATGCCAACGCAATCCGCAAATCGTAGGGTAAGCCTATAGTATATCAGCTGTAAGAGATTAAAACAGGTGTTTCCGGGTAAGATTCTACAACGTTGGTCACCTCGTCAGCAAGTTAAATGATAAATGAACATGTTATCCATTGCTATCTAGATCAACAAACTAAATACTATTATGGCAGTGAAATATACCTTTCGGGTGACTAAAATTAATTTCTCTAAAAACTTTTTAAAATAATTCCTGGAAATCTATTGATATAAATACTAGTTTAACACAACTTTATGAATAAAATTTTAACCTCTTAAAGAATATTAAACTAAGTGAAAAGGTATTTTGGTTTGACGCTTTTTGGGAAGGAGAAAAATCAATAATTTCGTAAGAAAAGGGTTTCTAAAGATGAACGGGTTGTCCCGAAGATTTTCGTATAAGGCGCTTCTAATAGAGACGGTTAATACTTCAGAAAAAGCTTTTTGATTTCGCCTTTACTTACAGGTAACGTTATTTGGAGGTCATTTCAAAATAATTTTCAATAATATAAATAATTTCTTATGTACTATAATTGAAAATATTTAATTAAATTAAGTGATAACATGTGATTCCATAGATTTATTCACTCGTCATTAATGTTATTTTCTTTATTGTATAGGTCTACTATTAAATAACAAAATATGAATTTATAATTCAAAAATCTTACTATGATTGATAAATATTTTTTTATATTCCAACTTTTAATGTGAGAAGTTGTTTTGGCACGTCTGACACTTTTAAAGATTTAACTTTAATTGAATTTTTCTAATAAATTTTTTCAATCGGTGAATTTTTGAACATATATAAACTAAATTTATAGTTGTTATAAACTAAATTGTAGTTTACATATAAACTACATTTTGTATTCACGTTTACTCTTCTTTTGGCCAGTCTCACTATTAAACATTTCTCTTGTACTAAACCTGTGCATTAGCCAATAAACCTGTTAGCTACATTTCTCATTCATGTTTTCACTTCTGTTGGCCGTCCCACTACGGCTACATTTCTCATTCACGTTTTCACTTCTGTTGGCCGTCCCACTACGGCTACATTTCTCATTCCCGTTTTCACTTCTGTTGGCCGTCCCACTACGGCTACATTTCTCATTCACGTTTTCACTTCTGTTGGCCGTCCCACTACGGCTATATTTCTCATTCCCGTTTTCACTTCTGTTGGCCGTCCCACTACGGCTACATTTCTCATTCACGTTTTCACTTCTGTTGGCCGTCCCACTACGGCTACATTTCTCATTCCCGTTTTCACTTCTGTTGGCCGTCCCACTACGGCTACATTTCTCATTCACGTTTTCACTTCTGTTGGCCGTCCCACTACGGCTATATTTCTCATTCACGTTTTCACTTCTGTTGGCCGTCCCACTACGGCTACATTTCTCATTCACGTTTTCACTTCTGTTGGCCGTCCCACTACGGCTACATTTCTCATTCACGTTTTCACTTCTGTTCGCCGTCCCACTACGGCTACATTTCTCATTCAAGTTTTCACTTCTGTTGGCCGTCCCACTACGGCTACATTTCTCATTCACGTTTTCACTTCTGTTGGCCGTCCCACTACGGCTACATTTCTCATACACGTTTTCACTTCTGTTCGCCGTCCCACTACGGCTACATTTCTCATTCACGTTTTCACTTCTGTTGGCCGTCCCACTACGGCTATATTTCTCATTCACGTTTTCACTTCTGTTGGCCGTCCCACTACGGCTACATTTCTCATTCACGTTTTCACTTCTGTTGGCCGTCCCACTACGGCTACATTTCTCATTCACGTTTTCACTTCTGTTGGCCGTCCCACTACGGCTTTATTTCTCATTCACGTTTTCACTTCTGTTGGCCGTCCCACTACGGCTACATTTCTCATTCTAGTTTTCACTTCTGTTGGCCGTCCCACTACGGCTACATTTCTCATTCACGTTTTCACTTCTGTTGGCCGTCCCACTACGGCTTTATTTCTCATTCACGTTTTTACTTCTGTTGGCCATCCCACTACGGCTACATTTCTCATTCACGTTTTCACTTCTGTTGGCCGTCCCACTACGGCTTTATTTCTCATTCACGTTTTCACTTCTGTTGGCCGTCCCACTACGGCTACATTTCTCATTCCCGTTTTCACTTCTGTTGGCCGTCCCACTACGGCTTTATTTCTCATTCACGTTTTCACTTCTGTTGGCCGTCCCACTACGGCTACATTTCTCATTCCCGTTTTCACTTCTGTTGGCCGTCCCACTACGGCTACATTTCTCATTCACGTTTTCACTTCTGTTGGCCGTCCCACTACGGCTTTATTTCTCATTCACGTTTTCACTTCTGTTGGCCGTCCCACTACGGCTACATTTCTCATTCACGTTTTCACTTCTGTTGGCCGTCCCACTACGACTACATTTCTCATTCACGTTTTCACTTCTGTTGGCCGTCCCACTACGGCTATATTTCTCATTCACGTTTTCACTTCTGTTGGCCGTCCCACTACGACTACATTTCTCATTCGCGTTTTCACTTCTGTTGGCCGTCCCACTACGACTACATTTCTCATTCACGTTTTCACTTCTGTTGGCCGTCCCACTACGACTACATTTCTCATTCACGTTTTTACTTCTGTTGGCCATCCCACTACGGCTACATTTCTCATTCACGTTTTCACTTCTGTTGGCCGTCCCACTACGGCTACATTTCTCATTCACGTTTTCACTTCTGTTGGCCGTCCCACTACGGCTTTATTTCTCATTCACGTTTTCACTTCTGTTGGCCGTCCCACTACGGCTACATTTCTCATTCCCGTTTTCACTTCTGTTGGCCGTCCCACTACTGCTACATTTCTCATTCACGTTTTCACTTCTGTTGGCCGTCCCACTACGGCTACATTTCTCATTCACGTTTTCACTTCTGTTGGCCGTCCCACTACGACTACATTTCTCATTCACGTTTTCACTTCTGTTGGCCGTCCCACTACGGCTATATTTCTCATTCACGTTTTCACTTCTGTTGGCCGTCCCACTACGACTACATTTCTCATTCGCGTTTTCACTTCTGTTGGCCGTCCCACTACGACTACATTTCTCATTCACGTTTTCACTTCTGTTGGACGTCCCACTACGACTACATTTCTCATTAACGTTTTCACTTCTGTTGGCCGTCCCACTACGACTACATTTCTCATTCTCGTTTTCACTTCTGTTGGCCGTCCCACTACGACTACATTTCTCATTCACGTTTTCACTTCTGTTGGCCGTCCCACTACGACTACATTTCTCATTCACGTTTTCACTTCTGTTGGCCGTCCCACTACGGCTATATTTCTCATTCACGTTTTCACTTCTGTTGGCCGTCCCACTACGACTAAATTTCTCATTCACGTTTTCACTTCTGTTGGCCGTCCCACTACGGCTATATTTCACATTCACGTTTTCACTTCTGTTGGCCGTCCCACTACGACTACATTTCTCATTCACGTTTTCACTTCTGTTGGCCGTCCCACTACGACTACATTTCTCATTCACGTTTTCACTTCTGTTGGCCGTCCCACTACGGCTATATTTCTCATTCATGTTTACACTCTGTTGGACGTCCCATTACGGCTACATTTCTCATTCACGTTTTCACTTCTGTTGGCCGTCCCACTACGGCTATATTTCTCATTCACGTTTTCACTTCTGTTGGCCGTCCCACTACGGCTACATTTCTCATTCACGTTTTCACTTCTGTTGGCCGTCCCACTACGGCTACATTTCTCATTCACGTTTTCACTTCTGTTGGCCGTCCCACTACGGCTACATTTCTCATTCTCGTTTTCACTTCTTTTGGCCGTCCCACTACGGCTACATTTCTCATACACGTTTTTACTTCTGTTGGCCGTCCCACTACGGCTACATTTCTCATTCACGTTTTCACTTCTGTTGGCCGTCCCACTACGGCTACATTTCTCATTCTAGTTTTCACTTCTGTTGGCCGTCCCACTACGGCTACATTTCTCATTCACGTTTTCACTTCTGTTGGCCGTCCCACTACGGCTACATTTCTCATTCACGTTTTCACTTCTGTTGGCCGTCCCACTACGGCTACATTTCTCATTCACGTTTTCACTTCTGTTGGCCGTCCCACTACGGCTACATTTCTCATTCACGTTTTCACTTCTGTTGGCCGTCCCACTACGACTACATTTCTCATTCACGTTTTCACTTCTGTTGGCCGTCCCACTACGGCTACATTTCTCATTCACGTTTTCACTTCTGTTGGCCGTCCCACTACGGCTTTATTTCTCATTCACGTTTTCACTTCTGTTGGCCGTCCCACTACGGCTACATTTCTCATTCACGTTTTCACTTCTGTTGGCCGTCCCACTACGGCTACATTTCTCATTCACGTTTTCACTTCTGTTGGCCGTCCCACTACGGCTACATTTCTCATTCCCGTTTTCACTTCTGTTGGCCGTCCCACTACGACTACATTTCTCATTCACGTTTTCACTTCTGTTGGCCGTCCCACTACGGCTACATTTCTCATTCACGTTTTCACTTCTGTTGGCCGTCCCACTACGGCTTTATTTCTCATTCACGTTTTCACTTCTGTTGGCCGTCCCACTACGGCTACATTTCTCATTCTCGTTTTCACTTCTGTTGGCCATCCCACTACGGCTACATTTCTCATTCACGTTTTCACTTCTGTTGGCTGTCCCATTACGGCTACATTTCTCATTCTAGTTTTTACTTCTGTTGGCCGTCCCACTACGGCTACATTTCTCATTCACGTTTTCACTTCTGTTGGCCGTCCCATTACGGCTACATTTCTCATTCTAGTTTTTACTTCTGTTGACCGTCCCACTACGGCTACATTTCTCATTCACGTTTTCACTTCTGTTGGCCGTCCCATTACGGCTACATTTCTGATTCTAGTTTTTACTTCCGTTGGCCGTCCCACTACGGCTACATTTCTCATTCACGTTTTTACTTCTGTTGGCCGTCCCACTACGGCTACATTTCTCATTCACGTTTTCACTTCTGTTGGCCGTCCCACTACGGCTACATTTCTCATTCACGTTTTCACTTCTGTTGACCGTCCCACTACGGCTACATTTCTCATTCACGTTTTCACTTCTGTTGGCCGTCCCACTACGGCTACATTTCTCATTCACGTTTTCACTTCTGTTGGCCGTCCCACTACGGCTACATTTCTCATTCACGTTTTCACTTCTGTTGACCGTCCCACTACGGCTACATTTCTCATTCTCGTTTTCACTTCTGTTGGCCGTCCCATTACGGCTACATTTCTGATTCTAGTTTTTACTTCCGTTGGCCGTCCCACTACGGCTACATTTCTCATTCACGTTTTTACTTCTGTTGGCCGTCCCACTACGGCTACATTTCTCATTCACGTTTTCACTTCTGTTGGCCGTCCCACTACGGCTACATTTCTCATTCACGTTTTCACTTCTGTTGACCGTCCCACTACGGCTACATTTCTAATTCTCGTTTTCACTTCTGTTGGCCGTCCCACTACGGCTACATTTCTCATTCACGTTTTCACTTCTGTTGGCCGTCCCACTACGGCTACATTTCTCATTCACGTTTTCACTTCTGTTGACCGTCCCACTACGGCTACATTTCTCATTCTCGTTTTCACTTCTGTTGGCCGTCCCACTACGGCTACATTTCTCATACACGTTTTAACTTCTGTTGGCCGTCCCACTACGGCTACATTTCTCATTCACGTTTTCACTTCTGTTGGCCGTCCTACTACGGCTACATTTCTCATTCACGTTTTCACTTCTGTTGGCCGTCCCACTACGGCTACATTTCTCATTCACGTTTTCACTTCTGTTGGCCGTCCCACTACGGCTACATTTCTCATTCCCGTTTTCACTTCTGTTGGCCGTCCCACTACGGCTACATTTCTCATTCACGTTTTCACTTCTGTTGGCCGTCCCACTACGGCTTTATTTCTCATTCACGTTTTCACTTCTGTTGGCCGTCCCACTACGGCTACATTTCTCATTCACGTTTTCACTTCTGTTGGCCGTCCCACTACGGCTACATTTCTCATTCACGTTTTCACTTCTGTTGGCCGTCCCACTACGGCTACATTTCTCATTTACGTTTTCACTTCTGTTGGCCGTCCCACTACGGCTTTATTTCTCATTCACGTTTTCACTTCTGTTGGCCGTCCCACTACGGCTACATTTCTCATTCTAGTTTTTACTTCTGTTGGCCATCCCACTACGGCTACATTTCTCATTCACGTTTTTACTTCTGTTGGCCGTCCCACTACGGCTACATTTCTCATTCACATTTTCACTTCTGTTGGCCGTCCCATTACGGCTACATTTCTCATTCACGTTTTTACTTCTGTTGGCCATCCCACTACGGCTACATTTCTCATTCACGTTTTCACTTCTGTTGGCTGTCCCATTACGGCTACATTTCTCATTCTAGTTTTTACTTCTGTTGGCCGTCCCACTACGGCTACATTTCTCATTCACGTTTTCACTTCTGTTGGCCGTCCCATTACGGCTACATTTCTCATTCTAGTTTTTACTTCTGTTGGCCGTCCCACTACGGCTACATTTCTCATTCACGTTTTCACTTCTGTTGGCCGTCCCATTACGGCTACATTTCTGATTCTAGTTTTTACTTCTGTTGGCCGTCCCACTACGGCTACATTTCTCATTCACGTTTTTACTTCTGTTGGCCGTCCCACTACGGCTACATTTCTCATTCACGTTTTCACTTCTGTTGGCCGTCCCACTTCGGCTACATTTCTCATTCACGTTTTCACTTCTGTTGGCCGTCCCACTACGGCTACATTTCTCATTCTAGTTTTTACTTCTGTTGGCCGTCCCACTACGGCTACATTTCTCATTCACGTTTTTACTTCTGTTGGCCGTCCCACTACGGCTACATTTCTCATTCACGTTTTCACTTCTGTTGGCCGTCCCATTACGGCTACATTTCTCATTCTAGTTTTCACTTCTGTTGGCCGTCCCACTACGGCTACATTTCTCATTCACGTTTTCACTTCTGTTGGCCGTCCCATTACGGCTACATTTCTCATTCTAGTTTTTACTTCTGTTGGCCGTCCCACTACGGCTACATTTCTCATTCACGTTTTTACTTCTGTTGGCCGTCCCACTACGGCTACATTTCTCATTCTAGTTTTTACTTCTGTTGGCCGTCCCACTACGGCTACATTTCTCATTCGCGTTTTCACTTCTGTTGGCCGTCCCATTACGGCTACATTTCTCATTCACGTTTTCACTTCTGTTGGCCGTCCCACTACGGCTACATTTCTCATTCACGTTTTCACTTCTGTTGGCCGTCCCACTACGGCTAAATTTCTCATTCACGTTTTCACTTCTGTTGGCCGTCCCATTACGGCTACATTTCTCATTCTAGTTTTTACTTCTGTTGGCCGTCCCACTACGGCTACATTTCTCATTCACGTTTTTACTTCTGTTGGCCATCCCACTACGGCTACATTTCTCATTCTAGTTTTTACTTCTGTTGGCCGTCCCACTACGGCTACATTTCTCATTCGCGTTTTCACTTCTGTTGGCCGTCCCATTACGGCTACATTTCTCATTCACGTTTTCACTTCTGTTGGCCGTCCCACTACGGCTACATTTCTCATTCACGTTTTCACTTCTGTTGGCCGTCCCACTACGGCTACATTTCTCATTCACGTTTTCACTTCTGTTGGCCGTCCCATTACGGCTACATTTCTCATTCTAGTTTTTACTTCTGTTGGCCGTCCCACTACGGCTACATTTCTCATTCACGTTTTTACTTCTGTTGGCCGTCCCTCTACGGCTACATTTCTCATTCACGTTTTCACTTCTGTTGGCCGTCCCATTACGGCTACATTTCTCATTCTAGTTTTTACTTCTGTTGGCCGTCCCACTACGGCTACATTTCTCATTCACGTTTTCACTTCTGTTGGCCGTCCCATTACGGCTACATTTCTCATTCTAGTTTTTACTTCTGTTGGCCGTCCCACTACGGCTACATTTCTCATTCACGTTTTCACTTCTGTTGGCCGTCCCACTACGGCTACATTTCTCATTCACGTTTTCACTTCTGTTGGCCGTCCCACTACGGCTACATTTCTCATTCACGTTTTCACTTCTGTTGGCCGTCCCACTAAGGCTACATTTCTCATTCACGTTTTCACTTCTGTTGGCCGTCCCACTACGACTACATTTCTCATTCACGTTTTCACTTCTGTTGGCCGTCCCACTACGGCTACATCTCTCATTCACGTTTTCACTTCTGTTGGCCGTCCCACTACGGCTACATTTCTCATTCACGTTTTCACTTCTGTTGGCCGTCCCACTACGGCTACATTTCTCATTCACGTTTTCACTTCTGTTGGCCGTCCCACTACGGCTACATTTCTCATTCACGTTTTCACTTCTGTTGGCCGTCCCACTACGGCTACATTTCTCATTCACGTTTTCACTTCTGTTGGCCGTCCCACTACGGCTACATTTCTCATTCCCGTTTTCACTTCTGTTGGCCGTCCCACTACGACTACATTTCTCATTCACGTTTTCACTTCTGTTGGCCGTCCCACTACGGCTACATTTCTCATTCACGTTTTCACTTCTGTTGGCCGTCCCATTACGGCTACATTTCTGATTCTAGTTTTTACTTCTGTTGGCCGTCCCACTACGGCTACATTTCTCATTCACGTTTTTACTTCTGTTGGCCGTCCCACTACGGCTACATTTCTCATTCACGTTTTCACTTCTGTTGGCCGTCCCACTACGGCTACATTTCTCATTCACGTTTTCACTTCTGTTGGCCGTCCCATTACGGCTACATTTCTCATTCTAGTTTTTACTTCTGTTGGCCGTCCCACTACGGCTACATTTCTCATTCACGTTTTCACTTCTGTTGGCCGTCCCACTACGGCTACATTTCTCATTCACGTTTTCACTTCTGTTGGCCGTCCCACTACGGCTACATTTCTCATTCACGTTTTCACTTCTGTTGGCCGTCCCACTACGACTACATTTCTCATTCACGTTTTCACTTCTGTTGGCCGTCCCACTACGGCTACATCTCTCATTCACTTTTTCACTTCTGTTGGCCGTCCCACTACGGCTACATTTCTCATTCACGTTTTCACTTCTGTTGGCCGTCCCACTACGGCTACATTTCTCATTTATGTTTTCACTTCTGTTGGCCGTCCTACTACGGCTACATTTTTAATATTAGGCCGTGGATCGAATATTAATGTTAAGTGCTTGAAAGCGAAATAATTAATGCAACAATATCTGCAATCTATATATATAATTTCGTAAGTCAATTTTTTAGAGAAAAATTGTGGGAGCTTGGAAGGTCGTACAGAGCTGGGAGGTGGCTCAAATCAAAGGTATTGACACGAATGAGCGGGAGGAAATACAGGTTTTTCTCAATTTACAACATTTATAAGGTTTTGAGGAACTTAAAGTTACCAAAAATCTTTATAAAAAAATTCATTGTAATGAAAAACAGCTGAGTATGATTTGTAAACAAACAAATACTTGAACAGTATTAAAGGTTATGTGTATTGGTTTATGCTAATAATATCCTTTATAGTTTTGTGTTTACATTTCAAATGAAAAGGAACCAATTTCCTTTAAGACTTGGATTTTAAATAACTATAAATAAAGCTCAGTCATTCATAAGAGCAGGGCTTCAATTGATAAAACCTGTTTTAATACAGGGTCAACTTCAGTTGCACAATAGAGTATAATCTCGAGATGGATTAATATATACTGAAAATATGATTGCTCAAAAAAATATTGAAAGCATTCACAAAAAATATAGTTGATGAGGAAATTTTGTTCTGAAAAACTTGAATTATATTAAATTTAATTTGTATTAAAAAAACAAAATCATTATACAAAAGTTTAAGATTTGTTTCAATATGAATAGGGCTATTTGCCCCTACAAGCCTCTAGTTGAAGTATAAAACTAGCATACAATCATCTATAAGTGATTACATACCGATGCACACCAGATTTACCTATTGTTTAAAATAATACTTATGATGTAAATGGTATAATAAAAAGCATTATAAACCTAGAAACAATGAAAAAAAAACAATATTCATGCGTTTTGGGTTTTCAAAAAATAAATAAGTTTTTGGCTTAAAAAAATTACCTTGAGCTAATATAAAAAATACTGTCATATTAAAAACGGAAAAACTAGGAAATATAAATAGGCAATTCCGCTTCAGGTTGACCTCTGCGTCACCCGTGTATAAATCGACCTGTGCAAATGCTTTTGGCAAAATTCGAATAACTACTGAACAGTTTTGACAAAAATTTAAATTTACGTGTTTCTTCCTTTTTCTTTAAAAGAGATTTCTAATTACAGAGATTTAAAAAATGTTTAACAAAAGTTTATTTATCTTTCTTGGATATCCAAACGTGTATATTATCCATTAACGAGTTACTCCAACATTACTCCATAATGTGTTACTTTATCGGTATACCAGTTCTTAACCTGTTATTTTAACCGTATTAGCTCTTAACTAGTTCCTTTAAAGGTACATAAGCACTTAATAAAAAACTACTGAATATCTTAAGCCGTGTTTCCTGATAGTAGACACATTAAATGCAAAACAATTTTTATTACAAACCTATTCCTTAATGGTTCGTCCATTTTAGGGGCTGCGGACAGAGATAAATGTGCAAACAGAAAACCCTCCGTCATTTGTTATCATCCGCCAAAGATACTTGAATTAGGCCACCAAAAAGAGACTTTTCATGATCGTTTAACGTGCTTTTTGAGAGATATCATTAAAATCATTTGTCCACCATTTAAAACATTAACCTGCGGAATCAAAATTTGGGCTTATATCAATTTTGCATCGATAACGAAAAGAAAATGAGAATTCTGCAGACTATGCCATAGAGGCAGTCGGCGTAATCACGAGTCGATAGGGCACCAAAAGTAAGGTGATACGAAGTAAAATTTCTGGCTAAACAATTTATAAAGCAGAACAATATCTGGCATTCAGACAAACCTACAAGCCTAAAGTGTAAGTATGAAAAATTCCATTCCCACGAATATCAGACACGATAGCACTAGTATACTAAAATCGGAAAGTAACAAACTTTAAGGAATCAAGTAACACCTAGGTGTATTCAATGTAATATACCACCCCAGAATTCTGAATATGTTCTGGTTTTCCAAAACTGTGTTTAGGGTGCTCTTTAGAGAAAAAAACAACTAACAGAGCTGAAAAAACATAACACTATCACGCCGATAAGGAAGTAACCACACTAAATGAATATTGTGGTTAAATTATCTTTCATTGGATACAACAAGAAATATGGAAACAATTTTTTGTTTTAGTATTTTTTACATTACTGGAATATATTTTTTTAAATATTTTCCTGAACTTAGCTTTAGAATTTATCTCGCCCATTAACACGTGTTAGCTGTAAATGAAATGACAAGAGTGAGAACCATTCCATTGGCACTACTCCAGATTTGCGTGTCCCAAGTGCATTGGATAAAAGCTGCAAATCACTGCGTTGATTATTCTTTATGGCCACTCGTTTTATCTTAATCTAACACAAGATTTTAATTAATTGAAAGAATTAAAGTACTTTTATTGTATGCTGCGTAAAATAAATTGTTTAATATTAATTTTATACCAACAAAAAAGTATTGATACTACACGGATAGTTAAAAAACATTTTCCAAGTATACAAACACCACTTACGCTTTTAATATTTAGTTACGCTATAAAACTATCAACATGGCATAGAAAAATAAAGTATAGCATTTATAGATCTTATTTTGACACACTCGCAATAAGTAACTCGAAGTAAATTAGGTCCCTGATATTTACTTTGAAAAGTAAATTTTAAGACAGTAAACAGCAACGTATTTGTACTTTATATTTTGATGCCAGACTAGCAAGATTATGTGATTTATCTTGCGGCCAATCTTAGGACCAATCTGTTTTCTAATTATGTATCATAATAAACTTTAAGCCTTTGAGAGTTGTATTCCTGAACTGTATTGGTGTGACAAGAACTCTTCCCAATGGGATAGCAAACGGAGATCTCACGCTAGCTTGGCACCTAGAAAAGTAGACTACTCCTCAACTAGAAAACCAATACTGAAAGTTGCTCTCAGGTTCTATATAGCCCCATTTTCACGCTCGAATTCTTTAACTAGAGACCAGGAAAACTCCCCCAACCAATGATTAAGCGAGACTATAGTTTTATTTAAAACAGAATAGGACTCTACGAAAGTGAAATCGGAAAAACCCGTAATCGACATCCTGCCGGATCGGTAAGCTTTGTTGCAATTCTACGTTAAACTTCCGTTCGTCGCTCACTCTCACAGCGTTCAAACTGACAACACCGCATCCCTACTCCTCCACAGACTCTAGTTCCTATTCTGTTTTAAATCAAACTATGAATTAGACGCTCCAATCTTAACTACTACAAATCAGTAACGCTACAACGCCGCTGATTTAATAATTAGAAAATTATTTGCCAGTCCAACAGTGGTTTCCATAGGACTGATCGACAGAAATGAATATTTTTGTTTTTGACCGTACTGGGCAATCATTATCAGTACACAATTTCGCCTGATTTGGTTAGAAACGGTTTGTTTCAGTAAACTTTAAAAAATTGATTTTCATTATAGTATGGTTTTTGCAAGTCGTAAAACTACTGTATACATAAAAAAGTTTTGTTAAATGTCAAAAAACAAAACAAACCACACCGAATAAAAAAAATAAATAAATAAATAGAACTGCTCTACAGAAGTGAATACTTCATTTAAAAAATGCAGAAAACCTTTATAAGATGTTATAACTATCGTAAGGATCACCGAAACGTAAATAAATTAAAATATTTATCAACTCATAAAAGTATTTAATAACATTTACACCTTATAATATATACAACAAAATAATGTAACATAACGTACGGGTTTAAATATTTGTTCCATTACATAAAATCAGCTGTTATATGGAGTCATATATTATCACTTAATTTACTATGACCGTCTGGTGAATGTCATCAGGCTGAAGATTTGCCCCGCGCAAAACATACACAGTTATGCTTGTCATAAGAAATAGTCATTACTAAAATAAAGGGATCTGAAGGTATCCATAGCTCTACTTATACAAGTACATAGTCTTACCTCTTAAAGAGTTAGTGGGCAGGTTGAGCTATGGCAGATCTCTGACCAAACTCACGTTCCTGGCCTGGTGGTCCAACCCTTAGGTATAGGTAAAATTTTATAAGCTGGCACTTGGGCGCTGCGGTCCTTGGCGAGAGACCGAGAACAAGGGGAGGGTGGAGGTGCTTCCAGGTCATTTTAAAAAACTTCGACTTTGGACTAACGCTGATTCATAGGATTGACTAATTATTTTGTCACTTATTAATAGTTTTTATTACATAGTAAAAATAACAACAAATGTAAATAGGGCGTTCGAGGAAACGTTCTAATAGGATTTTCTGAAGTCGGGACGGGGAGGACGCGATTTATGAGGGATACCGACAGTGCCTGATGTTTTATAGACAACGAATTTCTACCTAAGAACCAAATGGCAGTTTATAAAATATAAACTATAACGCCTCTCCAGAATCTATAAATTTCTATTTACCAAAAACCTGGGTCAAACTAACCAAGTACAGAAAACCGCACTATTCGAAACGTTCTGATGGTTAATAGTAGTTCTAAAATAGGTCGTATTCGATGAAAATAATTTCGTCTTTAATATCACTGTTCAAAGAATCAACTATTTTATGGTTTACATTGTTGACTAAATATATTACATTTCTCAAATTATTGTAGTATCTTTCAATTCTGATAAAATTTAAATAATACAGTATTGTATAAAATATTGTATTGTAACACTTTAATCTAAAACGCAAAACCAAAAGTCCAACAAATTAGTAATTTGGGTAGGGCTACTGCAAGTACATCTAAAGTGTAATTTAAGAATTTGAGGAATAAATTACTTATTGTAAATTGATTATCGTTATTATTAATTCTCTGTGCTTATAATTTTTGGTATAATATAAAGAGACCTGATTATTCTATAGTTCCAACGTAATACAGAAACCGTGGCAAGGACCGTTAAAGTTTATGTAAGCATTAATCAATCATTAAGAATCGCCAAAGATGAAATTCCGAAAACTATATAGAACGCCCGTAGAAGTACAGGACAGAACTTCCCACGAGAAAATCGCTTTAGGTATGAGCTAATCTATTGTTACAGTTTTCCCATGATCACAGAGCTGACATTAAATAATTTACTGCAGGACCGGACAAAACTGATTGTTATATATGGCAGGATTGTACCAATCACTCCACTCCCCCATTCACAGCAGCTAATCATTAGTAGCGCAAATCTCTGGTCACGTGATTTCTACATCGTACATGTGGAGTCGGATTACATATCTTGGGAGGGATATGCATAAGCTGAAGGTTTAGCAGAATGATATCAGTAGGCTACTGTAAATTGTTGTGAGTATTTCATTTTAACAGAAACAATTGTCGTTCAGAAACAAATGTAATTTAACTGTAACGTAACGCTTAAAATTATATAAACAATTCGTAACTGAAGATTATTTCGTCTATGGAATTTTGTTTGGAGTGCTTCCTGTCATAACTCACCTATGTAAGGGTATTTTTGCCCACATTATTTTATCTCGGTGTTCCCATGATGTAATATCAACCGATTTAGTTGTGTTTCATGGCAAAGAAAACTGAAATGGCAAAAAACGATAACATGCTACACAAAATTTAAAAAAATTGTTTTATAGAGCTTCCTTCGAAAACCAACTGTTGTAAAGATACCCTGACAACCCTACTGTTCCCATATTTGAAACACATATTTCTTCCAACTTCTATGACTACGTAAAATCTTTTATTTTTCATATTCAATCAATTTATAAACGTCGATCCATTAAATTTTCCTTTATTTTAATGTCTTTGTAAATTTCTAAATTGCTTTTCGTAAGTTCAGGATTTTTTGCATTATTATTTGCAGAGCAGTGACTAGGAATTTGGATGTCCTCGGTATAACTCAATGTGGTCTTGTTTTCCTTTTTATAGCTTTTCAAGTAGTACCCCCCCCCCCAAGAAAATACTGTACAACAGACTTATCGGTTTGTCTGAGCAGCAAATATTATTTTCACTATATAAATACAGTACTTAACAAAACTTTTACTTCGCTTCGCCGACAGTTTGGTGCCCTACGAACTTGTGTCCCATGCCTGCGATAGTTATACCATTGACGGCTTGCTACTGTCACCGGCGCACGAGAAGATCCCTGGTGTAAAAATGAATCACGTTCGGTTTTCAATTCTGCGCATGCGCTGTCGATGTGTTCCTGACTTAAAAACATAACGTAACCGTGCGGTAGTTATATTTTAGTAAGTAATATAAGTATTTACAGATAGGCCATAGTACTAATTTTAATAAGAAAATGTGTACAAAATAAATTATATATACCTTTTAAGCACTGTAATTTTCTGTAAATCTGACGTTTTGTGTTAGAAATGTTTTTGGGAATGACCTTATCGTTTTGACCTACCTTGGGCCAGGGCACTTCTCGTGCGCCGGTGACAGTATTTACTGTATAACGGCCTGCTGTATGCAACTACGTGACTGAAATTGTCCACACCTGTTAATGGACGGTTTAAATAGAAAACAGTTCTTATCATGTGTTTATAGTTTTTTCAACGTCCTCGCCATTTTGAACACTATTAGTATGGGTCTTTCCAATATAGTTTAATTTTTGTTTTATACCTCCACTGAAACAACCTCCATTTTTAAATTCCTTCTATTAGCTCACGCTCTCCTTATATACTCTTATATCTTGTGCAAATGTTCAATCGTTAATAAAATATGTTTTTATTCATCCGATCAAGTTCAAATACATATTTTAAAAATATAGTGGATGACAATTGGCGTTAATTCATTTTTTCAAATATTTATTCAATAATTAAATTATAAAATTTGTGGGGCCCAGCCGGGTTTGAACTGAGAATTTTTATATTCGAAGTTTAACGCACCTTGTCACTGCGCCAACTTTTTAATACTTAGATATACGAGTATATTTCTCAAAGATGTATATGAATTTTTCCCCATCTGGATGTCGTTGAAACCTCCTTTGTACAAACTTAACTGTTGCCATGGTTACCCTACATTATCATTATTAGTGCTCTAGGATAACTAAAATCAAATTTTTCTTTGTTATCCTCAGTTAAAATTTTCTTAATTTTTTTTTAGATTACTTGTTTTGAAATTAGTTTTGTAAATATTCTGTATCTCCAAAATTTGTGAAAAGCTATTATACTACAAATGTGAAGAGACACATTTATATTTTTAAACTGAGTCATTTCAATTATTTCTATTGCAAGCAGAGTATGTAAGACGGTTACATAATTGTGTAAGAGTTATATTACTAGTTATAAAATACTCATCACAAAATGTAAGTAAATACTTTTCATTGCACAACATTGACGTTTTAATAACATGAAGTACCTAGTGAGTGTAGTTGATCAGTTGGGAGTCTGAACAACGCCAAGTGGGAGAACACTATGGCCAACTTTTCAATGTCAATTAACCCTTCACTCCACTTCCTTCGCACTCTTCCATTACATCGCCCCACCGATTAACGACAATAAAAAGATCTATTATAATGTATCTAGTATTTGTATTGGTGCGTCATTGTATCCAGTTCATGGTTATAGGTAGTTATTATATGTAAGTTTTGCAAAATATTAACAACACTAATGCATTAATTTATTCAAAAGATTTACAACGCTATTTTTTTGGAATTTTGTAACCCCGCGTATTTAATCTATCAGAGTGGCAACAAGGTACCCAACATTTCCGCACTCAATTCAAAATTTGTCATGTTCCTATCAAACCAATAGGTACTTTAAATTATTTACTTACGGTCCTAAATATCAGGTGTTAAAGAAAACCTTATAAGTAAATATATAAATTATTGAAATTTTTATTTTTAAACACATTTAAAAAGTGTTTTTAATTACGTGAAATTTTATTAAAGCCTTTCACAATTTGTACGAGTTGTGTTTCAACTATTGAATAAACAATAACTGTTTATTAAAACCTTAAGATAAGAGAAAATTGTAAACTGTTCAAAAGTTTGATACGACATAAGGCTACGTTTTAGAAGTTCTAAAGGCAATCAAATGGAGTGCGAATTTATAGGATTTAAACTTTAAACAATTCAAATAAAATTACAAGTGAGATTGAGATTGGCAAAAAAAAGATTCTCTTGTACTGAGTAAATCATTTGCACAATGGATGAACAATTTCTATTAAAATCAATTAAAAATCATTTTGAAATTAATAATACTGTAATAATAATGTAAGAGTATACAATATTGTGCTAGATATAAATAAGTGATTAAAAAAATCTGGTAGATATAGATAGATAATAATAAAATATAAGTAACAGGTTCAAACTATTTTAAAAATTCAAGGGAAAAGCAGGAATAAGAAATACTAAGAAAATTTAAAAAATAATGTTTTACTAGTGTCCTGCCCAAAAGACAGTCTAGATTTTACCTGTCCCGCCTTAGACTGCATCAACGCCGGACTAAGTTTTTTGTAACTGTCGCGTCAAACGTGTAGCTGTTCACTCGTAAGCTGGCGCGCGATCGATAGAAAACAAAAACCTAGTCCTATTAAAAAACATGGGTTTTGTAGTGCGTGTTGCATCAAAGGTCATCGCTAAGAAATTGGAGGTGTTGTAGTCGTTTAGAAAACTGATATAAGTAAAGTTGTTTCAAAACTTTATGTAAATAATCTGGTTAATATGGCAAATCGAATAAAATAATATTTACGGTGGTCTTTCGGCCTTGTCAAATCTACATTATTGTAATATAAATACTGTATCTCAAATTATAATGTCTGTGAAACAGTCTTTTGCTTCCTCTGCCCTTCCCCCGTCTATGCTCGCCCTTCGAGGACACGCGACAGCTTACGTGTGACCAGCTATACCCGGTGACACGTGCACCCAGCGATATTTGCGCCATATAGGTTCGAGGGGAAGGAGGAGGCCGCGGAAAGCGACTGCCCGTGGAAATACCAACCCCATCCCCTACCACACAGTATTCGAACGGTCAGTAGTACAGCTGTATAGTCAGTGTTGTTTGTACCGAAATGAAACTCTCTACAAAAACTGAAAGTGGGCGTACTCGAAGGCTTCTACTATAACTTCAAGCGACAAATGAGGAAGGAGTGTTAGGTCTCACGCGCGTCTACAAAGACGCTAGCAAAATACGACTTTACATTCGAATGTATGCAGTGCTCTTGCATTCCTTAAACCTGAGGACGTTAGTGACGGTTGCTTAGAGATCTACTCTCAAGCCCTGAAAATGCAAAATGGGTTTTTTAATTATTTAATGGAATCATGGCTGGAAAATAACGACTTCCCTATTTAACTATGGAACTGTCACAACAAACTGAAGAACACCCTTCGGAGACCTAATACTATAATAAAAGGATTAGTTGTTTCAAAACTGAAGTGGAAAATCCAGCCACCGCATAAATGAGGACACAATATACCTTGAAGGGACGAGGAGAAAATGGATATACAGTAAAACCTCCATAATTCAGACTAACTGGAACCGGAGCCGATCCAGATTAACCAGAGAATTCTAAAAAAAACCAGTGAAATAAAACATATACTTACAGAAAATCAACTTAACGTAGTACGAATGATGTATATACTGTATGTATGTATGTGTATATATACATATATATATATATATATATATATATATATATATATATATATATATATATATATATATATATATGGTATGGGAGTAGAAAGGTGGCCGTCGCATCAACGCGCACAAGTTCGCACCATCGCATTTTACGTTCGCATTCACTAACTATGCTGACGCGATTACAATATAAAAGAACAGCTACTTTTACTGTATGTAGTGTACTTTAAGGCTTATAAATATACAGTATTATGTGCAGAATTAATATTTTAACGTCGAAAACATTTTTTTTAAATACAAATATACCACAAAAAACCTGTCCGGATTAATTCGGTGATCCGAAATAAGAAGGTCCGAAATATCGAGGTTCTACTTTATATGAAACTGGCTGAGAGAATTAATAAACTATCAAAAAGTAGCCTGGGCAAAGTGTGATGGGAATCAGAGGCTATAATCGTACTTAATACAGAAAATAATGTGGGTCCCCCCAAAAGCAAGTATATAAGGAGTAACTTGGGCGTAACTTATTTCACTGCAGGCGCATGTGTCACTGGGTGCATCTCATGCATATTTATTTTGTAACCCTAGTCACATGAGATGAATTATTTAGGCATAAGAGCTGAACGATTACAGTGCAATGATAAAATGTGACAATGTTTTTGTACCGTTCCAAATACAATTATGTTGCAACATTTATTTGTAAAAATGAGCAGCAGTATATGGATGTAAATTTTCTCTTCTCATTACAATGGACTTAATTACAAATCAAACCTTTTCTTGAATAACAGAAAGTGTTTTTGGGGTTGAGGTACGAGGGGCATCGCTTCAAATTGTCTATATAACACGAATAAGGTTTATGTATAAAATATAGGCCTCACTTAAACTCCATTTAAGGTTTTCTGCGCCAGAACTACCCCCAATATTACCCAATTATTCAACTGCACTGCCTAAGTTGTCAATGTAGGAGTTGAAAAAGGACCTATAACGGTGCTAACGGTTGTCACTGATCGTTTAAGTGCCAACTGAAGTAGAATCCAGGAAATTTAGAGCATTACACAGTGCCCAAAATTGAAAAGAAATTTAGGCCATTACTCATTCACGCCAACGAGCTTTTTATATTTCTGAAATAACGATTCCAATCAGGTAAGTCCAAAATCAAAGTATGAAGTACTTCAGCAGGCGTCGAGATGTTACATTATTCATATTCCCTCTATAAAAAATACCTAATCTCAAGGCAACTTCTTATCTGACCCCAATTTCTTTAAAGTTGGTGTACACAATACATTTTTCATAATGAACCAGTTTTAATTTAATAAAAGAAGTATTTCAAAAAAATTGCTATTCGTCACAAACAGTAAAAAGAAGCAAACCGTTTTAATGTCATCACTAGTGGTGTTTTCTTATTAAGAACACTACTACTATATATTGATACCAAGTTATAAAGCGAACTATTTTACATTTACAACTAAAAAGTTAATAAAGGTTAATAAAGTTGTGGTATACTTGTTCCGAGTCAGCAAAAGTTTACGGAAAACATGATCCAAAAGCCCTGTCTCTATACACCTAACTTGTTCTAGCGTTAAGTGAAAATTATCTTATCATCGCCTTATGGGTAGGAATGTGGTAAGTGATAAGGATAAGGTGAACTATAGGTAAGAATAATTTAGGGAGATGTACGAATTTATTTTGGTACTGAGGGCATTGATTCTCAATTATTGTGGTAGTGTTTAAATTTACGTTTTTTTACTTGTGTTATTTATACTCTAGACCAGTGGTTCCCAACAGGTGGTCCGCGGGCAATGTCTTAGGGGTCCATGAGATGTCACTTAAATTATAATATTTTTATCTAACATATTCGCTGAGGCCGTATCAGATAGTTCCATTCATCAAGAGGCTTTAGTAGCCTGAAATGTTGCAGATAAAAAAAACTCAATTAAGTACTTCAAATTAATAACTACATTAAAAACTTGCAGTCTAGATAAAGGCTAGATTGATTCCTTTGTTATGCAGAGAGATGGGCGGTTAGCAAGCGCACCTCTTATTCATACCGAAGTAAGGTGGTTCTCTTCGTAGTATATTGAAAGGGTTTTTTGAGCTTAAAGATGAGCTTAGAATTTTCCTTCTTGATACCAACTTTGCAGATTTTCTTTAAGATTTTTCTTGGGTTTGCGCAACTGCTTACTTAGCTGATGTGTTTAAACATTTGAATGTTTTGAATTTAGCCGTACAAAGTAACAATATAGAAATGTTTAAAGTTGAAGACAAAGTTAGCGGCATGGTAACAAGGGTCAACAAATTTCCCCACTTTGAAAGAGTTTAGGGAGCTTTCTCATGAAAACGTAACAAACAAAATTAAGAAAAGCATAATTGAGCACCTTAAAATTTTAACAAGCATTTTCAGGGAATAGTTTCCTGATCCAGATCCTAATGAGAGTTAGATTAGAAATTCGTTCTGCTTCCCTGAAATAGAAGAAATTCAGAGTCTTTCAGAAGAGGAACAAGGTCATCTTGTAGAACTAACCAGCAGTGGCACATAAAAAATGTTTTAATGACGAGAACATTGTAGAATTTTGGTTAACTGTACGTGAGGACTACAAAACACTCAGCGATAAGGCAATGAAGGTAATACTAACTTTTCCAACTACTTACCAATGTGAACAGGCATTCTCAAATATCTACTTCACGAAAAATGAATGTAGGAATTAGCATGCTGTGCAATATGATTTCAGAGTAATATGTCAATTATGAAACCTAACATTTCTGTAATCATGAACTCAAAGGACAGATTCAACTCATCTCACTGAAATTATTGTGAATTATGACAATTTCATTGTATAATAATTTTTAACTAATAATATTATTTATATTCTTATTATATTTTTATTCATCTGTTTATCGTAATCAAAACAGATTTGTGATACTTGTTTTTACTTCATGAACTCCTTGTTCCAAACAAAATATTAATACTGTATAAGTTTAATGACTTTTGCCTGGGCCTACAAACTTTAACATGTTGATAGTCAAAAACATTTTTGTATCTTAAATAAAAATAAAACACTTCTTGAATGCCCTTATAATAAACTTGTGGTCGGCATAAAATTTAATTTGCATATGTAAGAACAGTTTCCACCTTATAGTAAGTGGGTCGGCAAACCATAAATCACTAATAACTAAATTATTTTGCGTGTAATCTACAATTTAAGTTTAAGAATTTGAGGGGTCCTTGTCAATATAGCGAACGATGAGGAAGGTCCTTGAAAAACTTCTCTTGGGAATCACTGCTCTAGACTATATATTTTCATCAACTCAAAATTTTAGATTCTTTTATTGGAGTTTTTGTGAATAGCTTCAACTTCCTTACAGTAAAAATTTCAGTGTTAGATTAATTCGTCTTAAAAATAGAAATTAAAGCATGTTGACATTTTTAAAAGTTTTTTCGAAATATAGGCCTACAGTATTTAGTTTGGTGCGGGTAGAGAGGGTGAGGTTACACCATAGTATTGGATAGGGAGAGTTTAGCCAGCAATCGATCATATAGAATTTCGCCCTATCAAACATTTTACCCAGCCGAAGTTTAATTATAATTTACATAAAAAATGGTTTTCTCATTTCTTTTTCAAATGGTCTTTAAATGGCTTTTTTAATTTTTCAATTTCACGGACAGTGAAACTACTCTCTCAACTAGTAAAATAAGTTGTACAGATTGTTTATAGTGTGTCTTTCAAATGAAAAGATCCGGCCAAAATACTTTGTTCAGTATACCTCATTATAGCGACCCTATTAAACCTGACGTTGCTGATAATGGATTGTGTTTTGTAGATTACGCCACAGGGGCCGTACATCCCTTACTGGCAACTGAATTCCTCTCCTATGGGTGCATAGCCTTGACGTTGGTGGAGAGGCTTCACCTGCGCGTGAGGGACGGGTAGGGCGGGGCTGTATGTATGTGGCTCCCTATAAACGGGACGTCCAGGCAAATGTGTGAGTCAATGGCAAAAATGGGCCAATCGTAGCAATTGAAGGGTTGTTATCTGCCCGGCTCTCGCCCTGCCCTTACCTTGAGGGGCTTCAATAAAGAAACACCCCCATCCAGGTTGGTGGTCTGGATGGGTACATACACCCGCGATCTGAAGGTGTTATGCGATCCGTGCCGATGTAGATTTGTGGCCCTCAGGGTAAGGGTGGTCTTTTTCGGAGCCTCAGATGCACCTGGCGCCACCCCTGAGTATTTAAGTCGCCTTACCGCCGTAAGCGGGGCTCTGCGGCGGCGGACCTTTCTTTCCCTAGCTGTTCGTGGGAATATACATAGCAGACAACAATAAAACTAATTTAACTGGTCAGTGCCTAGAACCTACCGACGAATCTGTCCCAATGGAGGTGCTTCAGCCTCCGAAGACAGATTTTACTCTCAACTAGTAAAATAAGTTGTACAGATTTTTTTTTTTATAGTGTGTCTTTCAACTGAAAAGATCCGGCCAAAATACTTTGTACAGTATACCTCGTTATAGCGGACCCTATTAAACCGGACGTTGCTTATAATTGATTGTGTGTTGTAGATTACACCATCCGCCAGCTACGTAAACAGGTGCCGCACATCCCTTAATGGCAACTGACTGGCGCGGTTGCTTAACATTTTGTCAAGTCGCATTCCCCCAAAATTATGTAAAAGAACTGTTAATAGTGTAGAAATATCTGTAATATTTATAATACTGACTTATCAAGTGTCAATAGATGTTTCGTGCACTTAAGAAAAAAAGATTACTGGCTTGAAAAGAAAATTCTGTTTTTTTAAAACGCTTTCTATAACCATCTAAAGATTTCCTATCTAAAATTTTAAAAAATGGTTTTAGCCCTACTATTGAATTTTACGTTACAGTAGCCACAGTGAATGTGTTAACTGATTATTAATCGCTAAAAATTAAAACTTACAGATGTTTTTAATAAATTTATTTTATTTTTATTAGGATTTGACAATTTTTTTGTTTGTTTTTTCTGTAACCGCTTTAAGATAACATTTATAACGGACAACTCTCAGCCACTATTAGTCCGTTATAACGGGGTTTTAATGTTTTTTACAGAATTTTAAAAAATTGTGGAAAACAGTATGATTCAACAAATCAAAAGTTATTACAGAAATAAGTACAAGACGAGAAGTACGAGAAGAGATAAGACCGATCGACCAATCAGAGGAGGGGGTCCGGTCAACCTTATTCCAAGCACGGGCCCGTACTGTACAGTAGACGGGATGATTCCGAAATACAGCAAATAGATCTAAGTAAAAAAAGGGCGGCTTGTGAATTTATTAATGATGCTATATACAAGAACATATGAAAGTAATATGAAACATCTCCGAAAGTATACAATAAAAGTAAACGTTACTGAAATATTCTAAATAAACAGAGACGAAACTTTTATCTGTAATATTGTCAACTACAGAAAAAAAGAATTTTTATATAGGAATAAATAATTCTATTTCTCTATTTTAGGCTACTTAATTACTTCCAGCTTTAGCGCCATGTGGTAGGCTTAATGGCCATCACACATCACACATAATCTGATTTAATGGCTACCACGCTTAATTTAAGAGAACAAACATTTATCTTGACACTCAAAACGGTTAATAAAATCTATTTCGTACAATATTTAAGTACAAAATATATTTAAATGGATCGGTGGCGGTGAATATATGTGCTTGATCTATCCCAATAAAAAAAACTCAATGCAATTTTAAGCAATTGAACATTAATTTAGGTCTCAATATTTTTAGGCCTCAATTAGTCAAAAGTATTTTAAATTAATCAATATTTTGACAAACTCATCACTTAAATAGAAGTTTCACTAAATTTCACCGTGCCGAGATGATTCGTCTGTTAGATTTCTATACGTAATAATGTTTTATTTATCACTTGACGGTAAGGAGTTTTCTTTAACACCCAACTAAATTTTGGTTTGCAAATAGTAAAATTCACTTATAAAAGATAACTCTTTAGGCGCAGAAATTTAGTAAACATGTTTAATTTTAACTAGCGAACCAAAAAAAGGTTTTTAACAACGGACAAAATGCTGATCATATTTGGAAAACTACCTAAATTTAACAAATAATGTAACCTAACAGTATATACATATAGTTACAACTTATAACTAACACGTCTCTTCAGAACCCAGAATTTCTACCTGTGAGCTAATATACCTACTAAAATTTTCCAGAATATTTGTAGGCAGGTAGTGTACTTGATTTTTCAGAAACTGTAGGAAGTAGTTTGATTAAAGAAATCTTTTGTAGAAGAACAAAGTACTGTTTTCTGCCGTAGTAACTGTTATTTTAAAATTGTTTCATATTCCCTTCATAAAAAAATTAATGAACAATGAGTTATGTCAGTGTTTCTAAAAGTGTGCGTCACGACTACCTGGGGCGTCACGGATCATTGTCAGGGGCGTGACTCAGAATTGGACTTTTAAATTAAAAACATCGTGTAATGAATCACAATTTGTGATAGTACAAAATGACGTAGTTAGCTGTAAATTTGTTTGATAGTTGTTTTAAAAGTAAAGAGCTGCCACATTATGTAATACTATTTAGTCTTTACATTTTACCCAGTAAATTGATTTTTTTTAAACGAGGTGAAATTCTTGTGATGACTCTGTCCATTACCTACGCCAGTCTCAAACCATATGCCTAAATATCGAAATCTTGTTGCTGTTCATGACGAGTTGGTTATTAATTACTTATTACACTTTGATATTACTTGCGACCAGACTTGTTGTTAACTAAATGTTTCGATCACATACTTTTCGATCACATCACTTCCAACTTTCAAAAAATGGTACCAAAGAAGTACAACTGCAGCAATCCTAGCGGCAAAAATACGAAGCTGAAGAAGTCGTAAGAAGAAAACGTTTCCTCCGAGAGTAAGTTAACAATTCAACAACCTTTAGTTAACAAAATGTCTAACAATTGTCTATTTTTCAGTTTTATAAATATTTCTAAAAACTTACTATTATGCTAGTATGTATTTGTAGTATTAAGTAGATTAGTAGGACAAAATTGATAAAAATTGTATTGATATAGTTTTGCTTTCCGACCATGTAAATAATGGGAAACATCCGAGAAACCTATACTTTGATTTAAAGTAGAATAGGAATGGGTCTGTGGCAGGGTAGGGATGTGATGTTGTCAGTTCAAACGTATTGACATTCGACCCGCCACTGCCAGCGACTGAAATTGCAGAACGAAACGAGCTACACCACTAGTAAATCACTCAACCACAGTTACGATTTCACTGAGCGACGAACGGAAGTTTAACGTCGAATTGGCAACAATGCTCAACCCACGCAGCAAGACGTGAATTTTCTATTAGCTCAGACGGTTGTAATCCTCATTCCCGCTGGTCGATTTCACCTACGTAGAATCCTATTCTGTTTTAAATCAAACTATAATCGTGAAGACAACTTTCATGATTTTCTTTAAACGATCCAGACATGAATGTGATCAATGGACGAACGAAATATGTCTGTACACCTGTACCGCCTAAATAAAGCTACGCCAAAGAATCGCGTAATGTGTTCATTCACCTTAAACTTGCAGGCTAATAATATAAGAAGGTACCAGGCCACCTTTTTTTACATAAGTTTTCGTTCAACAATTAAGCGAAAAACAGCGACATAATATAACTAGCAAATGTTGCAAGTTCTATGATCCTGTACTTATTTTTAAACTTGATTGTTTCGCTTCTGTAGATCAAAATATTTAGCGGAGCGGCGTTCAGTTCATAGGCTTCTTAACAAAACCCGTAAAATCAATCATGGACCGAATTTGCTTATGTTCTTTTCGTAAACAATAAAATACAGCCACCCACGCACAGTTAAAATCTCGACAAAGATGACACAAGAGTTATGAACCCATTAAGACAATGATCTTTGTAGAGATGAATGAGTCATGAGGTCGGAGTATTAATTCGATTGAACTTAAAGGCCTCTGACTTCATTCATTAACTCTACCAGCTAAGTCCGATTATTTCTTCAGTAAGGTAAAGAATATACTTTTTCATCTGCAACTCCTAATATTAGGCTATAAGAATTTATTATAAAACATTAATAAAATAAATAAACTCCAATAATGTTTACCGCAAAATCTGGATATGCAAATTAAATCCAAAACAAACGCTCCTTAAGTTTTACAAAAGTTATCTTTGTAAAGTGAATTTGTTAATCTCTCTGGCAGAGAAAATGGCGAAATCTTTATGTTTGGCCAGCGGCATGGGTTACGGTAATGTTAGGTGTGCGTCCCATACGAAAGTGGGTGGACAACAGGCACGAAGAGAAAGACAATAGCGAAGCTCGGGCGAATAAGCCTGGCGACGGTAGAATCGCTCGTTTTCGGCGGTCACATTCACTCACACTCTCGGCTATGATATTCACTCACATTTTTAGATGAGCCTACATCTGTATGCTCCGACTGTATTTTACTTGAATTAATTAACTGGCTACAGATATTGTTATAAATATTCATAATCAGTCTTTCATTGTATATAAAATATAGCGTAGAAATCATTTTATATAGATACTTCATCAGTTTAATTTTTTTAGTAGTAATCTGTTTTACTTACAATTAATTTAACTTTTATCCTAAAATTATCGACCAGTCCTATTTAGCGGTATCTCTATATTTTTACTTTAACATTAAAAATTTTAACTATATTTTCTTTCAACTTTAATTTCTTTATTATATATACATACACAGTAAATGCTCCAATATCCGGCACCCTCGGTATCGGCATGTTCCCGGTTATCGAAAATTTCCGGATAATAGAACTTCATCTATATAGCCTATAATAGTTATATATTAACAGTACAGTTGTATATTATGCAGTTTACTGTGCATAACGTTATGCTATCCATCAAGGAAAATAGAATGTACTTTTGAAATCTTACCTTCCATTTTTGTATTTCCGTACGTACAATTAAAAACACTCGCTCGCGCACACAAAATTTATAAGAAAGAAAATTGAAGAAAGAAAAGAAATTACACTAAATTTAAACTACTTAATTAAGGAATACGTGATTGCTTACTTGCTGACGCGTTTCAAAACGATCGTTCCTTATACGAAGCTAACCCTCTACTCAAGAATGTAGAAAAAGAAATTAATTTTTAAAATACCTTTTTTCCTTCATATAAAGTTAAAATAAAACATTAATTACTACACTTAACTACACAAAGACCAATGATTTTATAAAGTTTTAAAGATTTTTAAAATTATACGCGATGACAGTTTTTCAACAAATTTTTAAGAAAGCATATGCAGCTCCAAAACTTCCTTCACTGAGTAGCATTTCTCACCTTCAACAAACGTTAACAGCGTTGTAAAAAATGGCTGCAGCATTACTCCATGAAACGTTTACTTTTTCTTGAACTATTTCTTGGTTAGGTTGGTTAATTGACATATGTTTTGTACTGTATTTGCGATGAGTCACATCATGTAACAACTAAGAATGTTACTGTATTGATTTGTTTCGAAAATGTGCCGGTTAATAGAACATTTCGCATGGTAGAAGGCCGTATAGAAGAGCTTTTACTGTATATACTTACACTTTAATATACTTAAACAAGCTATCTTACTTGTTATATATGCAAGTCAACTTTCGAGAACTTTAATTACATGTTCTCATTTTCGAGGTTATTCTCAGACTGAGAATATTCATTTTTGTTAAATTTTACACGGCTATATCATTAAAAGACATTTGCTGAAAAAAGCAAGAATGTCGATATTTAAAAAGGCTAAAACTGTTAAAACTATTTTTCAAAGTTCTGGAAACGTGTACAAATGTCTATTCAGGAGAGAGAGAGAGAGAGAGAGAGAGAGAGAGAGAGAGAGAGAGAGTATGCACAGAGACTCATAAATGAAGAGGATTCTAAAAGATTCACAGAACATTATTAAGGAAAACCAGGAATTAAAATCAAACCTGGTACTCAAACCACTCCACTACCATGAGTTCTATCAACTGATATCCACTATGAACCACTTCTCTTGAATACAAAATTTTAGCATTTTTAATGAGAATATCTCTAGGCTACAGTATCATTCAAAGAATTTTTATATTTTTTGTTTTATCGAAGCAGTCCACTTTAAAGAGGAATTATTTAAATTATATTTGAGAAGCCAAATCACAAGTACTCACGCCTTCAGATAAAAGAATAAGCAAACAATTAAATCAAATTTATTATTAAGCTAAAAAATATATTCCTCTAAAGTATTGTAATATTTAAACTTAATTAATAATCTCATTGTTCTATCTTACTGTGTGGAAACTTAGGTTTCTGTAAATTTGATTGATACTTAAAATTTATCAATGTAACACCATTTCTAATACATTTAATTTGCGTCGTATTTAGAATGTGAGTTTTTATAGCCAAGTCAGTAACATTTAAAATTATCATGAAACAATTATCTATTGGTAAGTTATAGCTTGGCGTAGAAAAAAAAAAGATCTACAGTAACTCATAAGCAATTTTATAATCATTCACATAATTACAAATTATAAACTTTACCAAATTAAATACAAAAAGTTGCTTTCACTTGATACCTCTACTACCTTCCTACCTGTGTATTTAATTTAATTTTTATATTTTTTCACTATTTATCAATGTGAGGCTTTTGGTCTTATAAAGTTGTCACCGAGCTAATCAAATTATTTACTATTCTATTAATTATTCATAGTTAATAATTAATAAAAATGTACTATCTGGTGAAAAGCTTATAATTAATCACTAAAGCTTTATGTAAATTATATATGTATATGTATTTATTGCACACATACAAGTACATAATATATAAAATTACAGTAGATTGATTTTCACCATTTTTTAGGATACTCAAGAATCTAGTCAAGAACACTCTAATTTGTTCCTTAAATTACTAAATATATATTCATTAATGCAGTAGCTCATGGAAGGGGAGCCCCCTATAAACCTAAAAATAAGTGCATCATCCTTCAGTGGAAAAGGTATAGTGGGCATTCACTTGGTATATACATTTTACTATCAAGATTGACCAATAAATAAGTGTTATTATTACATTTTTTAATTTTAGTAGCACCTGAAGTATTAGGAGCATTAGTTAGTTAGCAAATTAAAATGTTGTTAATATTTAAATACAAACATAATAAAAAAAGCTTCAGGAATTTCCCTTCAAAATACACATTGTTGAGTTAGTAAAACGAAGAATGCGTTGAAATAACTTGACTGATTTGGGAGAATATTAAAAGAGTAGATGTCCAACCTGTTGTTGTTGTTCTTGTCCCCCCTTAACAAAATTCTGGGTGCGCCACTGTATTAACGGCAGAATAATTCTTGTTATATTTTTATTTTGTCACTTTTGCTAATGTTTTTGACTACCCGAACTTTAATTTCGTAAATTTGTAAAAACTTACTGAGACCGAACATTTTCGATCACTCCGTGACTATTTTCATCAGTGTCTAAATTTTCCATTTGGAGTTGTTGTTAGGTTAAGTGGTAACGGTTTTAAATGCAGGTTTTTGATACTACGAGTATAAAGAGTATGTGTAATTTGTATTGGGTTTGTTTGTTTAATATGTTTGTATTTTGTGTTTTTGTAGATTTCATATTGTTCTAGTGATGTGTAAGATTTCTAGGTTATGGTAAATGTCTGTGAATTTGTCCTGTTTCTTTTAGGTGATTGGAGAATGCTGAGTTGGTGTTCTGTTTGGGTGATTTTGTGTGTTCCTCGACTCTTTTTTTGAAGCTGTGACCTGCTTGCCTGATCTTTTTAATTTTATTAAACAGTTTACAAACAAGAATGTACATGAATGGGTTAAGGTTCTAACAGCATGCAATTTTAATAAATATGTTAACTTGAGATGGGCTAAATTAAAGTAAAAAAAATGATAACATTAATAGTGATCAAACTTATGAAAACAAAGAAATTGTAGTATTGCCTTTTGTTGAAAGATTGAAGACCAAAATTAAAAAAGTTGCGAAGTCATAATATTGATGTTTTCAAATTCGTTGACAAAATCCAGTCTCTTAATCAGTTGAGAAAAGACCCTATAGACAATGGGGAAAGTACTAATGTTGTATATAATATTCCATATATTGACTGTGATTGTAGTTATATAGGACAATCTGGTAGAATTTTAGAACAGAGAATCAAGGAACGTGTATGATTGCAAATGATAGAGAAAGATCTGAATTAGTCAACCACATGCGAGAAACCTGTCATTGCTTTAATTTTGGCAGAGTCAAAGAAAGCAACAAACAAAAAAGATTATTATCAAAAATGATTTATATAACTATGTTGAAAAATTTTAATAGAGTTTCAGATACTGATAATTTGAAAAGAGTATTTAATAACTTTCTCAAATTGATTTAATGATATTTTGAATAGCACTGCTTCATGTGATTGATTGAACTACTGTGTGTTTATTGTAACTTGCTGTTGCTCGTCTCAGTATTAGTAGGAATGTGAAAGTGTAAACACTGTTTGCTATTGACTAACTTGTTGTTTCATATTGTGTATAAAGTTATTGAGCTTGCAATTTTATTGTGTATCTAATTTTTTAAATTATAACGATTATTGTTTTACATTTGTAGATTTTAAAGCTTGAAAAGGGCCACCAAAAATGTGACCAAAACGTTGTTTTATAATATTCAAATAAACTCGGCATTGATCATTGTTTGAGTTTAAGAATGTACTTACTTAAGAGGTCTGAAGCTTTTTGCCAGGTATATTGCTAGCATTATAAAAGACATCCTTCCATATAAAAGACACATCCTCTCCATTAAATTTCAATTGTACAAAGTTTGAAATTTCACCCCATATATATTGTTTTAGATTAGAAAAACCAAAGATACAAAAATTATTTTCTGGAAAAGAAGTCACGTCAATTTGCCTAAAGTCGAATAGGTTACATATGTAGACTGTACTAACTAAAAAAATAATTCTTCCAAAATTAACATTAGACTTTCCTTGCATCAAATCTAGTTTATATGGTAAATTCTCTTGTAATACTTGATTAATATCTTTTATTCTGTTGGAAATCCAAGCTGTTTGAATCACTTATGAAACCAGTCACTAGGTATTTTTTTCTTAGTTAGAATAAATTTTATAATAAAGTTTTATATTTCATTCTGTTAGAAATAAACTGGGAAATGTTTTGTTTGGATTGTGAATATCTGTTGTACAATATGTATTTATTGTATTTTTGTTAAAATTCAATGACTGTGAACAATAAAAAGATTCTATCAACATTCTATCTCCAAAAAACTAATGTGGCAATGTGTTGAAAGAGAACCATTCCAATGCATGGAATAGTTTTATTGTAAATTAATAAGGAATCAACATTATTATTGAAAGTAAAACAGGCTAAGTGGGTGTTATGTCATCAGATATGCTGACAACATGTTATAAAGACTTGTGAAAATATTTCTGAAGAAATATGCTAGATAAAGAAGCAGTAAAAAAATATGGGTTACAAATCAAGCAAAATTATAAAAAACCTGTGGTAATATAAAAAACAATAACATGAATAAAAATTTAAAATATATCAATTGAGAGTTTGGAGGTATCTACAAATAATTATAAACAGTAATAATTACTAGACAACTGAAATAAGAAATATAAATTAACATGGCAAGGACAATGTTCTTTAAAACAGGAAGCTTTCTAAATACAATCTAACAATAATAGTTTTAAAAAATGAGAATATTAGATGTTATACCTCCACTCACAATATAAAACGGTGACAGAATTCGTTTAACACTTCATAACAGAAATTGTTTAGAGAACTGGAATTTTATGAAATATAGATTTATTTTAAGATTCTTGAAGTATATATATTTGTAGCCAAAGTATATATGTCATATACTATCCATGCAATACACATAAGAACTCTTTGTCCCAATACAAAGGCTAATTTGGAAATTATCCAAACCACTAACGCAGGCAATGTAAAGTGGAAATAATCTAAGCAACTAATAATTAATCAGACCACCTGTGAAAAATTACAAAGTAAAACACCATTTTATGAAGAAGAATCATATTAAATTTGTTTTTTATCTGTTTCTTCCAATTTTCTATATTATTCTTGCCCTTCAAGCAACACATATTTTCATTAATCACATCACAAGAAATATATTTACTCCATTAATTAAGTACGTAATAACTTGAAATATAGCAAGAGATTTTCATGATGTACTACTTAAATGAATAACGAAATCTTGTTGCTGTTCATGACGAGCTGGTTTTAAATCACTTATTACACTTTTGAGGAGGCTGAAGAAGTCGTAAGATGAAAACGTTTCCTCCAAGTGTAAGTTAACAATTTTACAACCTTTAGTTAACAAAAAGTCTGGTCGCAAGTACTAGCAAAAGTGTAATAAGTAAATGAATAACTTAGATGAGGAAAACATTTAAAGATAATTATAAACGGCAAGACTTTAAATATAAGAAACATGAACAAACAACTTTTTTAAGTTAATTAAATTACACTGTACTAATAAAAAAGATAAGAAATTATATCTCCTATCCTTTTATTCTTGATGATTCTTGATTCAAAACTTCTGAGAAAAAATAACTCATTATCTTGGACATGTTCAGTTAGATAAGGTAAATAACATATTACTTTTTTTTAATTAAAAAAAGATCGTAGTTATTATACAATATCAAGAGCACAGTGGTACAATATATTACAAAAATATAAGTGAAAAAACACCAAAACCACAAAAATTAATCAAAAAATAACTAAAATAAGTTACCTAAGATTAAATCCTTACGTACATTTCGATGACAAAGTCATCATCTTCAGAGGTTCCTATTACAAAAGTACAATCTAGAATACAAAAAATTAACAAACTAGACTGTCAGTAAGTTAATTCTGTCAGTATAGTTTGTTAATTTTTTGTATTCTAGATTGTACTTTTGTAATACGAACCTCTGAAGATGATGACTTTGTCATCGAAATGTACATAAGGATTTAATCTTAGGAAACTTATTTTAGTTATTTTTTGATTAATTTTTGTGGTTTTGGGGTTTTTTCACCTATATTTTTGTAACGTAGTTATTATGTTTGCTTGGTTACAAATATAAAAAGAAATACAGTATTATAAAATAAAAAATAACTAACAATTGAATATTAAAAAAAAAAAACATTCCTGCAAAGGGTTCTTTGCATTCACAGAACAAACTAATTCAACTGAAAACTTCAGTTGAAATGTTACTAACATTTGGTAATAGTCTATGATTAAAGTAGAAACAATTAACAAAATGTTTGTTATAAGTTTTGTTCGCATTAAATTATAACATAAGAAAGTTATCAAATGAATGCCTTATAGTGTGTATCAGGTAGCCTGCCTTCTGAACCAGTCAGCTACCTGAGGCTGGCCCCACAATAACCTAAGCAGTCCAGAAGACAGACTATATCATAGGTCTGGTATTTATTTTCTTTAGCCAAGTAAGCGATTTCTGCCAAAAAATTTTACCAGCCGAAGCAGAAACTCATAAAAAAAACCAAAAGAAATTTAAAAAAACTTCAGCTCACAAAGAAATAAATAAACTTTCGCCTTGTGCCCTAAAGACAACAATTTTGTGAAAAAGCAATTCCCCCCTACATATTACTAATTAAACGTTTTTACTATTTTTTTGAGATAGTATCTCACAAAACGCCTCTAAATGTAATTGAACTTGCTGTTGATCCCAAATTACAAATTTTTAAACATAATTTTTTTTAGCAGAAATCGCTTATTTGGCTAGAGGAAATGAATAGTCTTTTTTATCTTAGTTTAAACCTACTGTAAATCTGAATAAAAAATACAAAGAAATACTTCATATGCACAAAATTATCCATCAGAACATAAACTGTGAAGCATATTTATTATCAAAAGAGTTGATTTGATTAAGCAACTGAATATACAACAGACTGCATGCTATAAAAACACCATTCAGTTTCTAATACGGGTCTTATGTATCATACTTTATTTTAAGTCCATTATTTTTTGTAAAGTAATATTATTATAAAATTATTAACCTTTAATATATCGTGTCTATTACATAGTGTTAGGCATAGCAAATACCCTTTTTATGATCCCGAAAATATGTTTATGTGGCCCTGGAAAAGTAATCTTGTTTACAGGAATCATGATTATTTCAATAAATACAATGAATTAAAATACACCTTTATCTTGTTGACCTCTTACACTTTCAAAATTACTTAAATTAAATTTTTCTGTTCATGGTAATTAATTTAAAGCTAGTACTCAGATAATAAATTAAATTTCTATTTACAGTAATTGAACTGGAGTAATATTTTAAGATAAATTAACATTCTTAAATATAATGTAACTTTTGTAAATTTCTTTCATCTAAATATTTGAACAAAACAACTGACTTCCGATATTTCTCAGCAGATGTTTAGAATAAAATTAATCAAATACTCTTGTGAATTTTGCTGTGGACGATGATCGACTAAGCTCTTACAATCCATAATATGGTCAGAGTCTATGTGATTTGTATTTATTATGATTTTATTTTGTGTTTTGTCCTAGTGTGTTGAGATATGGTCCTTTTATTGTTCATATGAAGAGTTTTCAAGTTGTTGCAAAAAAAAATTAGTGGCATTATTTACAGAGTACATGTTTTTATTAGAGGTGTAATTACACCTCTATGTTTATGGTTAATCTATTATTATATTACGTGGTAAGCAAAATATAAATCAGTATATTTTAACTGAGTGTATTTTTGTATATGCATTCTTTGAATCTATGTTGAAAGCTGCAGCATGTTTCCCCAATGTAGAATACCTCTGTCTATACAGATTATTTTATTTACCTTATAGGTAGAGTTTGAGTTTATCTTTTTTGTTTATGTAGGTGTTTTAGTTTTACATTATATAATGTACCCGTTTTTTTAGAATATTTTAAAGTGATTTTATATGACATTTTGTTTATGTGTGCGTAAGAAAAAATGTTTCCTTGTGATGTGTTGTTTTTGTATTTTGTGCCATAGGTTATCGATTATTGTGTTACTATATTTATTTGTGTGTACTAGATATTTAATTGTGTTGATTTCTTTGTTGGTGTTTTGGTGGATAAGGGAACTTCTTTAAGCCTAAGACATTTGTTCTTATACTGCATTTCTATATAGTTAAAAGTAATTTTAGGTTTGATTATAGCAAAAGTAATATGACCAAACATAATATGAAGTTTAACAAGATAAGCTACTTGTGAACGTCTCAACATAGATTTGTTGTTGCTAGAATGAGGAAAATCGAGACCCCTCATTCACTTCTGCAATCGCTTAATTTATATGGAAATCTTAAATAATTTGTTGTATGGAGTGAAACCTTAATGAGTATTTTCTCACTGTATTTTAATAAATCTATATAGTAATATAGTTCAACATAGAGCAGGAATTTGTCAAGAACTACTTGATAATTGAGAATTTTATTTGGTTATTGTGCATTAGCTCGGCACCACACGATATTTTGGGAAATTGTTCAAAACCATCAAATAGGGTGATTCCAAAAGAATTTTATATAATTGAAGTAGGAAAGTTACTTTTTTTCAATTTAAAGTAGGGTAATAAATTCAGCGCGGCTGTAGAAGTTGTGAATGGGCGCGGAGTGATATGTCAGGTGTTACTATGTACATTATACTGAACTCTCTATTATATATATATATATATATATATATATATATATATATATATATATATATATATATATATATATATATATATATATATTTAATAAATTAAAAATATTTCAAAAACAAGAATACTTTTAATGAATATATTTATTCAAAGCTTTTCGCCGATAAAATAGTATCAGCATCTTCAAGAAAATAATTTTCTAATAAAAATTATTAGATTTTTTATTAGAAAATTATTTTCCTGAAGATGCTGATACTATTTTATCGGCGAAAAGCTTTGAATAAATATATTCATTAAAAGTATTCTTGTTTTTGAAATATTTTTAATTTATTAACTATATCACAAGAAAACATATCACCATATTTAATATAGGGATATGAATATCTCTATTTTCTAAAAATGTAGAGAGATCTTTAGTAGAAGTCCTAGGCCTATTCCACTTCAAATTATTATGGCAATTACTATTAACAAAAATAATGACATTAAATTATACTGTTATTCTTCCTAAAATATAATATTTATTCATAACCTAACAATTTCATATTAAGGGTTATGACACATTAATAATATAAAAACTTTATGTACCATTATTTTATTCTTGCTCTAAAGACTGTGAATGAAAGATGAAATACATGTAACATTATTTCTCCAGTTATTCTACTACAGCAAATAAAACAAGTATATTGTCAAAAACCAAACTGTCACATAAACACATCAAAATTACTATATTTTATAAAAAGTAATTTTAAAAACCTTATATATATTTCAAAAATATTTATATAAAAGGTAGAATCTACTTTTTACTTCCAGAAAAAATTTTTTTTTTCAAGTCAACATTCCAGTAAACAAACATTCTTTTACAGGTGTGTAATTTTAAATGAAGGCTATATTTATTTTTTACTATATGTTAACCTCATTTACCTGTTTCTTCTTTATTTACGGCATTATTATTATAAAGAAAACATGTTTATGAAATATTCAAACGCTGTAGGAGTAATATTACATTGATAAAACAACTAATTACTTTCTAGTTTCCACTACATAGAGGTGTAACGGCTTACCCCAACTTAAAGGTGTACGCCCAAAAATTGCTCCAGTATCTGGGTTATATGCAAACCTTTTCAATTTGACAGTAAATGGTTCCTTCTCTGGTTTCAAGTACGAATTTTCAGAATAACCCATAGCTTCTTGCTGTTTTCCTGACATGACTGAAAATTAGAAACACACAAAACAAAACCACGCTAAGCGCTACGTTCAAAGAATATCTGCTGATGTTTCACTGGCACTGGCACTGAATAAACTCGTAAACTCCTTGCTCTTCGGCCTAAAGCAGTGTTGCCAATTATGCCGTTTTTCCCTCCAACTTACTACAACACGATGAATGAATGACTGTACTACTTTAATTCTGTAAATTTATTACATGAATCTGTTTTGCACTAATTATTAGTGTTTTCAGAATTAACTAGTGCTTTACTTAATTTCATTATCAAACAATTCTAAAAGCGTAAGACATTAATTATAAACTTGACTACTAATTTTTTTAATGTTTGATTGCCGGTCCTGCTTCATTGTTACATTCATATAAAATTTGAAAAGATTAGTAGGTACGGAAAATATTTTCATTAAGTGTCGTCACGTGAAAAATAACGTATATAGTTGAAGTCACGAAGTTGTAAAGAATAAAACTTTTAATGAGTGACTAAAGAGACTAGTTTTTGCTTTCATTCATTAGAAAATCGCTGTGCAATTTAAAGATGAAGTCCTTGAACTTTCAAAAACCGAAGATTCAATATTTCTATAAAGTACCTATTGTAGTTGATTAAAATGAAAATTTAGGACCTGCTTTTAATATCTTGATATTTTCATAACCCTAATTTTTTAAATGAATACTGTACACATACTTATATTTAATGCTCATTGAGTACTCGTCTAATTTGATATGTTTATAAACTCTGAATAAATTTAATTCGTTTATTTTGACTGCCCATGTCTAATTTTAAGCGTTAGAATGGCCTACAATGACATTTATTGTTCAACATTTTTTCAGGGAGTATGAATTAGCACCCAGTTCATCCGGAATGTCAAACCCAAAACCGTCTATTTAGAAAAAAAATTCTAGCTGCGGTACTGAGTGAAGAAAACCTTTATAACTTATAATATTTTTTCCCCTCAAACACAAAATAGAACAAAAACTATTCGATTACGCAGTATTAAAGTTTACCTGGAATAATAAATTCTTTTTAAAAAACATACTGAATGTAGACCAACTGCAATAATTATTTTAAACAAATTTTACCTTGTTTAACTGTTTTGACTAAATAAATACAAATTTTGATTTTGTATAAATCAAAATATCTAGTTTGTTTTATTATAATCTAGTCTGTTTCTATCATAGTCTGATGAAATATTAAATTAAAGATATAAAAAAATAAATTTTAATTCAAGTTATAATATTTATTCTTATTAATTCCATAATCGATTATGTAAATGATTTTTAAACGAAACTCGCTTTAAACCAATAAATTAATAAAAATTAAACCAATATTAATTTGTAGCCTAATTTTGATTAATAAGTTGCACTCATTGATATGGTAATAAGTAATGAAACTACATTTATTTTTAACATTTTGAAAGGTGTATGCTACTATTTATTAAAATAACCTACAACAATATTTCTATTAACCTTTTTTGTTAACTTAAAAAAGCTTATAACCTTTCTAAACAATTATGCTTACCAATTTTAAAATAAAGGTTCAGAAGTTTAAATCATAAAAGGTGTAAGGCGTATACACAGTAAAGTGGATAGAAATTTCTTCTTGAGAAACTGTTGACATTCGATTAGGGGAGGAGTGGTTGGATAATTCACAACTCAATTGAAAACTGGGAAGATTTTGAAAGTTAAATATTGTTTACGTCATTAGGTACACAAGGTATGTCTAAACATTATTCACAAATTTACAAAATAAATAAATTAATTACATTTCTTCTTAACTTGAATGTATTACAAATTTAAAGAGTTGACTACTTAATAAACATTATATTTAATTACGTATACAGCGTAGCATTAGCTTAGCAAATCAGGTTAATGACTTGTAAGAATAATAAAGTCTTAAGAGCAAACAAAATTTTAATTTTCTACAATTTTACAAAGAAATAGTAGGTTACTGAATTTCTAGGAGACTTTCTTTTACAGTTCTTTATGAAATTCATCCTCATTTACATCGAATCTATCGTGTTTACCTTCAGCTTGTCTATTTAACTCTCTTCCGTTAGTTTTATTCAAAATATGAGGGATCGGCAAACGAACGTACGTTTAATGAAATCTTTTGCGCACATTGTAAATTGATATTTATTAACAGCTCTGAGGTTCATATTAAGTAGTTTCAAATGAAAACTATTTATAAGTTGCAATATTTGAATTTCCCTAAGAAAGTAAAAAAAAATGAATTCATAATTCTCTTTTGCAATTTGTTTCAAAACTATGAAATTTTAAGAATGTTTGTAGCCAATTATAAAAGAACATTATAGTTCTCTAAAGGGGTTAACACTAAACTCACTCCCTGGCTGCGTCTTAGTACAATAATATATTTACAATCTATTAACACGTTATAAGAGATTACCTCCAGTAGCTCATACAACATATTCCTCCAGTGTTACCAGGTGGTGTAGTGGGTCGGGTACGCTTGGAAACGGCGTTCCCATTTTGCTTTTTCCAAGAGTGCTAAATACTAATAGGCGACCCTTGTTTTTCACGAGCCATAACTCAACAATGGTTTTGGCGATTTTAAATAGCTGTCAAATAAATTATACTTAAATCAAAATTAATGAAAAGTGTTTTATATTATAACAATTTAAATTGAGATGGAGATTTTCGAACGCCTTTCTCGTACAAACCATTCATTTAAATACATAGGATAGATATCCCATGTTTATTTTTCAAACCACCAAGCCGTGGTGAGGTCTGGTGTAACGCCATTTCTACGTTTTACAGTTTATTACGAGCAGCTTAAAGCCATTGCTCTGTTTCACTGTACACTGTCTTTAATGCTAAAAACCGGTGAGAACTTCGGACACCATCTTATAAAAGAGGGGAGAGCAATTCTGGATAGCCCGATATTAGTAAGTTTTCAGAAGATGATGAGCGTTCCCACACTACAAAATTTACGGCTACACCACTGAGTATTAGAGATCTTAGAAATAAGTATTTATGCCTGTAAATAAAACTACATTGTTGTGTTTTTTTAAACTTATTTTTGACATGCTTGGAAAAAGAAATAGATAGAGAATATAATGAGGCTGTCCTTATGAAATTTAAAGTTTAAACAAATTTGAATTACAGAAAGAAGAAAACGTTTTGAAAACCCAAAAGGTAGGCCTACTATTAACTCTGCGACCTCTTCCTATTTTAAAATTTCATATTATCTTGTACCTAGCTCGTGTATGTAACCATCAATCATAATATAGTTGTATAATAATAAATTTGCATTAAATTTGTATAGGCAGACATTTAAAACATTTGTAATAATCTATTTTTCTCATTAAATTTGTGTATTATGTATCACGAGTATTTTAATCAACAAAATTGTCTGCTAAGAATGTTAAATAGTAGGGTATTTGTACCTACTGATAGCACTGTCTAAATTTATCTTATCTATACCCTAATAACATCTACAATTCCTAGCGTCGTCCATTATTTATTTAGTAAACACTTTTCAGAGACCTCCCATCAACTTAAAATGCTTGTTAGTAATCACAAACAAATTGATGGGAACTACCCAGAATACACATACAATATCAAGAGCACAGTGGTACAATATATTACAACGAAATATTGGAAAGAACCCCAATACCACAAAAATAATCAAAAAATAACAAATAAAACAAGTTACTTAAGCTTAAACCCTGATGTACATTTCGATGACTATGTCATCGTCATCAGAGGGTCTTATTACAAAATTAAAATCTAGCAAACTAGAGTGAAACTAGAGGGATCACTTGTTTTATTTGTTATTTTTGTGGTATTGGGGTTCTTTCCAATAATTTCATTGTACCCAAAACACGTTTAGTGTTTTTAAAATTAATAAGTGGACAAAGCTAGAAATGTCGGATGTTCGAACAGATAATATAAATTTGTCTCCTTTTATCCATAGTATTATTGAGTCAAATTATTAGCAATTTTATTTATAATATTACAAAAACATATTCTCTCCGATATTATTGGACCTTATCCAACGTTTTCCGTTTTCATGCATAAAACTTTATCTTTAAAAAAATATATATTTTTAGTTATTTAGATATTGTGTTGTATGGGGTTGAAAAAAAGTGTTATTATGTATGTGTGACCTCACGGTTTATAACTTTTAATGTAAATTACAAATCAAGTTGCGTGAGATATTTAGCATCAAGAATGACGAATAAATTTTACACACTTTAAACAAATCGCAATTGGTACATTTGCGAGAACTCTACAGTGCTCTTATTTTCGAGCATTAGAAAACTCTAACAAGACTCTAAACAAGACACTTCTTATTTCCATACATTAAAGTTTAAGAGATAAGTAAATATAAGAAAGCAGTGTTGTTATAATTATATGCTTTAAAAAAAAAAAAGGCCTAAACACTTTCCTAATTTAGCTGGTGCTTTATGTTTTTTGTACATCTATCTTCTGAGAAGTCTTTCCTAAATCAACTCATTGGGTTTTACAGATAATGATGGGGCACATTTACCCAAAGAGCCACCCACATTTAACATCTTAGGAAAGCAAATATTTTTAAAAGTGTAGGCATATATATATTAGTAGCTCAAGTTCAAGCTGGAAACAAATACAGTAATATTTTATTCTTTCGGTAGCGTAAATAACATCCCCGTCTCCTGCAACGTAGTCAGATGCGCCCCCCTCGCAACAGTATCTGTCGGCTCTAGTAACTCCCTCCCCACACCTAATTAGCCATATCTATTTATACACGTACAGTAGAACGTCGTTGAATTTGGTGTGGAAGAAAGTGAGAAATTTTATTATTGGTACTAACTGTAATACTGTTGTAGAAATTCCCGGTAGGACTCACTTTTTCATATTTATCTCAGCTTTCTCACAGTGAAGTCAGATTTTAGAAATTATAACCAAAAGCCGACAAATAACAATACAAAAACCTTACTACTCTTTGTTGGAAAGTTTTCCGATCATAATTCCTTCCTTAAATTAAATATTTACTAGTTATTTTTGCACTTAAAATTAGTAACTGTAGGATTTTGTAACGGTTTAAAACATACATTGTCCTATCTTTCCTCGATTACGTTTGACCCGTCTGTTAGAAGTGACAAATGCGGTTAGACCGGACAACATTTTTAATAAAATTTATTTTTCTCATCCTTTATAATTTTGTCCCATGGCATGTTGCCTCCCCCGCACTGGGTGTTATATTCTTTCAGAAGGTGCTAAATATCTAACCCAAATGCGCAGACAAAAGTGACATTTGTTAAATAAAAGCGTTTGACTTGCGAGTCAGGTACAACTATTTATTTATACATAAATAATAAATAAATATAAATAAATAGTTGTACCTGACTCCCCAGTCAACCACTTTTACTTAATAATATTCTAATAAATAAGTATAAATAAATAGTTGTACCAGACCCCCAGTCAACAACTTTTACTTAATAATATTCTAATAAATAAGTATAAATAAATAGTTGTACCTGACTCCCCAGTCAACAACTTTTACTTAATAATATTCTAATAAATAAGTATAAATAAATAGTTGTACCTGACTCCCCAGTCAACAACTTTTACTTAATAATATTCTAATAAATAAGTATAAATAAATAGTTGTACCTGACCCCCAGTCAACAACTTTTACTTAATAATATTCTAATAAATAAGTATAAATAAATAGTTGTAGCCTACCTGACCCCCAGTCAACAACTTTTACTTAATAATATTCTAATAAATAAGTATAAATAAATAGTTGTACCTGACTCCGGAGTCAACAACTTTTACTTAATAATATTCTAATAAATAAGTATAAATAAATAGTTGTACCTGACTCCCCAGTCAACAACTTTTACTTAATAATATTCTAATAAATAAGTATAAATAAATAGTTGTACCTGACTCCCCAGTCAACAACTTTTACTTAATAATATTCTAATAAATAAGTATAAATAAATAGTTGTACCTGACCCCCAGTCAACAACTTTTACTTAATAATATTCTAATAAATAAGTATAAATAAATAGTTGTACCTGACTCCCCAGTCAACAACTTTTACTTAATAATATTCTAATAAATAAGTATAAATAAATAGTTGTACCTGACCCCCAGTCACAACTTTTACTTAATAATATTCTAATAAATAAGTATAAATAAATAGTTGTACCTGACCCCCAGTCAACAACTTTTACTTAATAATATTCTAATAAATAAATATAAATAAATAGTTGTACCTGACCCCCAGTCAACAACTTTTACTTAATAATATTCTAATAAATAAGTATAAATAAATAGTTGTACCTGACCCCCAGTCAACAACTTTTACTTAATAATATTCTGTATGGTTATTGACACAAAATTTTGAAGTCGGCGCAGCAATCATGCCTGCTATTTGCTAATCCATTCTATTCCAAACATTTCCGAAACAATCAATTTTTTGATTGACTGATATCCCATGACTAATTTAACGAACCATAGAGTTTTCTCATGAGACAAAAATTCTATGTATTCGATATTATGAGAATATACTGGACGATAATTGATCTTTGTTCTCGGCAAAGCCCATACATTATGTGATTGCATATTTTTCGTTCAGATATACAGACTGCAGACAAATTCAACCTTCTTTGAATGATTTACACGGAATGTGATTACGGTAGATGCTTATAGACGTAATCATTTTGTATCATAGATTTAATAAATTTTTTATACTGTAGCTACAAAATTAGTGAATGTTACGTTCGGAATATCATGTTAAATATGAGTCCAAGTATGAAATTCGGCGTCAGCTTCAAAATTTTGTGGGTAGTAAGCTTATGATAAATTGTGTTTTCGTTACACAAAATTATTTTTACTCTTTAGTAAGTAAAAATTATATTTCGGGTTTTTCTTTGAAGTTGGTTGTTTAAAAAAAATTCATGTATTGAGTTTGTTGCAAAAATAAAAAAAATGCGTAAAGAAGGATAACACCGTTTAAATGAGCTCAAAATAATCAAGTAAATGCAGATTAATGTGCTGATTTCATTAAGATACCGAAGTACTTCTTTGGGAGAGATTGGTATCTTGGAAGAACGATTAGTAGCTGGGTTTGGATATTCCTAGAACACTAGAAACTAATTTAAACCCCCAAGATGAAATTTAAAAGTTAAATGTAATTTTATTCCACACAAGCGCTTAAAGTTAAACATAGGTTATGAAAAATGTAAAAAGTAAATTACATTTAAGTACATATAGCCTACAGGTAGTACTTGTAGGCTAAATTAATTCCAGGTGGAATCCGATTAAGGACACATAAGGATTATCCGTAAAATATAATAACGTCTTAAACACAAAAATTTTCACTAAACACTTTTAAATGTTTATAAACTTGCCTATAGTAGCACTTACTTATGTTTGTTGAGGACGGCCGTTCCGGGAGATGTGTCCCATTGTCAACTCAGACCGTAACTGTTCTCAAGGTTTACGTAGGTTAGGGTGTTAGGGTGTTAGGGTGGGGTGGGATATTATGGTGGTGTTGGTGTATTTTGTGAGTATTAGGAGTTATGATGTTAAAAAGTGCATGCGAGTTGTAATGTAATTGTGTATTGAGTATGTGTGTAGGGTGTAATTTGAAGTGTCTGTATATTTCGAATTGTCCGGTTGTGTAGCGTTGGTTATTTCTGTTTGTTTATGAAGAATTTGTAGGTTAGATGTTATGTCTATGTAGTCATGTTTTGTGGAGTTGAGATGATCGGCGAAGTTTGATTGGTAGTTATTGTTTTTTAGTGATTTTACATGTTCTTGGTAACATGTATAGAAGGACCTTCCTGTCTGGCGTATGAAAAAACTGGGGCACGAACTACAAGTTAGTTTGTAAACTCCAGTGGCGTTGTAAATGTCGTCGATTTTGTTGTTGGGTTTTAATTGTTTATTGAGAGTGTTGTGTGTGGAGTAAGCTCTTTTGTAGTTGTATTTTCGTAGTGTGTTGGTTAGATTGTGGGTTTTGGATGATCTGTATCGTATTGATAAGTATTTTATGGGATTATCCTGTTGTGTGTTTGTATTTGGGTTATTAGATTTATTTTTTAGGCGGTTGTATAATTTGTCAATCATTATTGGGTTGTATCTGTTAGTTTGTGCTATATTTTTTATGGTGTTTAACTCCTGGTAGTGTTCTTTGTCTAACGGTGTTTTAAGCTGGCGATATATCATGGTGTTGTAAGCAGCTAGTTTATGTTGATATGGGTGGTTTGAGGAACTGTTAATGGTCGTATTGATACTAGTGGGTTTTCGGTATATGTTGGATTTATGTGTTTGTTTGTCTGTTCGTTTAATTGTAAGGTCTAGGAAGTTGAGAGAGTTTTGTTGTTCTGTTTCGATGATGTATGTTAGTTTTGGGTGTATGGAATTAAGGTGTTTTAGAAATATGTGTGGTCTGCGTGTGTTACCTTTGTATAATGTTATGATATCGTCGACATATCTGTACCAGTAAATTATGTTATCTGAGTATTTATCGTTGTGTAAAATGTGGTTTTCTTCCATACTTTTGCATGAGTGTTTAGTGTCCATGAGGGGATTTGCGAAGGTGGATTCAATAGTAGTGTGCAGTGCGCTTTTGTGTTCTTTATATCTTTCGGCGAAAGATCTGCCTGTTTGTCCAATATAGAACTTATTGCAGTTGTTACATTTTAGTTTATGGGTTATTGTATGTGTTGGTATTGTTATTAATGTTGTGTCTGATAGCCGTTTGGCTTTTATTTGTTGTTCTGTAAACTACATTGTATCCTGCTTTTTTGAATTGGTGTGCTATTTTATTGTGAGTTTGTTTATGTTTGTGAGGGTGATGAATTTGTTTGTGTTCGTGATTTTGTTGTTTGTGTTGTTGTTACTGTTTTTCTTTGGTATTTTTCTGTGTAGTTTGTGTATTAAATAATTGTCATATCCATTTTTGTGGTCTAAATATTTGATTGTGTTTAGTTCCTCTTTGTAGTTAGTTCTGGATATAGGTATTTTATTTAGTCTGTGTAGTAAATATTTGAATGCTTCATGTTTATGTTGTATTGGGTGGTTCGATGAATTGTGTATTAGAGTGTCTGCCATGGTTGGCTTGCGGTATATGTTGAATTCATGTTTGTTTCGGTTTTTTGTTATGGTGATGTCTAAGAAATTCAATGTTTTATTGTTTTCAAACTCTGCAGTGAACTGGATATGATTGTGTATTTTGTTTATATGTGTTAGGAGTTGTTGGCATTGTCTTATGTTTCCTCGGTATAGTATTATAGCGTCATCTACATATCTGTGCGAATATATTATCTTATCTGCGCGTTTGTTGTTATTTACGATTTTATTCTGTTCTATGTGTTATAGGAATACTTCTGCGAGAATGCTTGAAATCGGCGAACACATTGGTAGGCCTTGTTTCTGTGTGTAATATTTGTTGTTGTGAATGAAGTAGTTCTTTTGAGTAATGGTGTTCAAAATGTGTATGATTTCTTTTGTGGTTTTTTTCTGGAGTGTTGTTAAGTCTTAGATTGTGCCGTAATGTGTTTAGTGTTTCTGTGACTGGGATATTGGTATATAGTTTTATGATGTGAAACGATGCCAGGGTTGAGTTATGAGGGATTGCAATGTTCTTTATTTTGTTTACTAGATCTATTGTGTTCTTTATATTTGTGTGTGTGTGTGTCTGGTTTTATGTACTTTCTAATAGTTCTATCCATATGGCGTGCTAGTTTATTTGCGGGTGATTTTTGGCTCTTGATTATCTGCTTTAAGGTCTTACTGCTTTAAGGTATTTTTTCTGTGTTTTAGATATTACATGTTTAGTTGAATTAATTATGTGTTTAACTGTGTTGTGATATTTGTTTATTGGGTCTTTATTTGTTTCAGAGATGTTGTTTGCCATAATGAATTCATTAATTTTATTGCTTAAATCCTGCGTATGCATAATAAATGTAGTATTACCTTTATCTGCTTTTATGTATTTTAAATCGTGTTCTCTGACTTTTTGTTTTAGTGATTTGGCTGATTTGGATCATGTTGAAGTGCCAGAGCTTCCTTTTACCTTGCCATCTGAAATAGAACGAAAAATAATTCACTATATTAGTAACGTGTAAGAATTTGGCTTTGATTTAACAGTTATATAGCTCAGAAAATTAGCATATGATTTAGCTGCTGCCATTTATAGGGAGGACTTGCTTAATCCAGAAAAAAGTTGCTTGGAAATAGTGGTGGGGAAAATTTAAAAAAAGGTACAACCTTTTTTGAGGGTTCCAGAGAATCTGTCTGCCTATAGAGCATCAATATCTAATCCTACTGTAATAGTGGATTACTTGAGCAGATTGGATAAGTTGTTGACAAATTTGAATATAAAAAATTAACAGGCTCAAATTTGGAATGTAGACGAAACAGGCTTTAGTTATGTTTGCAAGCCAAATAAAATTTGTATGTCAAATTGGCAAAACGTATGTCTATAAAAGAACCTAAACAGAATAGGGACAAACACAAACACTAGTTGGTTGTGCTTGTGCTGATGGTTCTTTCCTTCCACCCTTCATTATTTTGAAGGGTTTAGTGTGGCACGACAGTCTGAAAAGATAACTCTCTTCCAAATTGTCAGACTTATCTTTCACCCAAGGAATGGATTACATGCGAACTCTTTATGGAATGGTTCAGATTCTTCATCGAGTCCATTCCAGGGCAAAGACCAGTAATATTATTGATGGACTCTCATAGTGCACATATTGGTCCAGACATAATTACTTTGGTCAAGGAAAATGCTATTTATCTCTTGACATTTCCTGCCCACACAAGTCACTAGTTACAGCCTCTTGAAGTAGGCATCTACAAACCCTTTAAATCTAATTGAGCCAGCGAGATGAATTTATACATCACTAAGCATCCCTTAGAGAACCCTTCAGAATCACATTTCATGAACTTTTCAACGCCGCATTTCTGAAAGCTTTCTCTCGAGAAAATATAATGGATGCCTTCAAAAAGGCAGGAGTATGTCCATTCAACTGTAGTGCCATCTCACCTGAATCTATAGGACCTAGTAGACTGACAGAAAGGCCATTATTGATAGTAGCCAAAAACAAGAACTATCGTCTCAAAAAACTGTTGACCAACTGTTTCAATTACCAGCAGCTCAAAGAACAACTAATGGCAAAAAACGTCCCGTTAATGTTGCTAAATGTTTAACAACTATGACTGATTTGGTACAAGCTGTACCTTCGTGACAACCAGAATTAGCACAACATTAATCGTCGACAAAAAAAAAAATACAAACGTGGAAGGAAATTTCCAAAATTAACTATGTTTTTACAAAATTATATTTTGTTTTGGGGAATTTTTAAATATATAAAATGCTTTTATCATAAACTAATGTTAAAGTGATTAATATTATGCCTTTGTTTTGACATTTAAAAAATGAGTGAATTATTGGAAGTTTATATTTTAAAATTTTAAAAAATCGAAAATTAATTTTTAAGGGTTTTTTTTCAAAATATATACATTGTAAATAAATACTGCATCAGTTGAACTTACTGCAGCAGTTTAATTAGATGATGCAAATTGTAAACAAAGAGAATGTGAATGCAAACTATTGTAGTCAAAACATGTATTAGTAGACGAATTTTGTATTGATGTACAGTTCAATTCTACTTCAGTAAGCATTCAGTCATACTGGTTGACGTTTTTTAGCCATCTTAGAGGAAGGCATGCATCTTTATACGTTGGATACTGTTGTCCATCCACTTTATGTATATCTAAAAATGACAATGGACTGGTGACATTAAACAGTCACAAATAGAAACACTCAGTTGCCCCTTAGATTTACTGTAAATACTCGAAAACGGTGTATTACTTATTAAATATTAATTATTTAATAAAGTGGTTTACGCTTAGCGGGAATAACTGATTGAGTGGAAACTGATCAATCGTTGAGAGTAGAACATCATTAAAGTACTAATATCGCTTTAAAAAAATAGGAGTTGGTGATAGAAATGTGAAAAATTGAGGTTATATGTTGTAACATTTATAGAATGGGCTATATAATGTTCTTTAAGAATTGGAAAAATAAATTAGAAATAACTCACACAAAATTTAAAAAGAAATTCATTAAAAGATTGGTTAGATTAAATTGAAACTAAATTTAGGTAAAAGTCTAGAAATGTAAACAAGGTATTTGAACTGTAAAATCCATGAGGAAATTTGTTATATCAAATAACCTAACAAATAAATTAAAAACAAGATAATCTAATAATAATAATTATATTTAAACAAAATTGTAAATATTAGTAACATAGGGCATAAGTAATTACTTAAAGGAGAAAGTGAAATACGATTGTAAACAATGAGATTAGAAAGGTTATGTTTGTCTGAATTCAGCTCAAAACACACATTTCGGAATTATTACAAAAGTAAAACGCAAAGACACTTCACACACAAATAATAACAATTAAATAAACACTGGAAGGTTTGTTAAGGATCGGAAAATTGAAACAGTATGTTAACAAAATTAAAACTGGTGAAAACAATCGCGTTATTGCATCAGCTGTAGAAAGAGAAGAAAGTAGGTCAGAGACAGTCGACTCTAGTGGGAAGGAATCGAACTAAATTATAGCAACATGTGTTTTAGAAGAAGGAGAAGCCGCCATATTTTAAACATTGTTAAAAATCAAAAGACGCGTTAGTTGGAGATAGCGTGGGGGACGCTACGAGATCGGACCATGACCAGTCAAAATTTTCCATTGGAAGGAATTCGTCAAAATTATACCGTTTTGTGAAGAAACTTGGCAAGATTAAACAGGGATAAATGAATTGAAAGAGTTAATACAGTGTAAATATAATTTGACGTAACTAAAAAAATATAAGTGTGTTAAAAAGTGAAATTTGAAGAGAACGGAATCTTACGTAAGCGACCTGCAGAATTTCGATATTTGATAAGTTAAGTATATTAGCGCTATAAAAATAAACTTTAGTGGACTTTTAAGATTATCAGGAAGTTTAAAATTGTACATTAGAATATCTTGTGATTAATTAATAGTTAGTAATAAGTACATAATCCAGTTCAAATAATTTCGCCTTTTTGCTTATTCCAAATTAAAGTTTTTCCATCAGGAAAATATTTATTAAGACTAATTTCAAAATTTAATATTGTTTTTCAAAATTTATTTAATTAACAAAAGAATTAAAAAATATAGCCCATGCCTATAAACCCCGAGATAGTAAGAGATCTTAAAATTAGCCTAGGGTATATGAAAATTTGTAACTAAAAATCAAAGAAAGTGAGTTTAGTATATTGTGTTAAAATTTGTTAAGTTTATTTTTGTTCTGTGTATTGTTTAAATGAAATAAAAAATGTTATAATAAAGAATTATGAATTGTTCCGGAGTAGTGTTTTTGTTTTAAAAAGAAATTAAATATCATTATTCAAATAAATATTTAATAGTAAAAACCCCGTTGTTGTGTCGGAAATATATGTTATAATGTATTTTTTAACGTATATGTATATTTTCCTAAATTACAGGAAATTAACTTAAAAATTTTGTCAGAAAAATATTATTTTAATGAAAATAATATTTTTGGGGTGGGCTAACCTTATCACTTGGGGGCATGAACAATCGTTTACGACATATTCTCAGACCTACTGATTATACACACAAAATTTTATAGGAATCGGTTAAGCCTTTTATTAGGATTATATATATATATATATATATATATATATATATATATATATATATATATATATATATATATATATATATTATAACATAATTATAAAACAGACGCAACGGGGTTTTACTATTTTATGAAGATATATTATTTCTATTTAATACCCAAAACCAAAAAACTACTCAAGAACAATTCATTAACATTTATTATTACAATTTCATCTCAACATTAAACAATACATAAAACAAAATTTTACAACTTAACAAGTTTTAACACAATATACTAAAATTCGATTCTTTAAATTTGAGTTACAAGGTTTTTATACCCTTGGCTATTTTAAGATCTCTTGATATCTCGGGGTTTATCGCATGGGCTATATTTTTAGAAATTCTTAGGTTAATTAAATAAATTTTGAACAAACAATATTAAATTTTGAAAATGCAAAAAGGCTAAACTATTTGAACTGGATTATTTCGAACTATTAATTAACTATAAGATATCCTAATATACAAATTTAAACTTCTCTATTATCTTAAAAGTCCACTAAAGTTATTTTATAGCGCTATTACTCAACTTAATAAATATCAAAATTTTGCTGGTCGCTTACGTAAATTCCCGTTCTCTCCAATTAAACAATTCACACACTTAAATCCGTTTTAGTTCTTTCAAATTATATTTTCACTGTATTAACTCTTTCAATTTTCTTATTCCTGTTTAATCTGGCCAAGTTTACTCACAAAACTGTATAATTTAGACGAACTCTTTCCAAAAAAATAGAATTTTGACTGGTCCTGGCAGGTCCGGTCTTGTAGCGTCACCCACGCTAGAATCAACTAAACTCTAACTACGCGTCCTTTTTTTTCTAAAATTGTTTAAAATATGGCCGCCTTTCTTCTCCAAAAAACACATGTTGCCTGTAATCTAGTTTGTTTTCTTTTTCTTCAATAGAATCGATTGTCACACTGACCTACATCTGTTTTACAGCTGACATACCACAAGTTTGTTTAGAATGGCCTTTTAACTTGGTTAAACCTGATTGAAACTTACTGTTTCAATTTCCTATCGTCAACAAACCTTCCAGTGTTTATTTTATTAATATTATTAGTGTGTGAAGTGTCTTTGTGTTTTACTTTTGAAATAGTTCTGAATTGTGTGTGTTTTGCTTGGTCTTTCATAAACATAACCTTTCAATTTTCTTTTGTTTACAAACGTGTTCACTTTCTCCTTCAAGTAATTACTTAGCCCTATGTTCCTACAGTTTACAAATTTGTTTACACATAACTATTATTAGATTATCTTATTTTAATTTATGTGTTAGGTTATTTGATATAACAAATTTCCTAATACATTTTACAGTTCAAATACCTTGTTTACAATTCCTAGGCTTTTACCAGAATTTAGTTTCAATTTTAACCTAACCAATCTTTTAATGAATTTCTTTTTTTTTAAATTTTATGTGGGTTATTTCTAATATATTCTTCCAATTCTTAAATAATATTATATAGCCCCTTCTATAAATGTTACAATATATATATATATATATATATATATATATATATATATATATATATATATATATATATATACCTTTAAAGTACCCAGACAGGATATATTTGGTTATAATTTTATACAACATTACTATATACCTATATTAAAATACTCCTATGACGTATCCTGTAAGGATAGATTTGATTGTAATTTATACTTGTAACCAAACAAATCTACACATGTAAGATAAGAATAGAGATCACGAAACGTCACCTAGAAAAAGATATTACTCTGTGGAAGTAGACGTCTTATTAGTTCTGAAAGTAAATAATTACCTCTTGAAAAATTCTAAGCTGATTTTAATCTGATATTGAATATAGTGACTAATTTAGTTATTCATTTTTAAAATTTCTAATGGGTTTTGTCTAATTATATGTCATTGCCTATGAGAAATGTTTTAAACTTCCGAAGAGTCATGTTTAAAAAGTTCAATGTTATTTTGTTAGGTTAGAATTCCTTTGTTAAGATTATTTTGTTCAGTGTATGCGCCAGGGTTTTCTATTTTACATCATTTGGTTTTGAGCTCATTTTACATCCCAAGAACAAAAATTTCTTTGTTTAATAATAAAATTTACTAGTATCTGGTAATTTTTTTGTAACTATGTGGTAAATCTATCAACTTACTAAGGAGTTAATATTGCTGAATTTTTTTTGTAAGAAATTCAGAAATAACCTGGAATGTTCAAGAAAAAAAATGAATTACCACCAAGGCCAAAACCACCAATTGGCGAACAAATGTTGGAAGATTTAAAAGTAGTTCTTCCAGAAGATCCAGTTTTTTTAGGTAAGTATAGGGTAAAAATGTAGTCCAAATGATATTGGTGTATTAAATTTTTATAAAAAAATTACTTGTTTCAATACGCAAAACACTACTATCAACTTTTTTTCTGCGGAAAATATGGAAAGTTACTTTTATCACATTTTAAATGTTAGTCTGTAATGGCATGTAGGCCTATAGCGTAAACCGGACACGCAGTAGCTACAGCGCACTGCACTACGTCTACATTTGGTTGTAATTTTATACATAACTATATACCTGTATTAAAATGTACCTAAGAAGTATCCAGTCAGGATAGATTTGGTTGTAATTTTGGTAAATATTTAAACTTATTGCCAATGCAGAAAATCTTTACAGTTCCAGAGCTTTTGCTGGATCCATATGACTTGCATTCTGGTGATACCTGCGAAAATATTATCTCAGCAACAGGCTTGTGCCGCCTGATACGACATCTATTACGCATCATAACACTGCACTCTTTTTTGTCTCCAAAACAGATCTAGAATCTTGAATATATCTTTATGTGAAAATGGTTGTTTTCTATTAAAAGGCCAATGCTAAGTATAGAAAAAATTAAAGCCACTTTCTTTGATGAAATAAATCAATATAATGCTAGTAATATACAGATAACACATGTTTCCTTTAGATGTATTTTAAAAATATTAATTAGTTAAGGTATTATACATACTCAGTGTATGTATACTATACTAAACACTATAATTACCTACAATATCATGCACTTTATATAAAACAGATCAGACAATGAATATTTTGTTTGGCATTTCAGAAAGCTCGAGTAATTATGTAGAAGATCATCGGGATTTAAATGAAAGTTTTAAAACCATAAAATCTTATGTAGAAGACAGCAAGAGTTTACAGATCCTTATGACTGAATTACAAGAAAAGAATGAAAGCTTACATATAAGTAATGTGGAACTGCAAAATATGGCTAAGGACATCAGGAATCAAGTTTTAAATGCATTAAAATGAGACTCTTGTAAAATTTATGTATTCAATATTGTATATATTTTTTATGGTTAAAGTTGTTATGTGTTATTGTTTTTGAGTTATAAAGGACATTCTAGAATAAATTACTCTATTTCATAATCATCAGTAATACTTGATTTCCTGTGACTGTGTTGTGACACTCTTGCCTTTTTCAGAACTTCGTTTAATTCCTCCTAATAGTTCATTCTGCTCTCCCTAATATATATATATATATATATATATATATATATATATATATATATATATATATATATATATATATAGATTTTTTGGACTAGGAGACTGACAGACTTACCTTGGTAAGAGTCTTACCAAGACCTTTTTTTTCTTTTTAGCCTTATCTCTTTTCCCCTGACAGACTTATATGAACTATAATCACTCATATGTTCATGGAAACAATATATATATCTTTAATCTGTGCATCTGTGACATCTGATTTCTACTCTACACAATCTGTGATTACAATTTTTTAAAATTTCATTCTCTCATATTTCTTTTTGTGTTTTCTCTTCGATTGACAAAGACCACTGTGTGGTTGAAATATATCATTGTTTAAGGCTTTTATGTGTTTCTATTTCAAGACTACAGAGTGGACTCTTACCAAGGTAAGTCTGTCAGTCTCCTAGTCCAAAAAATCTAAATAATCTTTACCAACCAAAACTAACCTAAATATATATATATATATATATATATATATATATATATATATATATATATATATATATCTTCTTGAATTTTGTAGTCCATTATGTTCGATGAATCTTATTAATCACTTAAACAATAGTTTATGACTATCCGAACTTTAAATTTTTTAAAACTTACCGAGACAGAACGTTTTTGATCACTATGTGCCGATCTTCATCAGTTTCTTCTGTTTGGAGATGTCGGATCAAGCGGTGATGGTTTTAAAGGTAGGTTTTTAAGCATAATTTATTGAATTGTATGTGGGCGTGTATTTTCTTAACCTTTAAAACCGTATTCCTGTATTCTTGGACTGCAGCCTGTCTTGCTGTGTTGAATTTTGTAGTTCATTACATTCGGTGAATCTTATTAATCACCTAAACAATAGTTTATGACTATCCGAACTTTAAATTTTGTAAATTTTTAAAACTTACTGAGACAGAACGTTTTTGATCGCTATGTGCCAATCTTCATCAGTGTCTTCTGCTTGGAGATGTCGGATCAAGCGGTGATGGTTTTAAAGGTAGGTTTTTAGGCATAATTTATTAACCTACACCGCTTGATCCGACATCTCCAAGCAGAAGACAATGATGAAGATCGGCACAAAACATTCTGTCTCAGTAAGTTTTAAAAAATTTACAAAATTTAAAGTTCGGATAGTCATAAACTATTGTTTTAGTGATTAATATATATCTTGTTCAAATATTCAATCGTTATCAAAATACTTTTAATTCATCTACTCAAGTTCAAATACATTTTTCAAAACTTGTAGTGGATGACACGTGTTGTTAATAAAGTTTTTTCAAATAACAGTTCTCAAATTAAATTAAATTAATAACTCTTTTATATAGAAAAACTTTTTACAAAAGGTGCAAGCTATCCCATTTGGCTACAAAAAAAATTAGTAGTAACATATGATTTCATAAAACAGATGATTATGTGTTATAAATGTGTTACGTGGAATAAATGTTCTGCGTAAATGTAATTGATGAAGCCTGGTGCGCACACAGCCTTTCTACTAGAAACTGTTTACTGAAACACTTTAAAGGGGATAATTTGAATGTTCAATTGAAAAATAAGTTGTAAAAATCGTTTCACAAAGTACTTTACCACTCTTGTGGTTGAAAAGGTTTAAAGAGACAAGTGAAGTTATAAATTAGTTAAATTTAATAAAATACATCACTCTTTGTTTTGAGATTGATCTCAACACTTATTTGGAAGGATTTGTAAGATTAAAAAAGATGAAAAAAGTGCAAGAATGAGCCCAAAAAGGCGAGAAAAGAACAAAGGGGAAAACGTGACAGTCACTGTCAGGAGTTGAGTTCCCAGCCGTAAATGGTGAGAGTATTGGGTGGTAGTATGCTCCTTAGTTTGACAGAAATCAATGCGGGATGAATTTCGAGAACTGTACCAAACACGAGTAATTTACCAAAACTTTAATAATTTTTTAGAGGTTAAGTAGTTAATGTCTCTGAATATTGAATAAGACTATTCCAAATATTTGCTTTTGTATTATAACCCACTCCTTATCCAAGGTTAAGAGTTTCTAGATAGTATTAATTAAAATTTAATTCTGACATCACACACACATCGGCATTAGAGGTATTTTTCTTAGAGTTCATGGTTGCTATTGCTCCAGTAATATCAGATTATTATTTAAAATATTAAGGTGATATAGAGAAAATGTGTTAAAAACACTTGAAGAATTTTTGGACAAACAAAACTGGCTACAGGTTATGCTTCATTAAGTTTTTTAATAAAATCATGTGGCCACCATTTCATACTCTGATTTTCCTATACATAACTATGTCTTTTCCTAACTATGTCTTTTCCTCAAAATACAATTTTCAGTCAAAAGGTTACCATTTTGATTTTTTTTGGGTATGGAAAATTGTTACAAGTAGACTCATTAAATTACTTTATAAGTAAATTAATTAGACTTCGAAGACTGCTTATATTTTTATTAATTTACAAGTAGACATATTTGAAAAGATTCATAGTGATCTTTTTAAGTAACACCTTGCTAGCATATTTTGGGGCTTTTATTACCACATCTCTTATTCAGTGTGATAACACTGAAATCTTATACTGAAAATTTAGTTTATGTCCTTGTGTGGTATTTTTAGGTGTTTCCCCCCTTTTAATCACTCTTCAAATATATTTACTTGTCTTAAACTTATTTTTCCTGGTAATCCTTGCATAGAAGGGAATGTTTGAGTTTTTGTTTTCTTCTTTGAATTCATATTATTTTTTGTTTATTTAGCATTTTGTATTTATGGATTAAGGTTACTATTTGACAGTTCTTCCTAAGCCAATCTAATATTAAAAAATGGTCATTTTGGCTACAAATAAGTAAATTAAAAGTAAGAAATAATTCTTATTTCTTTTTAACAAGTGGTAACTATTAGCTTGTTCACCATAAAGAGTAATTACCAGGTCATGTGGAAAGAAGGAGAGGAATATTAGACCATTAGGCCTACCTTAATCTGTTAGTAAGGTTTGTTCAGTTTTAGTTTTTCTGTCTTGTAGTTACATCTGCCTTTAATAAGATATCTATTTCTTGTACTGGCCACTTTAAGAATTTATATATATTTCTTGTACTCGCCTTTTTGAGTGTATATATTTATATTTTATTTTTCATTTATAATTTAATTTTGTATAATTTTTAACTTTTTAGACTTTCATCATAATTATTCAAAAATTAATAAGGATTTGAAGTTCTTAACTGATTCAGCTGACACTGCTTATAAATTGGGACATGTATGTTTTCACTCATTAGTTTCATAAGAGAGTGTTTACTGTGAAACGTATCTGTAGGTATAAACATTATAAGTTTTACTTTTTGGGAAATAAGAAAAATGCAAAGGTAATTTTTTAAACCAATATATTTTTACTATAAGATTATAGTAATTATATAATTAAAATAAGACTACACAATTTTACAAAATTCATTTTATGAATTTTAATTGTTTACTCGGGTGTCTTTAAATTATAAAAGACCAAAGGCACGATTGCTTCAAGACAGTTATATATTATTTTCTGTAAGATTATACAACACTATACCTGTTTTATAACAATACTTAAGCCTATCTATTTTCCAAATGTTTATAATTTTTATTTAAATAAAAATTTCAAATAAATCTTAAAAGCCGATCACACATTACATTTGCAAATGTAGAACTCTAAGTGTATTAAATACTCTCAATTATAACATTACTTCAACATTATGTACACTTAAATTTAAAAGAATTATCATTTTCTTATTAGGACTGAAAAAAATGGAATATAATTTGACCCAAGATCATATAATTTATAGAGTGATTGCATTTATAGTGTTAATATAATTCATAGTTAGTACATATAAAAGACTTTATTATCAAACAAGATGCTCCATCCAGTCATTAATATTGCTTTTATAAATATTAAACTATTTTTATTCCAGTAAAACTAATTTTTCACTGTAAGTAAAAATAAGTAGCAAAGAATAATCGAAAATGAAGACACAAATAATGTTGCTATATCAAAAACAAGAAATGTCGCTTATTCTTACTTTTTTCAAAAAAAAAAATTTTTGAGTCACTTAAATGAAACAAAACAACAATGAATTTTACCAAACGTTTACAGTTATAACTGGGTTGGTTATGATTTGTTAGAACATCTTTTCATTATTATAAATACATGTAAAATAAAATAATGTAGTTTTTATTAACATTTTTATTAATTTAATATTATTATATAGGAATTTATAGAAATTAAAATCATATTTTTTAAAACAGGAAATGTTTGTAAAATTATGGAACAATATTATTCTACAAATGAAGGCACAAAATATATTTCAGTTTGTTTCACTTACAACTATAATTACACATTAAAATGGTCTTTGTGTTTTAACCAGAATATTGTAAAATATAATTACTTTACTTAATCTACGGTAACAGCCAAATTGACACTACTACAGTGGTGGCTGCTGATTTACATTTCAGTGATGCACAAGTTCTACATTTAAAAATTCTACAATTAAAAATATTTGAAGTATTTCAAACATTTTAATAAATTCCGTTCATTATGTATTGAAAACGAGAAATTTTATTATTTTTAGTTGGAAAGTTCCAGTATAAATATTAATATTACAAAAAAAAAAAAAGAAAAATGGTTGGAAGGAAGAGGTTATTTTGAATGTTAAGTGATAATCACATTCTTGTTATCCTCATACTGAAGGTTAGCTCAACTTGAAGTTCCCTGCAGCAGTGTAATAGCTATTTAGTTATTGCTAGGCTATTGAATCAGTGATTGGAAATAATATATTAAAAGAGATCGGAAAAGTGACCATGAATATACTGGTTCTTAATTTTAATAATTCTTTAATTTTGTGAGTGATAAGTTTGGAACTGAAATTACTTTGTGTGAAAAGTTTGGTGAAACACCTTAAAAATTGTTTTCTAAGTTAAGAGTAAGAAAATTATTTTGCAGTTAACTCATGAAATCTGCCACAAGAATAGAACTGTTCCTCTAATAATTATAATAAAACCTCAGTTCACACATTATCCATGCTGAACATTATTTTACAGATATTCTGAGATTTTTCATGACAATAATGTTGAACTTTTAAAATTCCTCTCAAAACCCATATAGTATTAAAATTCAATATACAAAAAAAATATTTTGAAAAATTTCCGGAAGTGGAAAACTAATTATATAGTTTTTATGCACTTACTGACTATAGCAAGTAGTAGCTAACTGGCAAAGGTTGATCATTTTGCTCCACATTGAAATTAATTTTTTCTAATAATCACCACAAACTTAATCTTATACACTCTAAGTAATAAAATTCTGTTGTTACGAATTGATAACAATAAATTGTTAAAATAGCAAAGTGTGCTTTTAAGTAAATGAAAAAAGCATATAAAGAAATTTAGTTACAAAATTTACTTAGAACTTTTATTGATTTCTTATATATGTTCTTAATTTTTACAAGTATTAATGTTGCATTTATGTGTTTCATAAGACTTTTGAGTTAATTTTTAGGCAGGAACATCCTTCTATTATTCACCGATTTAATTTCATGTGAGCTTTTCCATATTACAAAATGCAACACCTTAGATCAAATTATATCAGCCACCACTGCACTATTATAACCATATGAGTAAAATGATCAGGCTCTAATACTAAATAAATAAGAACATAATCCTAGTGGATGGAATGTTATATATTATCACTCATTGGATCTTCATGCTTCCGATGCACATTTCAAGTTTGTCCGGATGCAGTAAAAATTCAATAAACTTAGTAAATCTTTAAGCACTTGAAGAATTTAATGAGAAACAGCATAGTAGATAACTCTTCTTAACTCTCATTTATGATTAACAGGTAATGTAGATAAATTGTTTATAATAAAGTACTAAAAAATCTAAATGAATAACCAAATTTCTTACTTTAACATCGTTATATAATATAGTCAAAGAAACTCAACAATTCTTCTTAAAATATTGACCATATTAAGATTAACTTTTAATCAGAATTCAGTAACAAAGGTTTTCTGAATATATTATTTTAACATAAACTTTTGTATGTGACTATTTTCCAAAATGAAAACTTTAAAACCTTTAATCCAAGTAACTGTGACTGGTTAATGAATGTGTAAAAATGTATACTGAAACCCTTATTATTTATATATTTTACAATTATATTAGATTATAATTAATTATTGCATAGCTGAATAAATACTTTTGAAATTGTTGCGTTTCGAAATAATCATTTCATTGATGAAGCCAACCCGCTACTCAGCTACATTGAAATGATTATTTCAAAACACGTCAGCAAGCAAGTTAAAAAGTATTCACTCAGTTATACAAAATTTATAATTTAATTAGTGAATTCAAGATAATTACAACAAGCAACTTTGATTATATGAGCCAGTTTGTGTTTTGGTCACTTAAAAAATTTAATGTTTTATAACTTATTTTGTACAAATTATCACATTTAATTATAAACAATTCATGTTTATCATTAAAAAGAAGTATATAAGCCGTACACAAAATACTCCTAAACATTTTATGATTACTTACACTTTTAAAATGTTTTAAACTTGCCTATAGTATCACTTACTTAGCTTGTTGAGGACGGCCGTTTCGGGAGATGTGTCCCTTTGTCAACTCAGACCGTTACGGTCCGAGTTGACAAAGGGACACATCTCCCAAAATGGCCGTCCTCAACAAGCTAAGTAAGTGCTACTATAGGCAAGTTTATAACATTCTAAAAGTGTAAGTGATTACTAGTAACTCACGCGAAGATGGAATCAACAAATGTTGATTTTATGATTGTCTGAGAAATACTCTTTCAAATGTTTATGACAAATAAAAAGAGGTTAAATAATGAAATTGCCTGCATCTGTTCAAGTGATTAAATTGACATAAAATATAAGCCAATTAATTTTTTTTATTAAAATCTAAGTTATTTATATTTTCAAAAAAAAGTTAGTAACAACAGAAATTTAAACCAATATAGTTTTAAGCTTTAGCAGCAGTAATACTGGTAGTTTTAAAAAGGAAGTTGCTCATTTAAATAAAATGTTGCTTTTATGTAGAAGTTGAGTAGCCATTTATCGATGCGCTTTTTGTTATATATCTGTAACCAATCACTTTTAGTTGTTGTATGCTATTTCAAGCTTTGGTGTACTCATTTTATCAATTTTCAACAATGGGCATAACAACACATAAGGTAATATATACGTAACTGCCAAGTTATCTACAAAATATTTTAAAATAAATACTTAGAACTAGAATATTCATAAATGAAACTGATGTATTTTAACGTAGGCAAAAGTAAAATCATAATTATTAACTTTAAAAACGTTTGGGTATTATGTGTTATACTATGTCTGTCTAGTTTATGCATTATATGATATCCCAACTATTAAATTTAATTAATCTTCCAAAGGTAGCATTGATTCTAAAACAAGAATGGTCACTCACTGATATTTGCTTTGAGTTATAAAAACTTTTATTCAGAAATTTTGCTCAATTATTTATGTATTTTTAGTACAATCTACACCACAACCATATCCTACACTTTTAATTATGCATAATGTGTTGTAATATTTATTTAATTTGATGTAATATTTAAAAAGATTAAAATTTTTAGTGAATTGTACATACAAAACCATCACCATACATAATACTGTTTTATTTAGAACAATTATTTTTATCTTATTTATATAAGTGTTTGTATCCATAATAATATACAGCAATAAAGTCATTACTTAGTAAAATGCTTCAAACATCAATAGTGGTGATTCCAGCTAACATGTCTTCTTTCTATTTAATCATTGTTCAGGTACATAAATGCAAATATTGAACAGTTACATTTAATTATAACACTATACTGATTACCAAACTATTCATAGAAAAATTATTAAAAAACAAACTAAATTAAAAGTTAATAAATCAAGCACATTATAACACTAAAAAAAGTCTTACATAGTCAGTTTTATATCTCGTAGTAGGTTGCACATGGACTATAGTAATACTCTACACCCCTACGCTGTTTCAACTTAGACTGAATATAACCAAACTATAAAGAATGAAATTGTGGTGAGGGAGTCTTAGAATAATACTTGCCAAGTATCTTGTTAAAAAAAAGTATCTTGTTTAGTGATAAAAGCATTACTGTTACAGCAATATATGACTCCGGTAAAAGCTTTGTTATGCTACCCCTGGAAGACTAATATTCAGAATTTCCATCAATCAGATTCCAGTGTACAAAATAATCAACTTGGTGCAATAAGCACATAAAATTTGTAGGTAAATATTTATAATTAAAGTTTTAAAAGACTTATAATCCTTGTTTTGAACATCACTTAAAAAACTCAAGTTGCATTTAAATTTCTGCACTTAAATAAGAGGTTTTATTTTTTATTTTATCCCTTGTTTTTTATAAAATATTGTAATAGGGTTATTGTCATTGAAGTGAACTATTTCGGAAGATGAATCCATATTGAAAAATAAAAAAAATTGTTTATATAAACATAGGTCAAAATTACTTATCATTTCCTGGACTAACTTTTTGATTTTGTTTAGATTTCAGCGTTTTCATGAAATAAATTCTTAAAGAGGAAATTATTTTTATAAATAAATGTTTTATAGAGAGAATTATGGGGAATATCCTGAATAAAAATGCAATAAATTATTATGAGTAATATGAAAGTAATAAGATGTACGTTTAAAAAAGTATAAATTCAAATAGTTTTTAATTTTCCTACGTTACATAAATTTGTAAGGTTGAAGTTGGTAATGCTAAAATAAGTAAACTCTAAAGTTTAGGAATATTTGAGATATGAATTTACACCATATTTGTTCCATGTATGTTATGGAACAAACAATAATATTTAATTGTAGAAAATTTTTTTTAATACTAGTATAGGAGTGTAAAATATTTTAAAAAGTTTCCGTATTTACTACTTTATGGATTTCATTAACAATATTCAACATGTTCAAGATCTTACCCAAAATAATTCTTTTAGGATCTACATGTAGATAAAATATACATAAGAGTGAATAAATAAGTAAATTTTCATAAATTCATGTGCATGTTTTTAAAGCTTATATAGTTTTAAAATCCTCTATTCACCACAGTAGCACATAATTGAAGTATTTTTTAAATGGCATTTCAATATTTAAAACAAAAATTACACATTTTACTTGAAGTGAAACAGTTTTTATACATCAGTTTCTGTGTATTATCTAAATTACTGCTTCTTGAACTACACTTTTAAGCAGGTTTGCCATTAACATAATTTCTTTTACTATTTTTTAAAGTGCCTTTATAGCCACAAAACTATACCAAACACCATATTTTGTGTGTAATGCATAAGAAATCTTTAAATTACAAATTTTAATTTAACACTGGATTTATAAACAATATACTTTTTCTGCTACCGAACTTTAATTTTTGTTAACTCCTAATAAGAAGTTCAAAACGCATACACTCAGAAAATTTAAAAAAACCCAACATTTTCATAATAAAATATTAAACAAATAATTTTTATTTCACTATACTACATTATGTGGGTGGTTTATTCCAATTTTTTTACTAATGTTGTGTTTCTTGCTTTTTATGTAATATTGCCTATACTTTATAACTACGATTGTTTTTTGCCATTTAAAATATAAAAATATATGATTCTAAAATCTAAATAAAATATCCGACAAATTTATACTTGAAACATGAGTTAGAAGACTACTAACTAACATTAGTGCTCACAAATTGATGCTTATTTTAAAAGGTAAAATTGATTTCGAATTGTGAATTTTGTGCATAAGCGCCAAAACCCCAGCAAACATCTATAGGCAGAAAAATCAGTTTAAACACATAAATTACAGGCAGTAACATGTTATTAGTTAGAAAAATAATGTAAATCACAATAACATATTTATATTTAAAACGAAATTCTGAAATAATCTGATCAATAACTATTCGAATTTACCAACTGTCCAATATCCTTTAGTTAGGATAATTGTCATGCATTAATGGTAAATATAACTTGACTGTAACTCATAATTCATCAGATATACAGTAAATCAATTATTGCTAGAAGAAAGTAGGCCTACAGTGTAAACCTGCCTACATAAATCATGATCACTTGTAACATTTTGAGCAAATGTTTCTTGAAATTTTTGGTCTTATATTTTTATATTAATTTCCATATAATAGGTTATTAGTTAATACATCTCAACAGTTAACTAACACAAAGTTACAAGTAAAGTACGGAAGAATTATTCAATATACTTTGAACTGGGACTTGTAAAAAAAAAAAAATAATAATAAAAGAATACATGGAGTTTTGAGTAATCAATATTACGGTAATAAACAATTGCAAAGAATAAGTTTAGTTTGATTTGTCCCAAACTGCATAAGTGTGGAACTCAATTTTCATAAATTCCATAAATATTAAATATTGGAACAAAATTTGAATTTTATCTACCAATAAATAACAGTTTAGTGGTTAAATATTATGTGATTATTTAATTTAGAGCACGTTTTATATTTTCCAAACATTTAATAAATTACAGGGCAAAACAAAAATCTCTGAATTTTCTAAATAGCAGCTCTAACTCAATAATAGTAAAGCTTGAGAAAAATTGTTCCTTTGACAAATTTCAGACAAAATTATACTTTTACTCAAACACAAATATTTCATTTTAATAAAATTTTATCATTTTTGTAATTGGCAATCGGTTATTTAGCTCAAAAAGTAAATTATTTAGAAAATATTGTTATTAATCAATATACAGCAAATTTAAAAATCCTATCTCCATAAAATTAGAATAAATAGGATGACAATTACTTATAGAATTGAAAAAACAAAAGTTCATTTTGTTTAACTCCATTTCTACAGAATATTTTCTGTTATAATGAAAATAATTTTGTAAATTTACATTTTTGATGAATTTTCTGATGTGATTCCATTTCAGTTATAACATATAATAAAAAAATGTCAAGTTCTTTTTTAGTAAGCATTTAATATATCAATATCTTATTTGTAACTTGCAGTTTTTGAGTTTATCTTGAGGTTTTTTACTGTAAATTACTGTTTTTGGTGTCACTTGACAGACTCACACCAATACAACACAGTTGAGGAACAGCTTTGTCCGTGACTCACAGCATTGAATAATGCACTGTTCTAATGTGAAACGTGTCTGCTGAAAAATATCAGTAAGTAGTGTTTTTTTTGCCAAGAGACACCAAAAGCAGTTATCTTATTTGTGTTATTATTTTTTTGTACCCCTTTCAAGTTTTTGGTTTATCAAATCTTTGTCCTAGAGTTGTTAAAGATGTTAAATGTTTGCTTCTCTACAACTGAGAGTTTAAACACCTTCTTAATTGAAAAAAAACATAAATGAAAAAGTGAAAAAGATCATAAATAAGCAAGTGAAGAAAGCCATGCATAAAACCTTAGTTTATATAGCATAAAAATAGCTAGACAGAAATTTAAACTTTTCCTAACCAATGTGCTAAACATTGTTCTTTTGTAGGTGAACTTGGAGAACTAAAGTATAAGGCTATACATTATTATTACGTTATAATTTTGGTTGAAGTTTTACTATTTATAGCTTTTGAAAATGGTTTATTGTAGTGTGCATCATTTATTACAATGAAATCATATAATATTTTATCATTTTTCATCCTAAACTTGAGCTACTGTCTAACAATTATATACTTTCAAGTATATAAAGTAGTATATTTCTACATTAACTAATTTTTAAAATAATTATGGTTGCAAAAAAAATATTCAAAACAGTTACATTAATTATGAAAAGGTAACACTGGAGGCAAGAAATGGATTTACCCAACAGAATATATTTTGTAGAAATTTTGTAAGGAATTTACTTGAATATATATTTTGTGAAGATAATATATTTGTAAGTAACATACTAGAGAATATTCAAATATAAATATTTATAAATACAATAATATAGAATTTAGAAATAAAAATACTAAATTCTTTAATGCACAAATCAATTATGCTTTTGGTAATCATTGTTTTCCCTTGAAAAAAATTAAATCAATGCACATATCTTAAACAATTTAAAATATTATTTATTGCTAAAAACTTCTATACTAATATGAAAATTACCTATTACAATGTATTTTATGCCTGAAAAAAATATTATGAAATTTTAAAATTGTTAAATTACCTGTCTAACAACTTCCATTACAAATCATTTATTTTAAACAAATTTAGATTATGGAAGTCTAAAAAGAACTAATAGATCAATGTTTTTACTGAACTTCAGGAATTATTCTAACAAAATTTTTGTTTCCAAGCAGGCAAATATTTCTGTTACTCTATAAACCATTGTTACTTAATTAATATTCATATTGAAGGTATGGCAGACAACATTTTCCAATATTTCAATCAGAACACACACCTGTAGTAGATATGGTATCAAATATGATTTGAAGTATAGTTGAACATATATTAAATAATCACTTAAGCTATCATGATGGTCATATCTGATCAGGATTTAATGATGGATGTGTGCCACACCCTGCACAATTCCCTTGTACTTGGAAAATTTCCTTGTACTAATATTTTCGATTATTTTTTTCTCTTGGGGATTTTAAATCTCTTATATAAGTGAATTATCCACAAATGTAAGTAAATATATGGAAATTAGGCATCGGTCATATCTGACTGGTATTAAATTTTTTACTGATATTTATTACTTAACCGTTTCACAAACCTTTATTAGCCAATGAAAATCAAAACACAGGGTAAGGAAATATTGAGATGTGTTACTAGAAAGCAGTACAACTCAGAGCCTGCTATGAAGTAGAGAATTTAGAGAAAGTTGACAAATTTGTGACCAGTGATTTGAGAAGCCCTCGTGGCAAAGTTGGTTCCAAGAAACTAAAAAATAATATCTGAAAAATTTTACAAAATAGACTTTCGTCTTCTGTATTACAAACAAATTTCTTGTTATAGGTTTTTATTTCATGGAAAATGATAATATAATCTTTGTTTTTTTTAACCAACTTATTTTGTAGAACAGTATAAATATTTTCCCTCCATATAATGTTTATAGTAACTTTTTAACTCTCAAACGTAATTAATATTAGTAAACTTCATTTTAGGCTAGAACAAAAAACAATATTAAGAAGTATCATAGGAGTAATGTTAAATATAGTTGCCATTATTAGCACTATGGCAAAAAATTCTATGTATTGTCTTTCAGTTTATTAACTCCAGCTATAAGCATAGAGTGCTATCAATCATTCTATAAAAAGCAGTATTATTGAAGTGTAGCTTAATTGCACACTGCTAGGTTACAGCACTGAGTATAAAAACAAAATCTAAGAAGGACTTACATTTGAGAAGTGTCAGACAGTTAAGGCCGACACTGTACCTGACAAGGGGTTTATATGCCAGTCAGATATAAGCCCCATGTCAATTATCTGAGAAACCTCTTGGCAGCTAACTTGTTTAAAAAATGGAATTTTTTATAAAAACCTAATATCATCTTTGACAGTTTACGCTTTAACTGTAGCATCTTCACTGTAAGCTTGAAATAAAGGACCTAATTCACAGAAGTCTATTTTATTGAATCAAATTAAATGTTTTATAATGTTTATAGAAATAAAAAAAATCATTCAAACTTGACCAAAATATGAACACTTTATTTATATTTTATAGGTAAAGAACAATTAAAAGAGGATTTTTAACTTTCAAAAATTTTCTCTAAAATAAATAAGAAAGGATTTGCAAAACTTTGAAATATCAATTTCTGGAGTAAGTTTTCTGCTAATGAAAAACTCGTTTTTAACTGAACTGTAAACAAATGTAGATTGTTAAAACAAATTGCTCAAATTTATTATTAAATTTACTTAATTAAATTAAGTAGTTTCATTAATTACTTATCATCTGTGAATGAGACTGCTTCAATTAAAAATTAGATAAGGAAACAATTTTATAATACCTCTTTAAGGAAAAATTAATTTTGGAGATATACGTTTTAAATTTGTAATATGATATTTACTGAGAAATTTTAAAAACAACTTACATATTTATTAATTTAACATGACAAACAGTCACTAATTACTGATATTTTTCAGCAGACGCATTTCACACTTGGTCAGTGCATTGTTCAATGCTGCATGTCATGGATAAGACTACCCACTCAGGTTGTATTACTGTGAATCAGTGTTTTGATTGTCTGTGATGTATTATTGTTCTGATTGTAGTTTTTTTTAAAATTATGTATTGGTATATAGTGTTTATTACTAGTGTCTGTTTATTGCTTAGTATGTGTTATTAATTTTTGTGTAAATATTTCAAATTATTCTGTTGTTTAATTTATTGATGAAATATAGAATTTCTAGGGTTTGACAATGTTTCTTTACGTGTATAGAGTATATTGTGTAAGTTTGGCAAAATTTTATTTAGGTCGTGTGTTTTTGATGACTTTTATTTGTTTCTTGTATCTTGTGGCGAAGTTTCTCCCTCTCCTATGTAACTATTTGAGGTAATAGGAAGAAAGTAAATAAAGTTTCTTCCACCCATATGCAACTTCATAACAAAATAAAAACAATCAACCTAAATAAAATTTTGCTATAAATATACAAAACACTATACACATAAACCAAAAATATCACAAACCTAGAAATTTTAGACTTTATCAATAAAAGAAATCAACTGGACACAACAGAAAATTTCAAACTATAGAAAAACACCACAAAAACAAACAAAACGATAAAACACTCTCAAAGTACATCCAGAACTCTTAAATTTTCATTTTAAACTATAAAAAGTAACCAGGATGCACTAATTATATACATTCATTATACCAACACAGTAAAAAAAAACTAATAGAATTACAATTGCAAATTCATCGTTGTTCACTTATCTAAGCCTAAGTAGAACCAGTGTGCCATTTATTTTTGCATCCCAGTCCAATGTCATTTCACATATATTTCTCATGAAGAAATATAATTAATTATAATAACACAGTTAAGATTTTAACCAGAAAAGGAAAGATATTAATAATATGTCCTCATGCTATGAAACACCATAACAGAAGTGCATTGCTTTTAATATAATGGAAAAAGATAGAATTTATATTGTGCAAAGTATGTTGTGATATTTATATTCATAGATTTTATAATGAAGAACAGTAAAATATAACCATTTTAAGATGTAAAGAAGATTAATGAACGTAGTGACAAGACATGTCAATAATGCAGTGCCAATAATACATAAAACTTCTGCAATCCCCTGTGATGTTTGTAAAAATAAAACTTTATATTTACAAAGCTTACCATAAATTAGCAAGAGAGCGCATAAATTGCAGCATGATAAGGCATTACTTCACCTAAACACAACAAACCAAAGCATAGCAAAAATATGAATTAAAAATGCTAAGTTCTTAAGAAAAGATTTTAAGCTCCATTATATGGTAAGTCCATCCATCTACTTGAATAATGATTGATAATTAGATATTACAGTAGCAATAAATATTTTGTTATCATTTAAATGGAAAAAGTGAAATTGTTTCAAAATAACCATTGCTTTAATATTTTGGCCATCACTGAAAACCACAATGAACAGGCATTATTTACGCATTAAAAAACCTGAAGCAAATGATACGGTTCTCAATAGGGTAGGTTTTCAATTATCCAAACACATTATTGTTAATTTTAATTTCTTTTGAAAATATTTAATACAAATTTATTTTATTAAATACTTTGTTTTTCCAAAAAAAAAAGAAATATAGACTTTATGCATTTCTTTGTGTAATAATCATGTACTTAACAAGTAATTTGAAATTTTTGTTTGTAAAGTAAATTCCTACTTAAATCAACAAAGACAAATTTTATTTTAGTTTTTTAAAATTTTATAATTACAATTCATATAAATATGTATATACGTATGTCAGAATAACAATATTAGGTGGTAAAATAGAAAACAAATTTCCTTGCAATTTTCTATTATCCTTTGAGTGTATTGTGTTACACTATTATTTTTGTTTGCTACTATTTATAAGCTTTTTTTTCCGTCGCTTGAATTGTGTTGTAGTTTCTTTTTTCTTTTTGCATTATCCGTGTGTTAAGCAACTGTTATCCATGTGTATGATACTGTTAAACCAGTCTGCTTATTTTATTCTTTTCATTCATTTTTAATTCTAGAGCATTATTTATAAAATTGTATGGTAACCACGGCAAAAATTTAAGGTTGTGCAATAGAGATTTTGATGACAACCCAATGGGGGACAGTATCCATATACATCTTTGAGAAGTACATTTATAGCTATGGGAAAGTTGGCTTATTGCCAAAGCGCTAGACTTCGAACATGAAGATGCTAAGTTTGAATCCGATTTAATCACCCAAATTGTTATAACTTAATTATTGAATAAATATTTGAAAAAATTGTATTAACATCAATTGTCATCCACTATAGGTAAAAGAAATGTATTTGAACTTGATTGGATGAATAAAAACATATTTTATTAACGATTGAAAATTTGTACTATATATATATATATATATATATATATATATATATATATATATATATATATATATATATTAGGAGAGTGTGAGCTAATAGAAGGAATTTAGTATATGTACTGCCAAAGCAAGTACATCTAATAGAAGGAATTAAAAAATAGTGAGATTAATAAGGTAGGTCTAGAAACACTGTTTGAGTTTAAACTTGATAATAATTATCTTAATACAGTAGAACCTCATGAAAACAGAATAATTAGGAAAAGATTATCCGTTTTAATGGATATCCATTGTAAAACAAAAATTCATCTTAAAATGTTTGTAAAAAATAAACTCATTAAAATCATGTGACAGTTTTATTTTTATCGACTGAAAATTGGTTAACACATTCACTGTGGCTACTGTAACATAAAAGTCAATGACAGTGTTGAAACATTTTTTTTGTACTTAAAGTTAGTAGGTCTTCAGATAAATGTTACAAGCATTTTGAGGTCAGGACTATGTATCTGGAATTGTTTTGTAATCAGTGGCCTGGCTTTAGTTCTACATTCCTTAAGTGTTGTTAAAACCTCTATGGGTCAGACTACCACCTAACAATAACATGAGGTTAAGTTGGTCTGTAGTAATATTTTTGTGCCTTATTGTAACAATTATAACTTTTTTTTTTAAGTGTAAATTAGAGCTGATTCAGCTATGAAGTTTAGTTTTCTAAAAAAAAAAAACAAAATTTGTTGATCAAAGAATAAAGTAAGGTCAAGTGACTACCTAGCCCTATGAGACGATGGCCAGGCTAAATGAATTATAACATTACAAACATTAGTGAGTTATTCAAGTATGACTGCTGTTGAACAAGCAAAGAGCTTGATGATTTTTCTTAACTCTGGAGGTTACAATTAATTTTAAACGGTGAATTGCAGCAAACCTTTAGTTCATGTGGTAACAAACAAAAACTAAATCAACAGAACATATGTCATAAATAAACAGTTATAAATAAAAAAAATTCAAAACTTTTTTTTGGTTTAAACTTTTTTATTGACAGTAAGAATCCACGCCTAATGTATAAAAAAGTGAGACAAAGTTAAACATAAAATTTACTTGTTAAACTATGGTATTTACTATGTTGAATGATGATTAAAGGACAAGATACAGTAAAGATGATTGTACAATGGTGAAACTGAGAGACTAAACAAGACTCAAGCCAATGGAACGGAGCACTTCACTTGTTCCAAGAAGCCAAACATGTGCAATGTAATATAAAATCAATCTTGTTATATTTTTTAATAAAATTGTTCCTCATCCAAATGCATGTAGTAAACACGTGAGAATTTACAATTTTTTTTTGAGTATTGGAATTTAATAGGGTTGAATGAGAAACAGTTTAATAATTAGGAAGTGGTGAAGGTTTTTAAAGACATCACATCTGAATGAGTTCCAGGATTGTTTTTAGAACTTTACTAATTGTTTAAGGAAAGCATAATACTTTGTGATAAAAATTTGTGAATGAGTAGAAATAGTTATAACATTTTGAAGTTATAATTATAGATGAACTTTTCCAAAGTTATAATAATACACGTATATTATTGTTATTTTTGATGTACAAAATACAGTAAAACCTCTCATAACTAGATCAATGTGGTGACAGCCTGATCCAGATATTGAAAAATCCGGATATGGGAAGTGTTACACAAGTGATGTACGTTTGTAGTACAAAATCGAAACCACTCCAATTGGAAGTAGATGTTTGATTGTTTTAAGCAAATAAGTTACACTTATAGAAGATTGTAATTATATTTTAATAGCAATATAGAGCTGTAGGTACAATTTAGTTACATGCCTTTTTATGTACAGTTCCTTAACCCATTGCAGCTTTTTGGGGTCACCCAGTCACGACAATTTATTAGTAGCGGGTATAAAGACCAGTCTGGCTAATCATGAATGTTGTCATTGTTTGATTGAATTGTTTGCTTCAAGAGAGTTTGTTTTCTGATATGCCACGCACAAAACTAGACATCTATGCTTTTTCGGCTCTCGAAACTTACAGCTTAAATAAAGATATTTATGGTCCATTGACTTTCTGTCAGACATAATAGATAAGGATACTCAAACACAACTGATTAAGTTGGGTAATACAACAATCTGTAGAACACTATTGAACTGGCCTGATGTCAAAGAATCTTGTGGAATAAGACACAGACTTTTTTTATAAGGACGTCCTTTTACTTTTTTTTACGTATTAGTAGCGGGTATAAAGACCAGTCCGGCTAATCATGAATGTCGTCATTGTTTGACTGATTTGTTTGCTTCAAGAAAGTTTATTTTCTGATATGTCATGCACAATACTAAACATCTGTGCATTCTAAGGGTTATTTATCGGCTCTCGAAACTTACAGCTTAAATAAACATATTTATGGCTCATTGACTTTCTGTCAGACATAACAGATAAGGATACTCAAACACAACTGATTAAGTTGGGTAATACAACAATCTGTAGAAAACTATTGAACTGGCTTGATGTCAAAGAGTCTTGTGGAATAAGACACAGACTTTTTTTTATAAGGACGTTCTTTTACGTTATTTTTTAACGTCCGGATATGAGAGGTTTTGATGTATTTCTATATTTTCTAATAGAAATAACTTTAGATGTACCTCTCATTTACATTTTACCATGCAGAAAATAATTTATCATATTTGAAAGATATTATGTAACTGTATCTTTTTTTGTTGTTAATTGAAGTTAAAACACATTTTAAGAATATCAATAATCCAATAAATCTTTGCCATCCAAAGAGATTTAGGTTTATCCTTTTGAAGTTGGCTGTTGTATAAAAAAGCCATATAACATGATTAAAGTTTGAACTGCTTTTTTTATTTGTGAGTATTCATTTGTGACACATGTTGATTTTTACACTATGAAGCAAAGTTGATATCATTTTGCTTAAATGTTTTCCCAACTAAAGCAAGTTATTTTTCGAAATAAAATATAATTAAATATCGAAATCTTGTTGCTGTTCATGACAAGCTGGTTGTTAATTACTTATTACACTTTTGATACTTGTGAACAGACTATTTGTTAACTAAAAGTTGTTAAAATGTTAACTTATACTCGGAGGAAACGTTTTTGTCTTATGACTTCCTCAGCCTCATATTTTTTGCCGCTAGGAATGCTTCCTCGGTACCATTTTTTTGAAAGTTAGAAGTGATGTGATCGAAGAATATGTGTGATCTGTGCCGTGTTTGTTCATTTAGGATGTCATTTTTATGTGTGTTGCTATGTCTATATATTTCATACTGTTCTAGTGTGTTTAAATTAAACACACTAGAACAGTATGAAATATATAGACATAGCAATACACATACAAATGACATCCTAAATGAACAAACACGGCACAGATTACACATCACTTCTAACTTTAAAACAAAATGTTACCGAGGAAGCACAACTGCAGCAATTCTAGGGGCAAAAATACGAGGCTGAAAACGTCGTAAGACGAAAACGTTTCCTCCGAGTGTAAGTTAACAATTTAACAACTTTTAGTTAACAAATAGTCTGGTCGCAAGTAATAGCAAAAGTGTAATAAGGAGAATATAATTGTAAAGTGAATACTCATATAGTTACATGTTTGAAATATTATTAGTCTGTGAAAAATCATGAGCTACATAATAACACATACTTGAATTATTTCCAATAATTTTAATTATAAACTGAAGATTTCAGGTTTCACTGCAAGTACCAGTAATACAATTATACAGCCTCCAAAGTATAACGTGTATAATTATAACAAAGTATGACCAAATAATAACCCTTATTACATTTTAAATGAAGTTACTAGTAAAGCTATAAAATATTAACATAGTAATGCTAAAAATGCAGTTCACAAATCCTTGCAAATACAAATATGTAATTAGGGATTTGTAAATATAATTATTAATCTTTGTTTTCAATTACTGATTACAATATCTAGAAAAACCTGCTTTGTAAAAATATAATTTTAGAAAAACTGATGTTTTGAAAAATTACCATAAATTTAGATTTTGCACTTTAATTAGTATAAGAAAAATTAATTAAATTATAACAGATTACATAATTAATTACAAAATCATTATTTTTTTAATATATCAAGCAAAACAATATCTAATCTAATGGTGTAACACATACATGCAAAGCAAAACTAAGTATGCCTATTTTATCTTGTGTTCAAAAATTTATGTATAGATTAAATACTAAATCCTTGGTAAGTCCGAATTTTAATTTTTAAGAAATCAGTACGTTTTTGTTTCACCTTCATTAAAATCTGTGAAAAGGCCTCGGATGAGCAATACAAGTAACTCTTTTCATATTTCCTTATTTTTGGGGATTTTATTATGGAAAATCATTGATTATGGAGTTATCTAGAAGAAAAAATCAGCTCAACCTTTTACAGGATAATAAAAAAAATTTTATTAATTGATTTTATCTTCAAGTGAGCTACAATTGTCTAACTAAAAACGCTTGTGCATATATCGATATGTTACACTTAGCCAAAGGGTAACTTTTACGGTTTGTGTTGACAATGGCACACATCTACCGAAACGGTAATTCTCAAAAATTATAAAAGTAAGTGCTACTATAAGCGAGTGTAACATATCAATATATTACTAGTGTTTTAAGCCAATTTTTCTGGGCCATGTTTAACATTATTTTTAAATTTTTCTTGTTATTTTAGGCAAATAAAACCGTTTCATACAAAGTAACTCCCCTTTTAATAAACACTAGTAGTTTTCATATGATGTAGTCAGTGTGTTGTCACAGAAGAGAGAAAAAACATATGATTCAAACCTTACTAGGATTTATAATGGCAGACAAATAGCTCAATGCCTGAGGAGCAAAAATGTATGCACCAGGTATTTTCAGTAAAAATATAATTTGTATTTGAATTTAAACACTGTTTCAAATACAGTTTTAATAAACTTTACAGTATCTCTGTAAGAATAAAATATTTAAATTTATTTTTTTTCCAAATTACTAGTAGGATTGTGTGTTGGGTGTAAAATACTATTTATTGTGTTACATGCAGAATGTTTAACTCCATAAATTAATTCAGACATTTATAGTTCATGTATTGTATTAGTATAGTCATTTATAGTACTAACAAAATTTGGTGGTTTGTGCCTAATTAAATTATTGATTTTTGTTTAAAGAAGCAATTTTATAATAATTATTATAATATTTGTTGATTCCATCTTCACATGAGCTACTAGTTTTCACTAAACTCTTGTAAATATTTACAAACTTGCCCATAGTAGCGCTTACTTATATTTGTTAAAGAAGGCTGTTTCGGGAGATGTGTCCCATTATCAACTCAGACCGCAATTTATCTCTAAAATTATTTAATAGAGATAGGTTTACTAACCTACATAAACCTTGAGATCAGTTACTGTCCGAGTTGATAATGGGACACATCTCCCGAAACAGCCGTTCTCAACAAATATAAGTAAGTGCTACTATTGGCCAGTTTGTAAATATTTACAAGTGTTTAGTAATTATTATAAATTTTGTTTTACACTGATTTAATATTTAAACTTTGTCTAATTATAATGACTGCCAATAATTATAATAAAAAATATTATTGTAAAAAATCAAACATGAATAACCTTTGATTATTTCTTCTCTTTAATAGAATACTATAAATTTCAGAAAGTTTTACTCAATCATATAGGTGGTTCTTGTAATTAATTATAAAATATCTTCTCTTATTATTTTTGTACACACATCTCTAAAAAATTTTCATTTAAGAAAGTGAGTATTGATTGCAGTACCTCTTATATTTTTTCAATACTTAGTCATGATTTTCACTTCAAAGAAAAACATTTTAAAATTTAAATAAAAATATAGAAATATTTTCGTTTATCAAGTTTGAAAATTAAATTATTTGAATGTGATACCAGTCATGAATCCTAAAAATGTGCTAAAAAATTACAAGACAGATGGTCAACTTTTTATTCAAAATTCATGCCTATCTCTAAGTTACAGTTTCAAAAATAAATGTGATATTTGAGATATATGGCAACTTATTTTTTCAGTTGGATTACATTTTCAACTTGTTATTTTTTATAAGATTTTAGCTATTTTGCAAAATTGTGTGTAAAACGGTATTGGTACATAAGCAAAATGTCTTTCTTCTATTATCAATTTCTTACAACCAAACTGTAGTAAAACCAGTTCCAAATATAATGCTTTAGAAGAATTAAAAAGGCCAAAATTTAATTATAAATAATTATTGGATAACTGAGTGAATACTTTAGAACTTACTTGCTGACGCCTTTTGAAACGATCATTTTATTTATGAAGTGGTTTCAAGTACTGAGGAGATGGTTAGCTTAAAAAATGAAACGATTGTCTCAAAACGCGTCAGCAAGTAAATTCTAAAGTATTCACTCAGTTATGCAATAACTACTTATAGTGTAACCAGTGAACTGAAGATAATTAAAAGCAACTTTAAAAATTAAATATATATTATATATATATATATATATATATATATATATATATATATATATATATATATATACACACACACACACACACACACACACAAACTGTTAAAGACAATATTTTTTTTTTTAATATGAAGAAACATTTAACACAGTGCCTCATTGTTATTTAAACAAGTGTTATAAAATTTTACTGCAAAAATTCATGCATTTAACAATAGAAATAAATAAATGTTAAAATTACTTAATTATTAGTAATTAAGAATGTATTAAGTGCACTGCCTGAATAAGAAATAATAAAGTGACTATATGAATTGCAAACAGACTATAATATTTAAAGTAAGTTGTGCTAGTATAAATTAAGCATATTTACTTACTGAACTCTTAAGCCTGAACCAAAGATACCACAGGTTTTCGTGGTGTAGCTGCATGAAAGCAAAATGCAGTTTAAGGTTATATAAAACATGTATATACCAGACAATAGCAAGTCTGTTATAAGTAAAGAAATTTTTAAAATAGTATACAAGGAAATTTCGGCACTGAATTTTCCCCATCAACAATGCTGTTCATTTGATGCAGTAAGACTGCCTAAATAAGTAATTGAAGACTGTCGGACGTTTAAACAAGTGATTTTAGTAAGGTTATTAATTTTTGTATAGAAATCAAGAATATATTTAGGAGCTTATGAAATATTAGAAGATCCTTTAATCTTGACTGATTATATATAACTTCTTATACATCAGTTATGACTACTTTTATATTGTTAAAACAGTATTGGATTATTTAAAATTGATGATAAAATGTTGATGGTAATGAGTTAGTAACCAAATTCAACATATAAAACTAATGTTTTTTCAAAAGATTGTATGATGAAGGGATATTTAAAGAGTAGAAATGGTCTTATTGATACAATGTTTAAAGTAAAGAAAGTAGCATGGGGTAAGGAGAAATGTTAAAATATTTAGACATTTTTTTATATAATGACAAATATAAAAGTTGTTATAAAATTATAATTTTGTTTAGCATAGTTTCAGAATCCATGACAGAGATGCAAGACCTATGTGGGGAACCATGATGCTGAGATACAGGACCTCTTTCCTCATTATTCATGCAGATATACATTTCTAGCTTAACACATTTATACTGATTGTGTTTCTTAAGGATTACTTACATTACATTTTGACTGTACCAATTTTTCCAGTTGCACAAGTGCCTAATTCATGTTAAATGACCTGTGACTATTTCTGCTCCAACCTTTAAGCTGTTCCTGTTTCTCTCTATTGTTGATCTACTCCTCATTTCACTCTAATTATCTCTTTTATTGTTTATTCATTGCTCACTTTATAATAGACACCAGAAGAAAACTACATTAATTCTTTTTGAACAACTTTTGTATGACTGTTCGTCAGAATTAATCAGTACATCTTGGATCTGATGGTGAAGTATGTAAGAGTTATGGTTATCAAAATTTCATATTTCACATAAGACTTACAGTTAAGGTATTTACTATGTATCCAAGTTAATCACCAGTTTATCAGTCCCAATCTCTCTTTTTATGGAAAAACCATAGTCTTTTTTTGTCAAGATATCATATTTTTGGCCTCATTGTTACACTCTTGGCATATTCATCTCTATAGAGTATTATTGAAAACCTATATGTCTCGTTCTCACACTCTCTCTCTCTCTCTCTGGTCCCTACATTACTTGTGACAAATTCTAAAGTATTTTGTTTCATATTGCCAATATTGTTTCAAAGGCTATATTTTCCATAGTCATCTATACTAGGTTTAATTTCTTGCAAGTATATGTAGGATGAAAAGTTAATATCCAGTATATATCCATTCATTTTGTACTGCACAAAATCCAGTTCGCTAGAATCTCATCTAGCATTGACAAGGTATACCCAACGACAGGCGAAGTCTGTGTTGAGAATTATCCAGCTCTACTCTTGATATAGAAGAAAGCAGCTGTGCCTACCGACGCCAATTGGTACACACCAAAACAAAACCAGTGCATCCATTTCTTTTCCTTTTGTTCACCATTCTATCAATAAAATCTATCTATATTGTAGGTAAATTCAGGGTGACATTACGTTTGTTAAGCCTCCCTTGCTTCTCTATTTCGATGGTCTGCTTCTGTAGTTTTGCACTTGTGCAATTTGTCGGTAAGATTGGTAATCAATAGTACAAAGTGCCTAGTGGGGGGGGGGGGCTCGTACAGAGCAGATGTGTTATTTTTGGGTTGTTTTAATTTTATGTTTGTGGTCTTACATCCTAGCAGAGATACATCTATTTGTTTGGACAATGTACTTTTTTTCACACACTACAACCGTTCTCAATGCTGGGTAAACCTTGTCAATGATAGATCAGATTCTACTAACATCTGAACCTAGTTTTATGTATTAAATAATGAACAGATGTACTCCAGATATTAACTGTTCATCATATTTTTCCATCCGTGAGAGAATTGAAAACAATTACAAGAACACTATTTAGAGTTTTATTTTTCTTGCCTGCTTTTAAATATTGTGCATTTTTTTTTAAGTAGTCTAGACATGCCGATTTGAAGATTAAAGATCATTACAATATAATACTTCAAGTGGATGGAAACAATTTGAAACACATCAAGTAGAAATAAGATGACACAGCTATGAATGGTGGATAATAGTACTCTAAGAAATAAACAAAAAAAAAGAATTAAAAAAAATTACAATTAGAACAAAAAGTACACTTTTAAATTTCCTTCAGCCATTGAAATAATGGATATTTCATTGTTTTAAGTTTGAACAGTTGGATTTAATTTTATTGACCAATTTAAGATTTAAAAGTATGTAGAATTAACTGCTAGTAAGTTTTTACTGCATGTGTTTCTTGAACACATGAACATATCATTTCTGCAGAATACACACATGTAGAAACACATATAAAACGTTTACAGATCATAACTGCAAACGTAAAATAGTTATAATTTATATACTCTTAAGTCATTTATTTTTAAAATCAGTATAGAGAAAACCTTAGCCAAAATATAATTATATAATTTTCAGAATAATTTATTTACATAAAAAATTGACAAATCTAACATAATTAAAAAAAAAAAATTTAAATAATGAAAAACTAAAATACCGCACACAACAATGAAAGAATATTAAATTTAACAATAAATTAGTGATCATAATAATTCTAAAATACGTGTTAGATTAGATCATGTACTCATAAAAAGAAAAAATTCTTGGTTACAAAGAAAATGAATTCAGTAAGTTACAACCCCTTTAATGTTTCAGTTGTAAACTGTAGAGCATTTGTTGATACAATGTACACAAAACGTGATCAAGGTATTGTAAGTAAAGTATTCATTTTACTTTAACCAAGGGGTTTTCTTCTCCAAGTTGTAAGCCTTACCATAGCGCTTTCTATGTGGGTATTATTCTATAGATATTATATGTAATACAAATGTTAAAAATACATTAAATTTAAGAAATATTGTACCACTATACATAGCAAGCAGCAATGACAGTCACAGTTTGTAGAGTGGTCGACAAGTAGAATCAGTAGGTAATAACAGTGTAAACATGGTAGCATATGGTAAACACTCTTTTACCTCAGTAGATTGCATGTTTACTTCCAAAGCTAGATGTGTTCCCTTTATTTCTCAATGCTGGGTGAGAAGCATATCACTGACTTAACCTTCAAATAGATCACCTTATTCCTACCATATCCTTAAATACCAAAAGATGATTATGTATTTGTGTTGTTTTCCCTTTAAAATAATAATTTTTCTATTATTTTTAAACACTATTTCCCAGTTTTATAATTTTGAACAATAATACCATCTTTCATTCTACCACTGGTTATAAATTAAAGGAAAAATGAAGTGTATTGTTAATTGTAAACAATTATTCCTAAACTAAGTGCAATTATTTTACTTTATGTGATGAGGCACCTTTTGGTCACTTGACCATTGTCAAAATTTTTTATTAGTGGAACAATTGTTTACAATTTACAGTAATAACTTTATAAAGTCTGTGCAACAAAAAGTGATGGACAACGTGAAATATCAAGATATATATATATATACATATATGGAACACTGTTTTCTTGTATTCATGTATCACTTACACTATAATGTACTTAAACAAGAATCTTACTTGGTATACATGCAAGTTAACTTTCGAAGACTTTAATTAAGTGAGACTCAGTTGATGCTCGAAAAGACACTTAGTTAAAGTTTTTGAGAGTTAACTCGCATATATACCAATTAAGATTCTTGTTTAAGTACATTATAGTGATACATTTTATTCCGATAGACTGACTTTATTGTTATTAAAAGTTAATTGTAAATTATTCCATATTAATATATATATATGAAGTTATTATTAATTGTAAACAATTTTTTCCACCACTAAGTGCAATAATTTTACCTTATGTGATAAGGCACCTTTCGCTCACTTGACCATTAATAAATAATAACCCAATAGAACTACACTCACTAGAAAAATACCACATTTATAAAAACATACACAACAATTTAATGAGCCTAAAGACAACATACGCAGACGACGTACTATTAAAAAACATTATATATGCGACTCAAGAAGAAATATATATGACGTCAACAAATACCAACATCACAGACCAAACATTCACACCAGAAAAATAATCAGTGATTCAACAATGGTCTAGTGACTGAAAGGGACCTCATCACATAAAGTAAAATTATTGCACTTAGTGGTGGGAAAAATTATTTACAAGTAATAATAATAACTTCATATATATATATAATATTATACTTAATAAACCTATTATACTGAATAAAAAGGTTCTGTTACACCTCATCCTAAGCTAGCCAAATACAAGGACAAAAATATCAGAGAAAACATAACCTTCAACAATGACATATCTGTATGCCATAACATTGGGCTGATCTACATAACTAAAGACAACCATATACCACACAACTCCACCATAGCATCATTTGACATAAAAGACCTATATACCAATGTATCTACTGAACAAAAAAATGCTAGAAAACATGCTCACAAAAACTCATCCAAGAAATCAAACACTCACCAAAATTATCACACCACAATATTACCTCACATCACACTAATTCTTAACACAGAACGATGACCTGCCAAAGGTTCCCTCATCTTAGGTATCCTGCCGAAATATTCCTCCACCATATTGAACAACAATTACGCAGAAGAAGTAATAAACTACCATAGATATGTAGACTATATTTTAATATTATACAACAACTCAAAACAAATACACAGTTACGTCAACACCATATGTTAACACCTAATATTCACCTTTGAATTAGAAGACAGTAACAAAATACATATTTTAGACCTTATAATCACCAAATCAATTTCAAAATATGTAGGGAACCAACAACCACTTATACCATCATTCACAATACATCTAATCATGCCACAACATAAACATGCCACATTTAACCTTGTGTTACACCGCCTAAATTAATCAACCTATGCAATAAAAAGACTATGACGAAGAACTAAACACAATAAAATGTACTGCCCACAAAAATGGCTACAAACATTCACTTATCAATAACATACGGAATAAAATTAAACATAAACAATACTATGAAACACCCACACTTCTCGAACAGCAACACTATAATAAATACATCTCGATCACTTATCACAATACACATACGAAATTGCTTCCATTATCAGAAATTCAGTTACCAAATCTTATACCAAACAACAAACACTTAAAAAAACACATACACCACTTTCGACAACAAACAGACAAATACAATCTATCCAGTATATACAAAATAACATTAATGACTGATCCAGCTTATATATTGGCCAAACCGGTGGATCATTTAATAAGATACAAAGAACACATCAGCGACTTAATAAACATAAATCCAAAATTCAGCTACGCAACACATATAAAAACACCCAACACACATATACAAACTACAGACTAATTTTAATATTCTCCACATACTAAACCATAGTAAAAAAATTAACCACTATAGAAAATTTTGAATTATACAAACATCACATAACACAAAAACAACATATCTTAAACAAACATATAAATTTCAAATCTAACACCCTTTTCCATTACATAGTGTACAACCCCCGCTTATCCCACACCCCTCTATATTCCCATAAATTATATTCTTGCAACCTTGAGGATTTGCTACCAGTTGTAACTTGGTCTTTGTCCAATGAAACAACGGTTTTGAGTCAAAAGTGAGTTGTTTTCACTTAATTTCTTATGATTTATTTTAGAGGTGGAGTAATTATGACCAAGCATTGAATTACAAATATTTATATTTGGATTATACAAAGTTTTATATTTTTTCAGTTAGTATAATTTATCCTGAAATATTTTGTTCAAGAAGACACCTCTGTATCTTGGAATAAATTTATAGAACGAATTAAAGCATTAGCATGCACTGGGATCCAATTGGAATATTTTCCAGACAAAATTATTTAATTAAGATTCACCTAGACTCTTTTACCAGTTGAGGCTGATTAAAAGTTTTCAAAACATCCGTTGGCAAAATTTTATCTACTAAAGCCATCTGAAATTTAATCAGGAAAACCCTGAAGATTTAGTTCCATTAGCTAAATCTTTTCTTTGAAAAAATTCCATAATTTGTGGAAAATTGTATCTTAATATACAGTATTATTTCTAAAACTGAACCCAGAAATTAATAAACCAATTAATAAACATTTAATTTCATCTTTGTGTCATGAAATGATAGTACTCTATAATTAGTTCAAACAATTCATAAAAAAGACCACCAATAAGCTGAAAGTCTCATTATATGATTAACAATTATGAATCATTTTAATGAACTTATATGCCTGACAAACATTTAACATTATGCTATTTGATAAGAAAATAATAGCAATTTGCATCACATGAAATATAATTAAAATTTTCATTAAAGAGACAAATGAGATACCTTATTAAATATCCAAAATAATATCAGTTATTTTAAATGACTTATAATGTTGGCATATCTGTATGGGATTTCACAATGAAGTTAAATAATTATTTGTAATGTTTTCTGTGGTATTTATGTGTATATAAATTTGTTAATTATATAACAAATAATTAGTAATGTAAATTAGTAACAAAAAGGAAATCTCTTTTAAAAAGGATTTGTAAAGAAAAACTTTAAATTTTCAGTTCCCAAATATCATCGGAGAAAACCTTGAAAGTTTTTTTTAAAGACTTGTTAAAAAAAATGTGTTAAATATAAAAACTCTTTCTTATCTAGCTGTTGGTACCAAATGGATGTTATTCAGTAAAATCAACTTACTTTATTGTTTAGTGAAATAAAAATTATACAAATTGCTTTAAAAACTTGGGAAACTTCAAACTTTTACTACAATAAAAAATTATGAAAATTCCTGTAAGTTTTCAAAGGATTTTTTTAAAAAACAAGGAATTCATAGCTTATAGTTTTTTTACTGCAAGGCTTGCTCTAAACATAAAAGAATCATCATTTTAATGAATGGGTGTAACACTGCACACCAGATCATATAATCTGCACCATTTATTCATTCCATAAATAATAAAATTTGAATATATCAAAGTGGTTTACCTGGACCTGAAAGGTTATAAGCTTGACAGGAATTATATTTATATTTTTTTAAAATAAACAAATTGGACTAATTTTGACAAATTTACTCGCCCCCTTCATGTTGGGTCTCCCATTATTTCTTTACAATATGAGACAGCAGTATATTGATTGAAACATGAAAAAACTACTTTTTTCAATAATAAAAGCTGCAAATAAGGCATGATAAATCTTTTTTATGAAGAAAATAATTCTGGTAAAAGATATGAGATTTAAATTATCCCTCCATTAAAATTTTATGGAGATACTGTGGAAAGAATCTTCAAGATGCAATTCTATAACGAAGTACACAAATTTGTTAAAAAGACTCTGGCAGAGGAACATTAGAACGGTAAGAGATTGAAAGAAAGACTTAGGAGGAAGACAATAACAGATCATAGAAGACAATATGATAAAGGGAGATGGCTTAATGAGACAAAACAGAAAATAGACAAGGAAATTTTGTGAAAATTTTGGTTGAAGTGAAACAAAGTTGAACTTTTGAACAGAAAATTACAAATGAATGAATATTCCTAATATATTCGCAAATTCAATTATATTTGAATAGCACAAAAATATTTTAAACTAAACTGAGCGTTGTGCAGAAAGAATACAATAAGCTCATTTGACATTTTATTTCTAAAACCCTAATTCATGGCTACTCTACTCAGCATAGAAAGCTATAAAGACGCAATATTTATTCAAATATAAGACCCTATTTTATTTAAGACTCTTTTCAATTCTGAACACAATTGTGGTATTTATGTGACTAGTACGTAAGTAACTCAAGCATTTCTAGTATTTAGAATTGAATTAATGAAAGAGAGTATAACAGTTACGCAACCCCTTCCCTATTCCTAGAATGGTAATAACTGTCTGTCAACCAGATTCTTTCCACTGTAAGAAGTTAGTCCAGCAGTTTTATGGTATCACTAATAATGTTTTAGTGTCATTTTGTACTTTTATGGGTGACCAAGAACAAGTTACACATTGAATCTTGTATTATCATATTGGCAATTGGGTTGGATCTACCCTATCACACTAATATAATTTTTTTTTAGCTGCAACTAAGTTGTCATATCTAAACAGCTTACTTTCCTGTAACTAAGTGGTTAAAATGTCAGGCTTGTTCCAGTGAACAAATCTGACTTGGTATTCTAGTTCTGCTGATGATGTGCAGTTAATGTTGCTTTGGAACCAGGTTCAAAGTCATAGTATGCTTAAATCTGCTCACAGGCACCCTGTAAGCCAGCTGTAGAGCTATAAGGTTCTTGTGTTGCTACAGCCGCTCAAATTGATTCACTGCTGCAGCAGTAGCCTTCTCCATCAGTTCTTTATCTCGAGGCTTCTATGATGTCAGAGTTTTGGATGTACCATGGATCCCTCACTTTGGCTATCAACACTTAATTTGGAAGGGCTTAATAATTTGCAGATTGCTGTTATTGGTGTATCTCCAGAGTGGTAACCTGTATATTTATACAGATGCACAAAATAATAGCAGTTCAATTATATACTCACTAATGATGACGGATTGCTGGCCGATTTGATAAAAACAATAGAGAAAACAAGGTAAGCAAAGTTCCAATTTTTTTTATCTATACCATATACAATGTTTTAAAAAAGAGTAAGTTATTCCGACACCACATATAGAAACATGCAGTCAAAAAATTATCTGAAGAATTAAATATTCTTCTAATTTTGTAACTTTTAAATTTGAAAAGCTGAAAAAATAATAATGGAAGGTAGCTGAAATAATACATTATTTTAATTTTTAAGGGTCAGTCCTGACTATTGCAACGCCAGATATGGAATATCTTCATCAGAATAGTATTCATTCCATTTTGAGTACAGATAATAAAATTAACCTATCAGAGATTAGATCTATATTGACTGAATGGAGTAAAATTTAGGTAGAAGTTACTAATTAGGTAACTAAGTTAAAAGCTAAAGTTAAGTCAATTATGATAGAAACAACTGGATACAAATGAATAAATCATCTGTACAAGAACATCATGTTATGCAAGAGTAAAGGATTTAAGTTGAATCTTATTTAGAATGGAATTTAAAAGTATTCCTCCAGGGTTGTATGTTGATTAAAAGTGACCACAGCCTATTTTTTGTGCTTTCTCGGACTGTATTGGAATTGCTTTCCACCTAGGTCAAATGGGCACTATATTGGACTATGCCCAAATTCCATGTACACTAGCAGGTCCAAAATAGTAGACAATTGATAATTCTGTATAAATAATGTAAGTCACAAATGTTATACAAAAACTGTATTTTCTCTGTAAAATGCTGCAACCTGTTAAAGAACTGCCAAGCTATACAGGCTTTTGCATTCACACGTATTTTCTCTTATGCTATGGGTTTTAGTATATCGTGAGAATGGACAGTTTAGTTCAGTTCTGACAGTAATGCTTTATAAGTTTAGTAGCGTAAATATTTAATTGTTTTTATACTTGTCAGTGTTGCGTATTTCTTTATACTTGTTCCATATTTTGTAATTATTATTCATAATAGATGAAGGTCGGTTTTTAAATGATAAAAATCATTTTGAATGAGTTAGAAGCAGATTTTGAATTTAGTGACAGTGTTTCAAGGCACAAAAGGTGAAATAGATTTAAATGCAAGTAGGAAAAATAATTAATATTATATGACTCCATCTTCAACTTGAGCTACTAGTTTTACACTAAAACCTTGAACATATATATATATATATATATATATATATATATATATATATATATATATATATATATATATATATATATATATATATTTTAAACTTCCCAAAAGTAACATAAGTTTTTTTGTTTAATGAAGCCAGTCATTTCAGGATGTTAGAGGTGGAACTGGGGTAAGACTAGGGGTTGGGTAAAATAGGGATATTAAATTATTTGAGTGTAGCTTGAAATGTTTTTATATTTCATTCTGTTTAGTTGTGTGGTGTTGGTTATTTTTGCTTGATGAGTATAATGTAATTGTGTGTAGCTTGAAATATTTGTATATTTCATACTGTTTAGTTGTGTGGTGTTGGTTATTTTTGTTTCATGAGTATATTGTATTGGGTGTGTAGCTTGAAATGTTAGTATAGTTTGCATTGTTTAGTTGTGTGGTGTTGGTTATTTTTGTTTCATGAGTATATTGTATTGGGTGTGTAGCTTGAAATGTTAGTATAGTTTGCATTGTTTAGTTGTGTGGTGTTGGTTATTTTTGTTTCATGAGTATATTGTATTGGGTGTGTAGCTTGAAATGTTAGTATAGTTTGCATTGTTTAGTTGTGTGGTGTTGGTTATTTTTGTTTCACGAGTATATTGTATTGGGTGTGTAGCTTGAAATGTTAGTATAGTTTGCATTGTATAGTTGTGTGGTGTTGGTTATTTTTGTTTCATGAGTATATTGTATTGGGTGTGTAGCTTGAAATGTTAGTATAGTTTGCATTGTTTAGTTGTGTGGTGTTGGTTATTTTTGTTTCACGAGTATATTGTATTGGGTGTGTAGCTTGAAATGTTAGTATAGTTTACATTGTATAGTTGAGTGGTGTTGGTTATTATTGTTTTGTTTATGTAGATATTTTGGGTTTATTACTATATTTGTGAAGTTATGGTTTGCGAGGTGTTCAGCAAAGTTTAATTGAATGCTTTTGTTTCCAATTTCTTTTGTGTTCATGATAGCGTGTGTAAAATTAGCTTCATGTTCAACCTATGTAAATTAGTTTGTATATGCCAGCAGAATTGTAAAGGTTTTTAAATTCTTTGTTGAGGGTGATGTGTGTGGTGGAGTTTATTTGGCAAGCAGATATATGTTTTCTATCATTGTTGTTTTTTTTTCAATTATGGATTTGCTTTAAATAGAAGAGAAGAAAAGGAACAAGAAGAAACGAGACTAAGCGGAAAGAATAGATTGCAGGTAATATGGTAGTTTATAAGTTTCTATGTCTAAAGATAGTAGATTTAAACCACCTGCATATAAAACAGTTAAAAGGGAAATTGTTAACAGTGAAAATCAACAGATATGCTACAGAAAAGATCCAGAAAGTAACAATCCATTTTCAGAAAACGATCTGTAAACAGCGGACATAAGTGGGGGATGATTTATCAGAAATAAGAGCTGTTTTAGGAGTCTTCACAAACACAGAGATAAACCCTAAGCTTGTTGACTATTTCTGTGCAGATTGGCTTGATTATCAACTTTTTATTAAGGATGTGTTTTCGAAGGTCAGTTTCCAGAAGATATTCTGGAACCTTCATGGTAGCCCACTTGCACAAGGTTCCCGTGTAGAAATTTTAATTCATTTTGGGAAAGTTTGTAATGCTGTGTTACATTTATAAGGAGCATCATATGCAAAAAAAACAAAGTTAGCATAGGCAAGAGAATAGAATACCACTTCTTCAGCATATAAACAACAAAAGTAAACTAATAAAATAGGGTATTCAGATATTTTTTTCTTTGATAATCATGTACCAGTTATATTTATCCCTGTTTCACCAGTTTAATAATATTACATTTGGTAAATAAGATAAGAGAATCATATTGGGATATTGGAGGACTGCATATATTTACAGATAGGTATTAAACAAATTTAGAACTATTAATTTGTTACATGACATGAAAGAACATACAAGATACTATAATGCAGAGCAGAAAATGTTTGATTGAGCTAGTTACGCTTATAAAAAATAAGAAAAATACTCCTATTCTCAAATTAAAAAAAAGGTGCCATCAAAGGTTTTAGAAAAAAAACTGATATATCTTCTTATGGAAGTATTCCAAAGACATGTTTTAAAGATAGGAGTTGTAGAAGAGATGAGAGAGCCTACTGTTGTGTGTAAATATAACGAGTCGAGAGATCATAACTGACCAATATATTTGAAGTTGTGCCTTTACCTAAAAACAACTAAAATGGTTAAGGTAAACTTTTGTTTCTTTTTGATCGGTTGAAACTGTGATTGTAAATGTCTTCTATCGTACAACATGAACCAGAAGAAAGAAAAAGGGAGACAGACAATTCAAGGAAAAATTAATAAATGAGCTAGTTTAAAATGCAAGAAAAGTGAAAAAACTGGGAATAAAGAAGAATGGTTAAATAGAAAAACTCATATCCTTTAACATCTCAGACAAAATATTGTTCTGTGTGTTCTGTCTGAAGTGTTAGCAGACTAAGAAAATGTATAAAATATTTGTGCAAAACATGAAGTTCAAAACCAGCTTTATGTGTAGAACAGGACTTTAAAAATACCACTATATAAAAAGATTCTAAAGGAACTTCGAAAAAGGACCAAAAAAATCTAACATAGTTATCTACATATTTATATAGTAGAGTTGAAAATCCGAGTCCCGATATTTTGAGCCTATTTCTATTCGAGCCCATTCTATCTATTTGAAAGAAATTGATAAGTCAGGCTTTCAAGAAGTATTTATATCAATAAGGTATGCAAAGGAAATGAGTCGGGCTTCCAAGAAATATTCATTTAGAGTTCTCCTATTTTTTCTAATACACAGGAACGTACTTCCATGTAATCCGAGTTTTCGGTAATCTGAAGGGGGTCTCTGTCCCATTTACCTCGAATTATCAAGACTCTACTATATTTAAGAAATGAAATCTAATAGATAATTTGTAAGACAATGCACTATTATGTGGGTTGTTTGGAAAGTAATGAATGTTTTGTTGTGACAAATTTCTGTGCTCACTCCCAACCTCTGCCGATCCCTCATTAGCTTTAGTATTCCTCTGCATCAGTTTGACGGCAGCTGCAATCTGCTATGGTTGATTATTGTATATCTCTGCAACTTAAAAATGTATTGACAATGTAGCCAAATGTGAAATTTGGAGTGTTATTCTTCATTTTTAATCCAAAAAAGTTCGACCCATCAGACAAATAACTAAGGTTTTTGGTAACGCGATGACTAAAGCGTCTGTTCGGAATTGGTGATCTTGTTTATTGGTAGCAGAATGAAGATTCACGATGAAGTACACCTCAGTTGTGACTGACAAACTCAAAGCAAGGATAGAAATGAAAATTCAAGAAGAAAGGCGTTTCACAATTAATGGCCTGCACTCATTTTTTCCTGAAACTTCAAAAACTGTTACATGAAACTGTTAATAACGAGGTAGGCTATAAAGAATTGTGTGGCAGGTGGGTTCCTCAAATTTTCTCAGAACAAACCTAAACGAACTGGAGCTGTAATTCACATTGTTACTGGTGTTGAGACTTGGATGTTACATATCACTTTAGAAACAAAGTTATAGTCCATGGAATGGCATGTTTTGCAACCTCCAACAAAACTAAAAAAAGGAAAACAAATTTTGAGCATCCAGAAGATGAAGGTAATTAAGTAAGGATGTCTTACTCATTGACTACATACCTAAAGGGGAGAGGATAAATGCAGTAGCCTAATGTGATACACTTTGTTGATGCCTGCATTAATCAGTAGTTTAATACATTGGCAGCAACAGAGTATGCAGATGGGAAGGAAAACCTGGTGAAAAGGTATAACAAGTGTTTGGATGTGGAAAAGTAGCTTGGGTATCAAAATGTTTGTTTACTAGTTTTATTTCACTACAATGAATAATAATCTGTTTAAATTACGAGTGGAAATGGTGGCCAGACCAATGTGGAAGACAAGTGAGTGACCACCAAAGTGGACATTCAACCTAAGACGAATATATAAGTAAAAAAATATTACAAGTTGGTTGGAAGTGAGGTCTGTCAGTTATAGTGGTCATTCAAGTAAAAGGTTACCATACTGAGGAACTGATCATGACAAGTTGGTTGGAAGTGAGGTTTGTCAATTATAGTGACCATTCAAGTAAAAGGGCACCATACTGAGGAACTGATCATGACAAGTTGGTTGGAAGTGAGGTTTGTCAATTATAGTGACCATTCAAGTAAAAGGGCACCATACTGAGGAGCTGATCATGAATTAGATAGAGAATATAAAATTAAAAGATTATTGATACTAAAATATAAAAGAGATTGTAATGAATAAAAAAATTTGATTAGAATGTATTGATTATATAACAAAGGATTATTGTCCATACTGTATAAAAGTATGTGAAGCCCCTGCAGGGTGAAGCGGTACAGAAATTCAAATAGCATACTATAATGTTACATGATTAGATTTATAATAATTTCAATTAAGTTAAATTTGGTTTATGATAAAAAAAAATAATAACCAACTTCAGACAAACAAGAAAATTAAATATTTTTAAAAAACTGATGAGTTATGGGTAGACAACTAAACAATACTTATTAGGTGTGTATTAGGTGGATTTCCCAAATTATATACTTAAATTTATTCATCTTATTTCACTACTAGATGTGTACTTTTTGTGTCTTGAAACATTCAAAACCAAATTCAATACATTTCCCCCCCTATTTAAAATACACATATTATGCAGATTTGTTGATTATTTGACCAAAGAACTAGGGTCTTATTAAAAAAATTTGATGTGAGGGTTTTTCTCAAATTTATAGAGATTATTAAATAATTTCAAACAGGGCGAATTCCTTTTAAACTTAATGTTCGTGTAGAATTTTGGTTTTGCAGAAGATGGACTAGATCTATGTAAATAAATTTGCATTTTCATATTAAATACATTTCTGATCAGAACAGAATTTATGTACTTCATTTCAAACTAAAATTATATTAAATATGATGACTTATAGAAAAATTTATGAAATAATTTTTAAACTGTTAATTCATACTAGATAAGACTTTTCCTTTTTTAGTGATATTTGATTTTATACTTGGCACGAACACATACAAACTAAAGGCTACATAAGGCTTTCCTAAGGATCACATATCTACTTACCCTTTCACATGCAGATAAAGTTCAGAGTACAAGTGGATAGTTAAAATCTCATTAGTAGAAAATATATATGTATATTTGAATAAAACTATTACAAAGCTATAATACACATATATAATAAACATTTAAGTACTTGTTTACACTATGGTACTGGACGGAATAAAAAGATGTACAATACTTTATCTTCTATGTTAGTAATATCTCTCAGATTTTTGATTCAGTAATATTAATAAGTCTTCCATTTTTTAAGAAATAATTGTTTTGGCTATAAGTCATAAACTACATAGTTTTGATCCAATACAACATAAATCCCTTTATATAATAAAAAAAGTTTGTTAAAATGTGCAATATAAAGACAAAATACATATCTACTTTAAACTACACATCCATAAAATACAACCTAGTATGTATTATAACATACTGCTTACTAGTGTTAAAATATATAAAATTCTATTTATATAAAATTTCACTTTCGAGTATCAATATTTTAAAATTATAGTCTACTCATCAAACTATAGTGAGAATGTTTGCTTTGAAAGAACAGGTAAATTTGTTAAAATTAATTTTAAATTCACTTATAGGACGAAGTAAATATAATTTTTAATTTAAAGAAAATATCATTAAAACAATTAAAAGTCTTGGACTTTTGCAACATCATTTCCTGAATTTCATATAGCAATGTTTCAATTCCATTTTGAAATGATTTTAAGATTTTCCTCAGAAACAACCCTAATTATTCAGTGACACGTGAATCGATATACTGTGGGTGCCTTATTAAAAGCTTAAGGAACACTAGTATTTAGTTAAAACATTGTAACTGGAAAAATGATGCAACAAAACTCAAAATACAATTTTACTACTAAAATACAACCATTAATATAGAATTATTTATAAACATTTTAAAATAATACACATACAAAATTTGTTGATTTTATGAAAACACCCATATACTAAATTTGTATCAATACTGTACACACATATTCTTGTAATTATTAATCATTGTTAATTCCACATGTAATTAATGTATAATATTAAGTGTAAAGGAAGAAAATACAAAACAAGCCATAGATTTTAACACTTAAAATCTTGAACATAGTAAATTTTCTGGCTTAAATTATTACAATGATTATTGTCTGTTTCTAAAACATAATAAATAATCTTTATACATGTTTCAGTACTTTAACGTTCTTTGTCCTTTACTCAACATGTTATCAATGATTTCAGTTCTGTGTTTCAAATGTAATAATTTTATGCTATTCTCACAGAAAACTATTCAATAAATTACATGATAAAAATAATAAAAACATTTTACATTATTCTGTTTACTTCTCTTTAGTTCCTTTGGATAGGTTTGACACGAATCATAAAGTTACTTTTTTAATGTTAAAGTTACTTCTTCAAACATATCCCACATATTGTAATATTATTTTACTGATAAATTGTTTAGAGTTAAATAAGAAAAAGAATAATTTCTTGTAAAATACCAATCACACAGGCTATAAACTATAAACACAATAGTAGGTGATGAGATTTTAGCAACTATGAAATCACAACTACTCAAACAATCACATGGTAAAGACCAAAATTTGATGATAAAATTAAATTATTATAATCTACAGTAATACAAAATGAAAACAATGTAAAACATGTAATTAGGATGACTCTGGCAATAGCATGTTAAAAAGAAAAGGGAAAAGAGTTATCTAGAATATTAACAAAGATATTGGTTTTGTGACAAAAATTTTATTAATCCAAAACAAGATAATGATTTACTTTCAGGTATTGAAAAAGGTTTGATTGTATCACATAAGACTCTATGGGTGTACTAAAGAACGGTATATTCACTGTATATAGGCTTTTCATGATTTTAATACTCATAATTGGCCATAGACACACCTAGAAACCTAAATGCCAGAACAGTTGCAGATATACCTGTTTAAGCATAAAAATAATGGCAACAAATGAACAAGTCTCGATAAATAAAAAAATAACTAAACTTTTCAGCTTAATAGACAAACTTAACTCATTGGCCAGTACAGTGAAAAGATATATACAATATTACTGTTAAATCTCATGACACAGGACCTCACTCGAATAACCTCTTCAAGGATTTTGCAGCCCAAAGTTTGAAATGGAAGGGCCACCCCTTACGAAATTAAATCGAAGAAAACCATCACATAAGATTCTTGTTTAAGTACATGAAAGTGTAAATGATGATTTAAATAGGTTATTCCTGGTAAAGCACAAACTTTGTTGAAATATTATAGATTAGATAAGAAATATAAAGATTTCTGTCTTCAGAATAGACATTAAAAAAAGTGTAAACAATTGCCCTAACTGCCATAATTTTTTTTGGCTAACCTGCATTAATTTTTTTTAAAATTTCGATCATTTAATGCCTGATCACATAAAATGGTAGTAATCCACTGTATATATATATATATATATATATATATATATATATATATATATATATATATATGAAGTTAATATATTACTATTGTAAGTAATTTTATCCACCATTAAGTGCAATAATTTTACCTTGAGTAATGAGGCACCTTTCGGTCACTTGACCATTGTCGAATCACTGATATTTTTCTGGTGTAGATGTTCGGTCTGTGATTCGACAATGGTCAAGTGACCGAAAGGTGCCTCATCACTCAAGATAAAATTATTGCACTTAATGGTGGATAAAATTACTTACAATAGTAATATATTAACTTCATAAAGTCAGTGCAACGGAAAAACAATGGATAACGTAAAATATCAAGAATATATATATATAAGGTTAGTTCTAGAAGAGCTTAAAGCCTATTTAGGAATTCTGGACTAGATAGGAGACTGACAGACTTACCTAGTAGCAATAGTTCAAAACTGCAATCTCTTGAAAATAAATAAGACATACATAAAAACACATTGAAATATTGAAATATTTCGATCACACAATGATCTTTATCAATCAAAAAAGAAAAGACTGAAGTGACCACATATGTGTATAAATATCCAAATGTCACAGATGCACAGATTTATAGTTAATGATATAGTATTATATGTTATTTTTATAAATATTGATACTGATTAATTGAAACCAGATATTAATGTTAATAGTCTGTCAGAAGGATGGTAAATGGAGTTTTTAAAAATGGTAAAAGTTAGGGGGAATGATTTTTATCTGATGTTGAGGTTAGGAGTTTCTCTAGATTTGGTGTACCACTGGTGTGACAGCTCCCATCTTCTCAATTCTGAAGGGCTCCAACTAAGGAGAGGAATTATGCTTTATTTATTTTTGTGGTAATGGTCACCATCTAAGTGGATACCTGTATGTTATACTGTTGGTATATGCATGTACTAAAATCATATCTATGGATAATAGATATACTTACATAATACCATCTGTGGCTAGGTATATATAAAGTGCTATGAAATTACAGTATAACTGGTGCATTACATTTTTTGATGTTCTAGTATGATAATTCCAAACATTTTTTTTTGGTCAGACTGCAATTAGTTTTTGAAAGGTATAATGGATAAATCAAAAATCTTTATGCCTAATACATTTATTGAAAGATTTAATGAATATTTTTTCAAATGGAATACGCATTTATTTTGAAGACATCTTTCAATATTTTATTAAGTCTGCAGACTATATTAATGATTCAGTATTAAGGACCAATTATTAATTCACTGTTTTTTAAAAATTCAATAATGCTATATTATACAATACATACCTATATTTGTGAAAAGTTGAATAGCACCTATGACTTAAAAGTTCATTATGTCTTTTTAGTTTAGATATGAAACTGATAGAATTATTATTGTAATAATTTAATTTGTTTTCAAAATATGGGTTATTACAAAGATAAGTATCTTAGTGTCCTATGTAATCCAAAGATATCAAGTAAGCTTAGCACTTTACCAGAAGTATTTTACATACACAAAACTTATGTATATAATTACATACAAATACACTTTATTCTTATTTGCGTTTTAACAAATTATTATTTTTTTTGTATTATGGACGTCACTTCAAATGTTATCTCTCTAGAAATAAGTAAAGATTTTTTATAGTAGATGCAAATTTTTAGCACTGTGTAAATGTTAAACTGTGAATACAAGAAATCACTCTTTGGATTAATTAAAACATAATAAAATAAACCACTTTAATACAAGAATAACTTTCAAGTATTCATTAAGTTAACGGCATTTCACTGACTACATTGTCATCAATTAAAATATAACATCTTCATATAACCAATGACAAACTTCAACACGGTTTTGTACATACATATAATAGTGATACCTCTGGAAACTGGTTTAAGACAAAAAGGGTTTTTACTAAGTACACAACATTGGTATATGTGTAAAAGTGAATGATTGTAAGAAAACAGTGTTGCAGGTCAATAACAATTACAACATACAAATTGAACCTAAAGAGTTTCCATAAAAATAAAGTTTGAATAAGAAAAATATTAATTCTCATGTTTTAATTAATTTAAGTACATTTTACTAATCTTAACACCTTAAGTATAGAATGCAGATATTTTATAATGTCCAAGTTGAAATTAATTTTATTAAAATTAAGTACATTCATAGCTAATAATATGAGCATGAGATTCTAAGCTTTCATGAAGGTATGTGCTTGTTATTTATTTAAGCTCACTTTTAGTAGTCCATTTGTTATTTTAAATACAAGAGCATGAGATCCTATTTATTTAAGTACTTAACTTTTCTCTGCCCAACTGTATGAAGAGTGGGAAAGTTTTCAGACTGGGGTTGTAATTTCACAACAGTGGTTCTTAAGGTACGTTTCCATTCTGACAAGTCACAGGCACAAGTCGCACGTTGATTTTTATACTGTTTCCATTTCCCAGGCACAAGTCTCGTGTCCCACGACCCAGCAGTAGTTGTTATTTTGCAGTGAAGAATTGAATACTGTTGAGTTTTAAGTGAGTCTTTTTACGTTTAGTGATTTTTATATATGTGTAAGTGTTAATAATGGATGACATAGCAGCCTCAGTTTTTTTTATTATGGCTGGAGCATACAATGAGCTGAGGAAAAAAGACGAAAACGACCTAGGTGGTGGATTAGAAGTTTTTTAGCAAAAAGACAATCAGAACTTCAACTCACTAATGAGAGATTTGCGCATGCAAACTGGATACGAAAACTTCTTGCGAATGACTTCGTGATTTTGAATTTTTGTTAAACCTAATAGCACCAGAAATTGTAAAAAGTAGTAACTGCCGACAACCAATCCCCCCTGGGGAAATGTTAGCTACTACTCTCCGTTTTTTAGCGACAGGTGATAGTTATAGCTCGTTGATGTACCTCCACAGAATCTCAAAATCCGCCATATCAAGATTCATACCTCAAGTATGCAAAGCCATTGTTCTGGTCACGAACAAGGAAATGTTATTTACAGAACTTGGAGCAATGAAGGGGTTGAGCTTCCTGGGCTTAGATGGTGCAATTAAAGGTGAAAATCCTGGTGTGTTTGTACGTCAAGAGCTGGCTCACTTTTTCCATAGTCAACCTCTACCTTGGCAAAATTTACCTAGTGTTTGAATTTTTATGAGAGCTACTCGTCACGTTCCACAAAACAGACTCCTCCTCATAAAGTTTAATCAGTTTATCCACTTTACACTTCGACCACTCCATCTTATCAAAACAAAACTTTCAGAGACAAACACTGAATGCGAATGCACACTACAGTTTGAGGTTATGTTTGTGTGTATCCTCTGACAACGTGGTGGATTTGGGCAACTGCGCATGCGCGTGTCGCGGGCACATGTGCGCGCCCGTTTCTATTGTCGTGGGAACTTGTGCTGGCACAAGTTTTGTCGCACCGCCGGCTGGCACAAAACGGTTGCCAGCACATGTGCCGCGACTTGTACCAGATTGCTTCCATTCGGGGATTTGAGCCGGGACAAGTCGGGCACATGTGTCCGACAAAAATTTGTAGTAATGGAAACGTACCTTTACCAGCTATTGTGATTGATCTCTTCAAGGTATAGTCTAAGTAATATACCACTGACAACAGTGTTTTTACTTTTGAAACATTCCTGGAAGTTTTTTTCTGAAGTATGGTCATCATATTTGCCTGGATTACTTTAATTGGGACAAATCACTTACCTTTCAATGAAAATTTCAGTTTTGAAAACAGGTAGAAATTTGCAGCAGAATAAGGTAGTTGTAAAGGAACAAGAATTAGGAAAAAAATTCGACAATTGAAAAGGCATAATTGGACGATGAGCTAGGGCATTATTGTGGTAGAGCTTACAACTCTTGTCTTTCCATAGTGCAGACCTTTTCTTACACAATTTTTTGGGCGAATGCTAAAGGACACATTTGTAGTATTTCTATTTAAATATTTGTCCTTTAGAGGAAAATTCATGATGTACACAATCGGTAAAATTGGAAAAAATAACCAACATTTTTTTCAGATTTGACTGACTTTGCTTTGCTTTTTTCCAGCCATGGTGAATGGTAACCATGCCATTGCAAGGACTGCTCTTTGGTTTTAGGGCCATTTTCCTAAATCTATGATTACCATAGATAAAAATTCAAAAAGATACTACCGAATTTAAAAGAAATAATAATTTTACAGTTTAAAACTCATTTAACAAAAACAAAGAATAATCAAATTCTTATTTTGACAACCCTGTGTAAAGAGTAGAATTGACTATAAGTTGGTCACAATCCTTACAGCAGAAACTTTCCTCCTGGATATAAAAAGGGCTTTCTTTATGAATTCAAAGAATTAATATATTTTGTTATATAATAGCTAATAGTATATAGTTATTTTTCTACAGTAAGCACACAAATTATGATTTTTGTGTTCTAATTTTTTATTATTAAATTTCATGACAATATAAGTTTTATTATATTTATATTGAAAATTTCTTATTTTTAAATTGAAAACACAGACTACCTGTGAGCTTTATTTTATATATTTTTGTGTATCCTGAGTTTTTGGTAATATGGCTACATGCTTCCACTAAACCCAAATTATCACAATTCTACAGTTTATTAACAAAACATTTTTTTAACAGTAAAATTAAACAATTTTTTTAGAGGTATAATAAAATATGGTGTATTTGAGTGTTGCTAAAAAAAATTTGAAATTACAAAAATTTAAACTTGTTTTAGCAATGAATCTGTTAAGGTCTGATATACTATTTTAACAGTATATGAAATCTTTAATACACAATATAATTTGTCACAACTTATTTTAAGCTACTCTATCACAATGATTTTAATTAATAATAATATAGTCCATCAATAATATGGCAAATATACGGTTTAATGCTACAAAGATAAAACTTACTGTAATATATTTAAACATTTTGATTCTAACATGGTGTAAATATTTTACACAATTATGTAAATGACACTTACTTAACCATACACTATCTGGTTTGTATTGAATTAAATATTTTTTCGGAAATAACAGTGATAAAAATCTAAAAATTTCAATAGTGAAACATAACAAGAAATGTATAACAACTTTTGTAATATATTTGATATAAAGGTTTATAACAAGGTTTGTATTGCATTTTATGTAAAGATTAATACATTATTTGTAAAATACTGATGACTCAAATTAAGATTATTTAAAAATATTTAACAGAAATTATGGATATAAAATTGTAAAAATGTCTAACTTCTCCAAGTTACTTTCCTATCATTATTTACTTAAAACTATTATAATCAACAAAATCATTCATCACAACACAATCCTTCATTTTAAAAATAGCTATAAGCTTTAACAATTGTATAACTTTTTAAAATATCACCCAATAGCTGTGTATGTATAAAATGAACTACAATTAAAAAACTGTTAAAAATACTGTTTCATTCCAATAATGACATTTTTCGAATCATATATTTGCATAACTTTAATACTTATGGTATTTAAAATAAAACAATGTTATAGTGTAAAAATGTGTATAACATATACATTTATTTAATTAGAAGATTTTTGTCTAAATGTTATGCCTGTTGTAAAAAGCAGTCAGATTGTTAGAAAATATTTATTAATAATATCTACCAAATAATATCATAAATGTGTCTGGTGTGTTTGTTACATATAAACATATAACTAATCTAAAACATTGATTTAAATAATTTACAAGATTAACATTGAAAAAATCTAATGCACTGGAAGGAACCCAACCAAAGTTACTAGCTGCCACCATCAAATATTAATACCAATACCACAGAACACTGCATTCCACAATATAGATCAGTGCAAGGCATAGGTGGTGTTGTGCATTCTTAAAATGAAAACACTTTAAAACTTATGCTGAATACGCTAAAAAGGAATACTTTTATTTAAAGTAGTGCAAATATTTAAATGCACTAACACTTAAAAATGAAAACAAGGCTTATAAATAAAATTAATTATTTCAACAAACTAAAAAACCATATGAATTTAAATTTACTTCAAATATTAATATTATTAAGAACTAACATTTTGTTGATATGTACACACTTTTCTAAATATTTCCATTTATTAAATGAAATTTATTGCACGGAATGCAATAAATAAATGACGGAATAAATAAATGCTCTTCATTAGTCTAATAGAAAAATAGAAACATTATGGCCTCAAATAATTCTGGTGCCAATGTAGATCAATTCATGTTTTTGTAGAATGGAATCTATATCATACTTGTGATACACTTTTTTTATTTATGATTGGTATTGAACACTTTTTCGCTCAGTTACTCAATAATAAACAGCATAATTCGTTAACAAATTTTTCTTTGAAATTCCTCATTCAAATATCTGGATCAAGGAAACAAAACCTTAGAGGAATAGGAATCAAAATAAAAATCTGCTAATGGCATTCTAAACTCATTTGCAAAGAACAAAACACAAATAAAATAAAATGATTAATAACCAAATATCCACTTATATTCAAGCTGAAGGAATGGAGTTATTGTAAAATAATAGGTGTTCTAGTATTAATAATGTCCCAAATATTTTATAATTAGTTTCTTTTAAATGAAATTAATTGAGGCAAAAAATTCAACAAATTGTTTAACAAGGTGAAGGGAGAATTTAGTTTGTTGATAACTACTAAAAATATAGGAATACAATTTGACTGAAAATATTAAGTTGAGATATTTTTCTAGCCGATTTTTGTTTGCCTTAAATCTATGAACTATACTTAATTAGTTTTGCTATATAAAAAAAATTTTGATGAAATTTAATACTGACATATTATGCAGTCTTTTTATCTATTTTTATGACACAAATTTTCTAAACATTGTTCAATAATCTCCAGGCTTTCAGAATACAGTTATTAATTTTTAATAAATTACTCTGAGACATTTCTATTTTAAGGAATAATCATGTGAATATTGTCTTAAAGAGTATTTGAACGGTATTACTATATAAAAAGTATATAATCATTCTTGTATATTGCACTGATTCGTATTGAGCAGAAAGGAATGTGAAAATATAGTTTTTTTTAAAGTGCTTTCATTTTAAAGGGAAATCTGGAAGACAAAACACTTGACGAAATGATAACTTGCCTCTAGGTTTGTACTTCAGATGTTCTTCAATGAACTGGCATGGGCATCGTGATGTGACACAGTGTCTAGGTGGTGTTGTTGTTACAGGAGATTGTGACCGCCGATCTATGCACAAATCCAATTGCTGACGTACAAACAGTTTCACCCAGCGTGAAGAGTAACGTAGAAACAACATGTTCGCCCTTTCCTGCACAAACCCACCACCAATCAGCAACCCTTAGCATTCATATAACGATCATTTTGAATTTCATCAATTATTCAATAGAAAAATACTAAGCCAGCAACTATTACTAAATAATTTAAATTTTAATATGTATGTAATGGACTACTTGTTATTAAATTAATTTACTGTTATTATTAGTAACTAAACATTTTTATCAAGATTATGTTGAAATTAATTGCTTTTAAATTTCTTCAGAATTGTTTTTTTTTAAATTTACATGTAATATAAGTAAAGTTATTCTGAATAGCTACTGCAACTAAATCTTCTTAAAAAAAAAGATTTAATAGTACCTTTAAAAGAAAAATATATTCACAAAACGTATAGACCTTTATTTTTTAATTTCATGTTTTATTATTATCCGATAATGAAAATAAATATTTTTAATAACTTTTTATTTTGTAAACTCTATCTTTTAAGGCCTGATTTATTAAATATTTACTTTTGTTAAGTTCAATCTATAAACCTATACCTGTACAAATGTTGCTTTTAAAGATCCCGCGAAAAAAATTACTATTGTGAAGAATTTGTAAACAATATAAAAACCTAATAATCTTAGCAATACTCAACTCTTCAGTATTAAAATATCTTTATATTTTTATGACAACCAAACATCATTACAAAACAATGTGTAAGTAAAAAAGTTTATAATTTAACAAAACCTATTTATATATTTTTACTTCAATGAAATTAACCAAATTAAGAAAAAAAAAGAAAAAAGCTATCATGTTCTCATGCCATTAACAATAATTAACAAAATGATATAATTTTGATAATTAGGTTTTATATTTCATTACCTAAATTAAGAGATATTTACAATTAAAATTCCTTAAAAACATATATGATAATTTCAATACTTTGACTGAAAGTAAAGAATAAACTCAATTCAATTAACCAAATCAGATTATTAATGAAAACTAGTCAATAAAAAAATAAATGGTGATACATTTTGAAGATATAAACAGAAAGGATTAAGTTGCATATAAAAGTAATCAAAACATCTGATTTATATTTGTTAAGTGTAGAATCTAACCTATATTTCAGTAACTCACGTTATCTGTCATCTGTCATTTGTTTTCGTGTAACCTAGGATCAGCTGTTGGTCCGTAACTTCAATTCAATTTCAACCGCCTACTATATCTTCGATACAGGCTAAAATCTAAGTTCTATTTGCTGCAAAGAGATATTTCCTCTGTGCGATAGCTCAGATCTAATAGATTTTCGATCTAGTTACCCGCTGCTGACTTTTTTTTTCGACTACATTCGCCTGGTCTGTTCTGTTTCTCTGTTTGTAGTGGGTAATGGCTACTTTCTTTATCCAAGTTCTTTAGCCGGTTGAATCGAGGTTATAACCACGCTTAAATGTTGAACCGCGCGTTGAATACATTCATTTAATGTTGCAAACGCTTTCTAACCATAAATTCATTATTTTAAACATATTAAAACTATTTTAAGCCGCTTTGTTAGTTAAGCTTAATTTCTTAGGTTAACCGCGTGGTCAATAACATTGCATCAGAACATTAATTCTTTAACCGCTTGAATGAATAAACATTTAATGATTAAAGACGTTTTATATTGTTATAATAGAAGTGAAGTTATTTAAAATAAAGATTAAATGAGTTTTAGTTTATGCCCCTCTTCGAGAAACTTTGTTCATCTCTGCAAGATTCCAAACAGGCCTATTGTGTCGAATGACTCATCGCTCTACAAGAACCGCATACAGTTTGATTCGTAAGTGGCTTAGAATTAACTGTGACTTATGAAACTTGTGTTAGTTCTTTAAATTATCTTTTTGGTGTTAAATTCAAATTCAGTGTTGTTTTAACAGTTAAGCAGACCTTGCACTGCTACATAAATTAGCAAGGTGGTTCCTCCGGACTTTGTTGTGCAACCTCCTTACGAGTTTGAACGGCCCGGTTGTTTTATTGGGAATTTATATTTTCCTTTTAGTTTTTGCTACCGAAACTATACAATATTAATTTCTCATAACAGCAGTTGTAAAAGTATTAATAAGAAATATTATTGTATTGCATGAAATAATATTTTTTTCTTAATATTTATGTTTTAACAACAAAAAAATACATTTACTTATGTTGCTTATTATAATGTACAAAATGTTTACAATATTTTTAATATGAACAAGTTTTGTAAATCTAAAATGATTTGAAAAATGTTCTCATGAATTGCCTACTGAATTGATTTAGTCAGGAAAATTGGTAATAATGTGAAATTGTAGAATATGTTTTTAAGCTTGAAATGCTTTGTAGCGTCATGAAAAACAAGAGTGAAATATTATTTATAGATGTTAGATAATTGTTCAATAAATCTGGTTTTAAGATAGGGATCATTATAAATAGTATCACAATGTACTATTTAGTTTCTTTTGAATCTTAAATACAGTATACTACTTTGTTGCTTTAATAAGCTCGCAATTCAAAATGTTCATAGAAGCTTGACTATAAATTCACTTGTACACACACACACACACACACACACACACACACAAACACACACACAAGCCTTCACACACATATACAAATATTAATATCCATAGAAAAAACCAATTATATGAAAATAAAAATTGTATTTTCTTGAAATGTATTGAAGTCTCTATATTTTGTAGCACCATGTTTTACAAAATGATATTTTGTGATAATGTTATTGAACAAATAAAATTGGGCCACTGTAAATATAATAAATCAATAGTGAAAGATAAATAAATTAAAGATGCCAAAACATTGGAATACTTGTTAAAACATACAAATAGAATTATTCAGTGTTTTAAAATATCTTTATCTTAAAAGCGTTTCTCTATTTGTTTTTTAAGGTTTGCAAAGTTTCTACCAATGCAAACTGACTGATATAAATGGAAGCATGGTTGCTTGGCTATGAGACAGTTGATGAAATGCTCTCATGATCGTTTATAAAATATTATTTACAAAGCAAAATAAGATAAACAATGTAAGAAAGAACATACCCATCACCTGTAAACTCGATTTTTTAAAAAACAAATACATTTTAAAAATTACATACACTCACAGCTAAATAAAAACATGCATAGTTATAAAAAAACATAAGAAGTATATATAAATAAAATGAAATAGCTTAAGACTCTGAGATTGACTTTTTTATCATAATTTACATAATCATGTTATTTAAAAGTATTTGATTTTTACTTTATTCCATGGAAAAATAACTTGAAAACATTGAGTTGAAATAATCTTGGAAATATTAAAAAATATAACTAATTATAGAGTATTTATTACTGATTACATCTGCCTTCAATCTTATTTTAATAGCTATTTGCAAAAGGTCTAATTTATTAATTCTCAGTCTCCTACAATAACTTATAACAAAGGAAACCTGCACAATTATTCTTGAAACTCTAAATATAAGAAAATAAATGTAAGAGCTATATTTAATATCAACGATTAAAAGCAAGTAGAAATGGATAGCAAACCTAAACATAGTACTCGTTTCCTACATATTTTATATTTAAAAAATAAATATTTAAGTTTAGTTATAACTTTTACACTAAAAAGATATATATATTTTTTTAATAAGTGGTTCAGTCAAATTTTAAATTAATTTTAGTAGAGTTTGGAGATGAAATCAACACTTATGTATTCAGCAAGAAATAGTAGAACATACACACATACTATCTTCCTCCACCTCCTCCTCTCTCATTTTTACTAAAAAACAAAGAGTAGTTTGTTTTTGTTAGGATAGCTTTTTAGGACTCTCTAGCTTTGATTTTTATAAAACAAAGGACACAAGGCTATCAAATTGTTTATTTATAAATAGATATTATTCCAAACAGAAGATGAAAATTACGAGTAAACATAACACTTGTTATTAATACTTTCCATTATGAGCTTCAAAATAATTTGACCTTACACACAATTTGTAAATTTTGATAAGATCACACACAAAACTAATTTCTAGAAGCTCTTCGAGACTTACAGTTATTAACTTAAATACACTGTGCTCTAATGGTCAATAGCATTTAATTTTGTAACTGCAATAATAACTTTCTAAAGGCTTGACTACGTTCTTTGTTTGATATTAATTTGAATGAATACAGCTTATTATTTACTTTCAGTTAATTCCTTTGGGGAGAAACACAAAAACATTTTCTCTCTGCAATATAAAACATTTTAAAAGATGAAAAAAACTAATCATGAACCTGCTGTTTAAAATATATAACAATAATACACTGCTAACCCAGAATTCAGTTTTCCAGATCCTTGTTGACACTATTGACAGATGATATCTCTACATGAAATATATTTAAATAATAGCTTATTCCAAAATCAATTTTTTAGTTTTAACAAATACTTTTGTTTTATTAATGAACCAAGAAGACAACTAGACTCTTAAAACAACATAACTCAGAGTTCAGTGCTGAATGGGTAGTTGCGTTTTTTTAACAAATTTGGATCTACCAGAATAATGATCACATTGTACTTTTGATCAGTTTTAATGTATGGCACAAATAAATTCCAAATGAAGACATTTATTGGTGTTTTCAGTTAAAAAAATGTGAGACAAAATGTAATTTTTGTAATGATTCTCATTAACCTTTTACTATAAAGTTAGTCCATTTTCTTATAAGTCACATTTTTCCTTAAATATAAAAAAAACCTGAAAAGAGGTTGTAGGTCAAACCCAAGACATTTCATTTAGAGTGATTAACCACAGACACTACAAATTAATCACTTTCAGAATTTAGTTAACATTAACCCTACAACTGGCAGTCAAAAATCCTGTAGTGGCGCGGTGTTTTTACCCCACCGTAGAGGCTTTTTTTTAAAATACGTCAAAAAAAAAGTTAAATAATTATAGTGATGTATAATATATCAAATTAATCACAAAAATGCACAGAATAAAACTATCATAAGGAAATATGTGACTCAACATTTTATTTCCATGGTTACAGCTCTAGAAAAAAAAATTCATATTTTGAAAGCACAAATTTTGGTTTTTGACAGTCTATCACTAAGAATCACAAAAGAATACACAAAACTTAACATATACAAAATAAAGCTAACTTTATGTAGAAAAAAAAAGATTCCAGTCATGTGTACACTTATTTCTAACGGGTAAAAAGTTATATTCACAAACATATATCCAAAACAACACCGAAAAAACGGTCAGTTTAGTCGGATTCCTCGGATTCAGAGACTTTCCTTTTTTTTACAGACTTAGTAGGCCTGTAAAAGTGCTTCAGTGTTTTGTAACAAATTGGGTGTATGCCTACATTGCATCCAGGGCACCAGTATACACTTTTGACCTTCTTTACATCTTTTTTATCTACACAAATTGCACAAACACGGTATTTGCGTACGGGTAAGTACTCCAAGAAATGTTCCTAGTATTTATTGGTAGGCCTACTTACAGACAAATGATAGATGGACTTGTCACTATTGTCTACCCCTCCCATATTGTGATTATATCTGTCAATCATGATGGGTTTCACTGTCTGAAGACCAATGCTTGCTTCTTATCATCTTATGCTCAGCATGACAACCGGTACTAAATAAGTAAACTGGTTTACGGCTTTTCTTCTGTTTATATTTGACCAATAAAACTTTGCCTCTGTAGGGCCTATACCGGTAATAAACACTTTTTTCAATTCCTAAATTCACATTCTTTACATTTACAGGCAGATCTTTAGTATTTTTATTGACAGTTCCTGTCAAAAAAGTATTTCTTGAAGCTAGTTCTTGGGCAAGAGGCAGTTTTGTATACCAGTTATCAGTAAAAACATGGTATCCCTTATCAAGGAGTTGACAAATTTGCAACCCATTGACAACAACTTTTTGTGTAAAAGGATCATCCATTAGCCAAAAAATCTTTCCCACTGTATAGTGAAACATTTAGTATATAACTGGAGTCACTATCACATGTCTCAAATTTTTTTATACCGAATCTGCTGTTTTTTCTTAGGTAGGTACTGTATAAATTTGCAGCGGTTCTTCATGCCTATCAAACTTCCATCTATCGAAATGTTTTGTTTTGGTATGAAATAATTTTTCATTGCAGCATTCATATGATCAAGAAGAGGCCTAACCTTTTGCCAGGGATCGTAGCCCGGTTGACCCCGACGTCTTCCGGTATTTTTTCTACATCTGAAATGTCACTCCAACTATCAGCATCATCACTATCACATTCTAATAGTTCCCTAATGTCACTTGAAGTAAGTTGTCCATGATTATATTACAATAAAACAGATCAACAACCTTAGTGCACAACAAGCAACAAAGACGGGAGCATATACGTCAAAAACGTAAACATTACGTCAGCTCACAGCTGTCTGTTTGTCGGGAGATATTTAGCAAGGCCATAGACGTAAAAATATTCTGGGTGAACATAAAATGAAAGTCCACATCCTTTTGAAACTAACTGTGTAATGTACTACGCAAACTGATTATTAGATGCCGAGAAAAACATCGATTATAAATCAACCGTTCGGTCGCCGTGTAAGACGGCGATGCCACTTCACGTAAAGCGTCTGTCGCCGTCTAATGCGGCGATTGCCAGTTGTAGGGTTAATATTTTTTAGTAATGTAATTTATAGGTAATTGAAATATTACAAAGAAACTTCCAAAATCATATTTCTATTTATCTCGTTCAGTTATATTTTTAAGAGCACTTTGTATTTTAAAATGTCAATTTTCCTACAAATATGTTTCATTTAACAAAAGCTTATAATGCAGAACAAAAATGTATACCTTAAAAATATAAAATTAATGTAGAAAAACAACCTAAGGTGTCAATGCAGTGTATAAAATTAATTTTATATTAATGAGTCCTAATAAATAGAAGCTAATAAATAAAATCTTATACAAACTTGAATAAATTGCCAATATTTTATGATGTAAATATCATGGTTTTAGATATGTTGATATTTAAGTTGAGAAAATAAGACATATATATATATATATATATATATATATATATATATATATATATGATGTTAATATTAGTAACCAGGCTGAAGCAATGAGACAGAAACCAGTAGTGCAAGCAATACAGTCACCAAAAGTAACTTAAAAATTAGGATAACCAAAAATATATTTTAATATTAATAAAAGAAATGAATACACAATATAAAAATGTAAATCTAAAAGAAAAACACACACAAAAATCTTTATTTCAAATCATAATTTGTTTAGAATAGAATGACAACCTAACTTTTACAATTTTAGAAATTAAACAAGGAAAGAATAATCTCATTATATATTTATCATTTTAAAACAAATAAATAGGTTACAAATAAATTTTCCAAATGAAAAATGTGTTGTTTTTTAAAAAAATTCTCCCTAGATCTTAAAAACATCTTCATTAGGTCTATTTTACCAAATCAAATTTGGTTCTCTTTGTGTTTAGACTTTTAGATAAAAATACTTGGAGTAAAACCTGATTAAAACAGAGATATCTATTAACCCTAGATCACTCATACCTTGTCAAAATGACGACACATGATTTAAAAACTTTCTGTACCTGACAAATAATCGGTTCACGCGCCTCCATCCCAGCACCTTCGTACTTAAAATAGCCATTATCAGATGTGGAATTTCGCATGCGTCTTAGTGAAAAAGAACTTATGTCATCATTTTGACGATACGTAAGTGATCGTGTCACTTTTTTTAAAATTGTGTTCTCTATACATATTTTAGTAAAAAATTTTTAATTGTATTAAAAATCTGTTCTACAATTCATTGGTTTGTTACATTTTGTGTTTTTTGTAAATAAAATGTGTTTAACATTATTTTTAAAACACTTTTTTAAACATTTGTGCTTCATTATTTAATTAAAACATAGTTATCGTAATTATTATTTTTCTTTCTATTAGTAGAATTCATAGCTACTATAATATTTTTTTCCAAGAGCTTAAATAAGTATGGGATGTATGGGATATTACAATATTTAACACATTCACTAAAAACATTATTTTGGCAAAAGAAAGAAATTGGAGAAGTTAAATTTACGATACATAAGTAATCGTGTGACAAAATTTAGACATGAGTAATCTAGGGTTAAGAATCTTGAATTAGTTACATGGTCACTAGGGTTTACCCTCTATAATAGGTTTTTATTCATGGGGGATTGAAATGCATCATCTATCTATTCCACAATTTAGTGTATTTTAAAAATCAACGAAAGTGAGAGAGCAAGAAAGGTATACATTGATTCATTTATCAAAATTCTATAAAAGTTATGAGATTACAAAACTTAAAAAATTCCAACTTTTTGGAACAATTTAGACCCTAATTTAGAAAAAATTAAAATATCAATAAACAAAGAGAAAGAGACTACATAATATATACAGTATGTATTTAAATCCCATATATTACTGTATGCCACAATTTTATTCCTAAAAAAATATTAAAATTAGGAATGCACATGGCACACATTATTTTTGAAAAAATTGGATTAACCACTGTGTTCCATTCATCTGCTGGAGCAAAGCTCCTTTAAAAAAGGATATAGAGATGAACCATTTAATAAAACTTTCAAGAATTGTGTTTGTATAAACTGGATATATACCTGAACTATAACACATTTTTTATTGTTTATAATATTACCAAAAAAGTAAAATTTTCTGGTTATCCAATTAAAAAATTTATATCAGCAGCTTTTACTTGTGATGAATTTAAAATTTTAATACAGTTAAAAAAAAAGCCAGCAAAGAGGTATATATTTGTTTAGCTATAGCCTGCACCTGAAGTATAATACTTTAAACCATCTTATTTGTTTTGATATATCATTAAAATATTATAACATAACTCAAAGATATGTTATTTTATCGATGTTAACTTAAAAACAACCTTAATTTCATTAACGTATTGGATATAAAATTTGCATATATATATATATATATATATATATATATATATATATATATATATATATATATATATATATATATATATATATATTTAGGTTAGTTTTGGTTGGTAAAGATTAATTAGATTTTTTGGACTAGGAGACTGACAGACTTACCTTAGTAAGAGTCCACTCTGTAGTCTTGAAATAGAAACACATAAAAGCACTTAAACAATGATATATTTCAACCACACAGTGGTCTTTGTCAATCGAAGAGAAAACACAAAAAGAAATATGAGAGAATGAAATAAAATAATTGTAATCACAGATTGTGTAGAGTAGAAATCAGATGTCACAGATGCACAGATTAAAGATATATATATTGTTTCCATGAACATATGAGTGATTATAGTTTATGAGAGATGGCGTCAAAATTCTTCAAGCTTCCGTCCACACCAAAAATCTTTTCACCGATCCACCGCAAATTTGGTACAAACAACCTCCCAACTTGAAAAACATCGTAGTACATCCTAAACTACCAGACCCTGACGCAGAGAAACCACACAAACTTCCTCATGGCTCCTTCCCATGCAATAGAACTAGATGCAAGACATGTCCAATACACCCCTCAGCAAATAGTTTCAACAGCCAAACAACAAAATTGGTCTTCAAAATACAGGGTCATCATAATTGTACATCGCAAAATGTCATATACCAGCTACAATGTAAACTTTGCTCAGCACAGTACATAGGCCTGACCACGGATGGTCTGAATATCAGAATGAATGGCCACAGACATGATGTTAAAATTATGAATATGGATAGACCAACAGCTCAACATGCTGCGAGTCACAACATCACAACTTTTGATGACTGCTATACCAAAAAAATAATTAAATCACTCCCCCCTGATTGCAATCCCTCAGAACTGAGAAGGTGGGAACTATCATACCAGTGGTATACCAAGTCCAGAGAATCCCCTAACCTCAACATCAGATAAATCCATTCATTTTTTTTTTATTTATTTCCCTCCCCCCCCCAAATAGCCTTACTCTTTTCCCCTGACAGACTTATATAAACTATAATCACTCATATGTTCATGGAAACAATATATATATCTTTAATCTGTGCATCTGTGACATCTGATTTCTACTCTACACAATCTGTGATTACAAATATTTTATTTCATTCTCTCATATTTCTTTTTGTGTTTTCTCTTCGATTGACAAAGACCACTGTGTGGTTGAAATATATCATTGTTTAAGTGCTTTTATGTGTTTCTATTTCAAGACTACAGAGTGGACTCTTACCAAGTTAAGTCTGTCAGTCTCCTAGTCCAAAAAATCTATATATATATATATATATATTTAAAACAACATAGGTTATTCAAATACAAGAATATTTATTATTTTATATCCATTATGTTTATTAAATATTCTTGTATTTGAATAACCTATGTTGTTTTAAATAATTAAACAAGAAAACGTATTTTATACTTATATATATATATATATATATATATATATATACATATATATTGGACTAGGAAACTGACAGACTTACCTTGGTATATATATATATATATATATATATATATATATATATATATATATATATATATATATATCAAACTTACCTTGGTAAGAGTCCACTCTGTAGTCTTGAAATAGAAACACATAAAAGCACTTAACCTATTTTAAGACTACAGAGTGGACTCTTACCAAGGTAAGTCTGTCAGTCTCCTAGTCTAAGAAATCTCTCTCTCTCTCTCTCTCTCTCTATATATATATATATATATATATATATATATATATATATATATATTTTGATATTTTCCGTTGTCCATTATTTTTTCATTGCACTGACTTTATGAAGCATATATATTACTATTGTAAATATTTTTATCCCCCACTAAGTGCAATAATTTTACCTTGTTGTGATGAGGCACCTTTCAGTCACTTGACCATTGTCGAATTACTGATATTTTTCTGGTGTAGATGTTTGGTCTGTGATGTTGGTATTTGTTGACGTTACACGCATTTTCTATTGATCTGTGTGTATGATGTTTTTATATAGTATGTCTTCTGTATATGTGGTCTGTAGGTTCATTAAATTGTTGTGTGTGTTTCTATAAATGTGGTATTTTTCTAGTGAGTTTAATTCTATTGGGTTATTATTTATTTCAAGTATGATTAGGTTATGTATATAGGTTACGTAGTATAAGTCAGAAAACGACCAGATCATTTAAAATAAGATTTGAAGAACATTACAGAACATTTAAAAATAAAAATACAAAAGTATCAAATGTTGCAGCACACCTAATATCACATAAACATGAAATAACAAACTACGAAAATAACTTAACCTAACTTGAAATAAATAATAACACAATAGATTAAACACTAGAAAAATACCACATTTATAAAAACACACACAACAATTTAATGAACCTACAGACCACATATACAGAAGACATACTATATAAAAACATCATACATACAGATCAAGAGAAAATGCGTGTAACGTCAACAAATACCAACATCACGGACCGAACATCTACACTAGAAAAATATCAGTCATTCGACAATGGTCATGTGACCGAAAGGTGCCTCATCACAACAAGGTAAAATTATTGCATTTAGTGGTGGATAAAAGTATTTACAATAGTAATATATCAACTTCATATATATAATTCTATAATTTATTTTCAGTTTTTAATGCAACAATATAGGATAAGAAACAGAAGCCAGATTTGGCAAAATTGTCAAGTTTTGATACAATTATGGTACTATTTACTTTTAGCATATAATTGACTTTAATCATAAACTGATTTTCCTTTATTCATAACTTTTTTTTAAGCTCTTCTTAAATAAATAAAATTACTTATTTCATTAACTAAGTATTATAATAAAAAGATTAAAAAAGCATTAACATAATATTTTTTAAATAATATTGTGTGATATTGAAATTTGAACTCTTTGTACTATTTATATACAATATATACACTCCACTATATACAATAAATTAGGATAGTAGAATTGTTACACCTGGAATAAAAAATTTAATGACGGTATTAAAGTAATCATGATCACATTTCTACATGACCACATTTCTAGTAAATCTACTTCGTAAAAATATATTTTAACTCAATGTTATTTGAGTTATAAAGTTTCTATATTTCAATTTATATAAAAATAAAACCTCTTAACCACAAATAAACTTATATTAACTTTCCAATTGGAATGTATAAAAGGTTTTAAATAAAAAATGTTTTATTGAAGTTAGGAGATTTTATTTATTTAAATTAAAAGTTACGCCACAATTGCTTCAAGTTGTTATTCCATATGTTAGTCCTAGAAATGTGATTTTGTGATACTACTACACAAAAGAATACAATTGTTGATTTTTTTAGAAATTAATAAAGTTAAAGCTTGACCGCTAAAAAGATTATTAAATTAAATGTAAATATGAATCAAAATATAAAAAGTAGATTTAATTGAAAATGTATAAGTAGTAAAGGACAGAAATTATATTTTTACTTAGGTTTCTTATGTTTGATATTCAGTAAAATTGAATGTAGAGCAAAATTCATAACCAAAACTTTAATTAATAATCAGAAGTAAATTTTAAAATAGTAAATGTTAAAACTAAATTTATCTTGAAATGTATGCAAAAGTAGTAGTTATTATTGTTTTGTTTCTGGTTACTTTAGCACACACCTTTATGCAGAATTTCAATTAAGAAAACAACCACTACTAAGGAATCCATTAAAATTTATATTATAATTTAAACCTTAACTAATGGAAGGACAAATGTGGTTGATTTTCTTAATGTAATTTTGAAGACGAATTTATTTACATATTAAAAATGACAAGTTACATATAACGAAACATTTTTTAAAATAATTTGTCTATTAGGAAAATAAAATTTTGTAAGTAGATACTTTAAAATGATGTAACCTAGTTCATGCATCATATCAAATGTCATTTATAACTTCAATACGATAAAATTATGATATAGTCACATTTTTCTGGAAAAACAGAAAAATGAATTTACTGAACAAAGAAAATCATAAGTTGAAAAAAATATTACATCTTAAAATAATATACTAGATATACATCGTACATTATGGAAGTGTTTTTTATAGATAAGCAATGGTTTCAAATGTTAGTAGTAAGAATAATAAAAACATCTTTCTAATTGCTAATCAATGCCCCTCTCTCTTAGGAAAGCAGACAGTGAAGGGCAACAAGCTCGTGGATCTGATCGAGGTTTGTTACGCAAATGTTCCTCAATGTACTGACAAGGACAAAGTGACGATGATACATGACGAGGATCAGGGGGATTGCCACTTTCCTCATCTACAGTCCAATCCAGCCGACGACGTAAATAATCCTTACACCAGCGCTGAATGTAACGAGTCAATACCTGCTCTCCTTTCCCCTTTTTCCAAAATTGTTTATTAATTATTATCATTTAACCAAACATTAAATGCAGGAATTTAGTAACCTCAGACATATTATTACTATGTTAACATGTTAAATATTTCTTGTTTTTAAAGTCAGTGTATATTTGATCAGAAATAATAAAAAGAATACACCCATAGCTTGCTTTAAGCCGTAATACGTCAGAAGGGATTTTTTTATTTATATTGGAATTTTTCTAAATGCAACTCATTTTATACTCAGTAAAACAATATAAGAATGTATTTACTTGGCTGGATTATTTTTTTGTTTGAAAAAACCATTAATTTCTATATACAAATAACAAATTGTCTACTATACGTTGCACAACAGTTTATTTAAATATAAGTCAAAAATAAAATGAAGAAAATATTTAACATCAGTTTATAAAATCCTTACTAACTCAAATTTGATACTGTCGTATTAATATAGCATACAGGAATTTTTGTGTCAATAAGCAAATGTTACACACAAAATACATGCAAATGTCCTTTCAATTGGAGCTACATTGTTTAACCTTTTTAGGTGTATAATAAATGAGATACTGTCACTAAAATTAAAATTTATAAACTAAAATATTTCTCTACTACTTTGAATTTTCTGAAATTCAGTCAAGTTTACTCCACATAAGAGATTTTAAAAAAGCTACTTGGATAAAAATGGATAGAGCAAAGCAAAATTTAAAACATGAAAAAATGTATAAAACGTCAAAAACTCTATAATTAAAACATCTATTCCTAAGTCGTAAACTTTATGACTGACTAAAAATTGTATGTTTTGAGTTGAATATTGAGTTATTATTAAAATTAAATATTTTTATCATTATTTTTACATTAACCATTTTGGGGCAGAGCTCTAAAATACCATCAGTTCTTACAGGAAGATTAGTTCTAGATAAGCAGCTTATTTAAACAATTTAATATATTAAATTATCTGTCATTCGACTGAGCACAAAATTTATATTTGAAAATGACAATAAAGACCTAACATAGGTTTTTTACAAGAACCTAAAGTTTCAACCTAATAATATATTTTTCTCCTATGTACAAGCTTCATTCTTCATACATTTCTTAAACTTTACTTGTTTAAAATAAAACAAGTAATATTTGTATTTCATAAAACAGTCCTCTAATTTTTTTCTACTTCATACATAGGGCAGGTAAAAAAAAAAAATATGATTAAAACAGACTAAGTGGACTGATTTCTAGGTATAAATATACATAACAATAGAATTACACTGGTTAACAACATTGTATGTTGTTTTGGCTTATGGGGGAAAATAACAGATGTTAATAATAGCTTTTTAAAAACTTAATTCAATTACTTACACTTTTAAATGTTTTAGACTTGCCTATAGTAGCACTTACTTTGCTTGTTGAGGACGGCCGTTTCGGGAGATGTGTCCCTTTGTCAACTCAGACCGTAACCGTTACAGTCTGAGTTGACAAAGGGACACATCTCCCGAAACGGCTGTCCTCAACAAGCAAAGTAAGTGCTACTATAGGCAAGTCTAAAACATTTAAAAGTGCAAGTGATTACTAGTAGCTTACGCGAAGATGGAATCAACAAATGTTAATTCAATTATGAGCGAAATTATAACGGTTAAAATAAGTGATTCTTGATTTACCCCAAAGACACATGTTTTTATTTCTTTCTCACATCAGGATCTCCTCTTTTTCACTGACCATCACAAACTAGCAAATATCGGTTCATTCCATTTATCCTAGTACCTCTTTTTCATGTCAGTGGTATATATCTTAATGAAAACATTTCCCATGCTAATTACTAACCACCCCAATATTATCGTAAAAGAAATCTAAGTGACAGCCCAAATATTTTGAAGGACATTTTACACACCAGATTTTTGTACAATTGGCCAATTCACATACAAATTTATGACAGTTCGGGTATTTGTGGTTTCTTAAAAAAATTTCTAAACACTTCTTTAAATTACTTTGATTACAGCTTCTGTTAGCTGCTCTTTGAAAATTGCATCATTTACCAAGGATTCAATTTGGAGACATACAAAAATTCTCTTTCTTAATTTGGCATTACTTGAAGAAGGAAATTATGTTTCAAATTTTAAAAACCAGAACCAGTTTTTCCATTACTTTGACAAAGTTTTTGAAAAATTCTAGGTTAATATGGAATGGAGGAATAACGGGTTGGTATTGCAACATGTACAACACTTTTTCTCTAGGTGTTAGGGATTGACGTTATGCCCATTCGTTCTCGATGTAGAGAATTCTCTTGCCTCTCCTACCCCAGCAAAAAAAATTACAAAATGTTGTGTATCCTAGCCACAAATCTATTAACAGAACTACTTTCAAATCATAGTATATATTCCAACAAATCTTTTATTTTTCAAAAGAATTTGATTGTTTTCATATCCCTTCTTCATATTACTTGCAAAAGTTAATGGGACTGAAGGAATATTATTACCATTGTTTGGATGCACAGCCTTTAACGGGTTTGAATAATCAATAAATCCATTCAGCTATTTTAATTTGTAACCAAGAATGTCTAATAAAACATTATCATAATTGGAGTAAATTGTTTTCTTGAGAAAAGTCAAGAAATGTATCATGACAGTTATTAAAGAAACTTATCTAAGAGTTCAGTATCTTTTTTTTTTGACATTTTTAAGTTCTGAACCTCGTCATTCAATATCCCTTTGAGTAATAAGATGAGGTTTGATGAAGGCACAATGTTGAAGTGTTTGGTTCTCTGTCTCCTTTTATAATACAAAAGTTAAATGGTAAAACAAAAATATTAGGTTGTGTAAAAATTATTAATGATGAAAAATCCTGATTCGTGTTTGAAATTAGCAGAGAAAATTACATATAAAACAATAAATTGTTCACATGCCAAAAAATGGATTTACATGTGTTATTGGCAATATTTAAAAACTAACTAATATAATCCACGAAAAGATTTTCTATTCAAATTTTATACAATAATAAACAGAAATACTCAACACGGTTTTAATATATTTTTTAAAATGAGGAAGATATATAATATCAATTAGAAATGAAAAACAAAAAATAATTGTTTTAGGAAATAAATTACAAACATTTACAGTAAAAAATTTTGAGAAAATTTTATTATCAATACAATATTTGAATTTAATAATGACAACTTCTAATATTTAAAGGTAAGAATTATTTTTTTAAAGAAAACTAATGATTTATGATATTTTTATCCCATACCTTGAAATATGATATTTTTGTTTTTAGTTTCTTATAACTTGAAAATATTTCGATAAAAATATTGATTTATGAATAATTACATATGTAATTAAGTATATATTTTATGTTTAACAAACTTTTATGTTTAAAACTTGCAATTGTTTGGTTGTAGATCTTGAGGTTTTCAAATAACACTTATTTATCAATTTACTTGGCAAAAGAACCACTAATTATTGATATTTCTCAGTAGATGGTTTTTGCACTTGATCAGTACATTGCCCAATGCTGCTGGTCATGGACAAGTCTCACAGGATGAGAAGTGAAATGTATATGCTGAGAAATATCAGTAAGTAGAGGTTTTTGCCAAGTAAATATATAAGTGCATTTATATTTGTTTTTATCATACAATGTTAGGTTTAATAGAAAGTTTTTTTAAAAATTAAATATTTGGAACTTATTAATTTATATATTTTATGTAATAATAAATATACAATAGAGTCTCAAAATTCTGAGTCCCGGTATTTCGAGCCCAACTTTGTCGGTTATCCCCCCAGCATTTAAAAGCATTTCCACAACAACATTGCCAGTTTCATATAAGAACTTAAGTACTGATTGGATGGATAGAGAACTATTCAAATCCTGATTATTCAAAAACTAAGTATAAAATTGTGAGTCATAATGAAACTGTTGACTATGTTATTAATCTACAAGAAGAAACAGATTTGGCATTTCTTATCAAGAAACTTAGGGGTTGTGAAAATGCCCATGTGAACAATTTGAGATAACAGATGTTATGATTATTGAAATGGTACAAAAAACTACTGAAGGCAGTGATGACAAGAATAAAGATGAAGGTTCAGCTAAGACAGTACAAGAAGCTAAAATTAGTCATGGTGTACGGACAACTGCCTTGGAAACTGCACTGCAATATATTGAACAACAGACACCACACCAAAAGGTGTGCTTCTGCTACAACATCTATGTGATACCATAGCATGAAAGCGATCTGATAAGCAAACGCAGAAGAGAAATAACAACTTTCCAAAAAAATGCAGCAACTGTGATGAATAATATATTCCAAAGCAACATTAATTTATGTAAGTATCAATAAAGTTCTATAAACGCATTTTTTGCCTTCCTAATTATGGTATTAGCTTTCATTACAACTCCAGTTTTATCTAATATACAGGAATGTATTTTCGTGTAATCTGAGTTTTCGGTAATTCGAGTGGGTCTCTGTCCCATCTACCTCGAACTATCAAGTCTCTACTGTATATAAAATTTATTTTTATAGCAAAAAATAATAAATTTTGGGAAAAGATATTATTAAACAGATTTTACAAATCAAGTTATATATTAACTGATACAAATATAAAATAATAACAAATTAATAAAAGGAATATTTTGATTTTGTTTTTGAAATATCATTTAAAAATTGTACATGTAAAAGTAAATATATTCAAAAAGCAATAGCAATATGGTGTGAAATAAAAAATGGATGCCTCAGCATATTATGAAACATTAATTAAAATTCTTATAGCTTAAACCAAAATTAGACAATTTAAGTTAGGGTAAAACAGATATGAGATTAATTTATATAATTTAATTTTAATTTATATAATGTAAAGCTTCAGAATAGCTAGGGTAATATATGATGAGTTCTTTTTACTGAATATACATTAATAAAATATTAGACAACAGTTTACATTGGTCTTGCACAAGCAATTACAAGTTGAAAGGTATAAAATTTAGTACAGATTTAGTCTTTAATGTTAAATCATGAAGTAAAGCATAAAAGTCACTGATAGTGCCACATTAATATTTTAGGACTAATACAATGCACTCCTAAAGAGCAATTACTCAACTTATTCCCTTCAAGTGTATAATTGAGCTTTTTCAAATGACCTATTCACAACATAGAAACTGCTAAAATATTATTTTAAACTATCGAATTTTGTAGTCTATTACATTCGGTGAAACTTCGTTCGGTAAAAGTGATTAATTATTTTAAAGAGTTAATCTCAAGAAAAAAGTAATTCTATCTAACGTTTTATGACTGATATTTGCAGAGCTCTGCCAACTAGTTAGTATTAAGGGATAAGGACAAAGTTAATGAAGAAAATATTTCATTCCGTTATGGATACTATTGTTTTACAGAAAAATTACTGAATTATTCTTCTGAAACTACTTAATATTTCTGAAAGAGCTACTATGGAATAGTGATTAAATTCACATAATTTCTTTAAAATAAAAAGCAATTACTTTAAAAACCATTATATATTATTTTAAACTGTTTTCAAACAGAATGGTGTATTGGAAATGAAAATAAGCAAGCAATTTATGACTTTTTATGAAGAATTTGTCAAATAAAGAAAATTGAAAAAGTACATTTTTTATTAATATAATCTACATTCTGAATTGAAGTTGTATTTGTTATAGTCAATTAAAAAAACCATCCCATTATTTATATATTTACAAATGATTTTTTATACATAATTATTTAAAGAACATATTCCTTACTTGCAGATGCATTTCAAAACTGTTGTTTCATTGATGAAAAGTAGCAGATTAGACTCTGTCAATGAAACGGTGGTTTCAAAACGTGTCAACAGGTAAGTTGATGGTTTTCACTTGTTTTTTAAAAATAATTACTTATGATTTAATAAGGGAAATCAAGATGATTACAACAACCAACTTTAAATGTTTTTTGGAACACGACTACTTGTGAATATTAATTTATCATAATGAAAGTTTAATACAGTAAACTCCCGATTATCCGTGGAATAGGGTGGCCAAGCCACGCCGGATAACTGAATTCCCCGGATAATCCACTATGAACAAATAATACGCAAAACGATCGATAATTGATTATTATACCATAAGTTACACAAATAATGACCCCGGTTAATGCAATTCACAAATAATCTTCAGAGGACAAAATGAATACAGAAAATAATTTAAAAAGTCGATGTATTTGAGGGATTATAACATGTACATTTATATGTCTAACTATTTACAATAGGTACAAAGTATATGTCAAAAGTAAGTATGTATGTACATATGTAATTTCCTTTACACATAATACATTCACTTTTTAACAAAAAAATCTGTCACTTTCGTCTGTTTTTTTGTGAGCATTGATTTAGCTCTAATGTGCATTCTAAGTTTCTTGAGAACCATTTTGTCGCACAGTGAAGAGTCGTCTTGCTCTGATTATTGTGTCCGTTGTTTTCATCTCAAAAATTATATTTCTACCATATACAGGTTTATTTGGGACATTAAAACAGTGTATTAGACATTAAAATGTTGTTTTATTTATAAGTTTACAATAAAAAAAAGGAAATTTACATAAAATATCAACTAATACAAATGATAAAATACTGTATGACAAAAAATAAAATTCAATAAAAAAGAGAGAGAAATAAAAATAACGCGTAAAAATTCAAACTACCTACTACTAAAATAACCACTCAACATTCAACTCGAAATGTTTGTTTCTACTTGTGTCACAAAGCCATGAAGATCGATAATGTATATGACAGACATGGATAATGCATATTTCACGCCCTAGATTATTTATAGCTGAGATTAGCTGACATTTGTTTACAATCTTATGATACATATTAGGTTTTCGGGCGTCCAAGCATTTTGTCAATGTCTCTTATATACAGTAGTCTGTTCCCACCTCGAGTTGGTTCATTCACTCTAACAGGACAGTTATCGTTTATACTTGCGTTATTTGAGAAAGCTTAGTTTATTTTTATGATCGTTGTTTTACCGGATACTGTGCCGCGTTGAGTGGTTAAAAAAAACAATAATGCATCTGATTGAATAAAAATTGGATATTTGTAAAACAATAATCCGCCCGAATAATCGAATAATCGGGAGATTACTGTATATAGCAAAACCAAACTAATAGCAACAATTAATTTTTATGGAGATTTGTACTAGTTTTATACAATCTATCTAAAATTAATGCACTTTTGTTTATAAGTTTGGTATGTAAACAAACTTAGTTAAAACAATATTATTGCTACAAGAATTAATATTTACAACAATTAACGACTTAATATTACCTGTTTTCTTGACAGTCTTGTTGAATTGCTTCCTTGTATAATGATGTCATGGTCATCTATGTCCATCCTCTGAGCAAACTTTAACCGGTTTTGTTTCTCTTCTTGCGTTTCTTCTCTGTTCACAGGACGGCCTTCAGATTCTTCTTTCTCAATTACCTCTTGAAGTTTTTTCTTAGTTACAAAACACAACTTAATTAATTTTAAAAATAAAAAAATGGAACTTAGATAGAAGAAAAAATTATTACAAACTGGATTAAGATGTGTGGATTTGAGTGAGTACAAGAATTTAAGAAAGTGAACCAAAAATAAATTGTCATAACTAAGAATTTCAGAAAAATTATGTTTTTAAAAACTTTATTTAATGCCTGATCCATACATAATAATGGGAAACAATTTTTGATTTATTTATCAAACAATCTGAAAGATTAACATATTTATATATTGGACAAGTTGATCACACACACACACACACACACACACACACACACACACACACACACACACACACACACACACACACACACACACACACACACACACACACACACACACACACACACACACACACACACACACACACACACACACACACACACACACACACACACACACACACACACACACACACACACACACACACACACACACACACACACACACACACACACACACACACACACACACACACACACACACACACACACACACACACACACACACACACACACACACACACACACACACACACACACACACACACACACACACACACACACACACACACACACACACACACACACACACACACACACACACACACACACACACACACACACACACACACACACACACACACACACACACACACACACACACACACACACACACACACACACACACACACACACACACACACACACACACACACACACACACACACACACACACACACACACACACACACACACACACACACACACACACACACACACACACACACACACACACACACACACACACACACACACACACACACACACACACACACACACACACACACACACACACACACACACACACACACACACACACACACACACACACACACACACACACACACACACACACACACACACACACACACACACACACACACACACACACACACACACACACACACACACACACACACACACACACACACACACACACACACACACACACACACACACACACACACACACACACACACACACACACACACACACACACACACACACACACACACACACACACACACACACACACACACACACACACACACACACACACACACACACACACACACACACACACACACACACACACACACACACACACACACACACACACACACACACACACACACACACACACACACACACACACACACACACACACACACACACACACACACACACACACACACACACACACACACACACACACACACACACACACACACACACACACACACACACACACACACACACACACACACACACACACACACACACACACACACACACACACACACACACACACACACACACACACACACACACACACACACACACACACACACACACACACACACACACACACACACACACACACACACACACACACACACACACACACACACACACACACACACACACACACACACACACACACACACACACACACACACACACACACACACACACACACACACACACACACACACACACACACACACACACACACACACACACACACACACACACACACACACACACACACACACACACACACACACACACACACACACACACACACACACACACACACACACACACACACACACACACACACACACACACACACACACACACACACACACACACACACACACACACACACACACACACACACACACACACACACACACACACACACACACACACACACACACACACACACACACACACACACACACACACACACACACACACACACACACACACACACACACACACACACACACACACACACACACACACACACACACACACACACACACACACACACACACACACACACACACACACACACACACACACACACACACACACACACACACACACACACACACACACACACACACACACACACACACACACACACACACACACACACACACACACACACACACACACACACACACACACACACACACACACACACACACACACACACACACACACACACACACACACACACACACACACACACACACACACACACACACACACACACACACACACACACACACACACACACACACACACACACACACACACACACACACACACACACACACACACACACACACACACACACACACACACACACACACACACACACACACACACATATATATATACACATTTATCAATAAAAAAATAAATAAATAAAAGAGAAATACAATATATTAAACGTAATTAAAAATATGCAAAGGATAAAGAAAGGTGTTAAGAATAATTAATACGATTGTAATAGCTGCATCAAATAATTAATAAAGTACTGACTCTTCATTTGACACCAAAAACCCAAAAGATCCTGTGGTGTGAACACAAGTAATGGCTACCTTATCTCTAGGATTTAACAAAATTTCTCAAAGGAGATTATATTTTTTTTTTTTTTTGTAAAAAAATAATCTGATTTCATGGTTTCTTAAATTATTTGAAACTATCTGGTTTCTTTGATTTCAATCAGTTTGCCATTTAACATTTGTCATTGTTTACACAGTACAGCAGAAAAAAAATTCATGTGACTATTGTAGAGCCAAAGTTTATACGGTAGAGACAAAGTGGTTGATTTCAAAAGAGTTAATATACAAAAGCTTTTAGTAAAATGATTGCACAGTTTAATATAGGAATCAACTGTATAACATAACTTATTGGAATATTATAAATATTAATAAGAACACTATTTCAAAACTATGCATAGTGTCACAGTAATGAATTTTAATTTACCTGATTTACTTTGTTTACTTAATAATGCCACTTTGGTCTACAAGTCTGAAAACCACATTTTACTTCTTTCATGGTGAGGCACACGGCTTAGTTTTCTTACAGATTTTTGGGACTAGATGGGAGACTATAGGCTTACCTCGGTAATAGTCCAGTCTGTAATCTTAAAATAGACATACATGAACACCAAAAAGTTGATATGTTTTAGACACTTGTGACCTTTGTCAATCAGAGAGAGACTGCTATATAAGAGACAAATTTATAGGACTTATATATATATATATATATATATATATATATATATATATGTGTGTGTGTGTGTGTGTGTGTGTGTCTTGATAATTCGAGGTAGATGAGACCAAAACCCCCTCGGATACGTTCCTGTGCATTAGAAAAAACAGCCATTCCTGATATATAGACCATCTATTATTAATACTATGTATTGTGCTAGACAAAATTTACATTGCAGATGGTATACGCCATTTTTTGATATGCAAGTATGGTATCCCGGACTCCTGAAATTCCTTTTGGTTAGGAGACTATTAAATGTATTGGGCATGTGTTACATCTAGGTATCATGGAGAGATGTTATAAGGAAGTTTGAAAGGCTTTTTATTATTAGGATCTGATAACTTAGGATAGACTAATATTTTTTTCTTTAAATCGGAAGGCTGCTTGATCTAGATTTAGAATAAATCAAAGAAATATTTGTTGTGTTACTTGAAGGATCTTTAAGCCATCTCTCAATATTTTGTTTCATTGGTCATTTGAGATAATCAGAAGATTGTGCTAAGGCAATCTCATGTCAATTATCCACTGAATTATAATTTAAACCAATACCGAGATAAATTATTTTATTTTTCTTATAATAATAATAATGAGATATTTATTCTAAAGTTGATGCTGAGTACTTGGTTGGTTAAATATCAGTATTTTAATAATGATAAAAATTCTTATGAATATATTAAAATATAGAAGGAAACAATATTTTACAAGGAAAAAATACTTACAACACATTCTGTGGTATCAAAATATATAAAACAAAGATTAACTTTATGGCAGGAAATTTTTCCACGATCGTCAAGGCCAAGAATAATTTTATGGCGCATCAAGTGCTTGTTTACATTGGCCATACATTTCTCCAAATTGTGATTTAGCTGAAAAAAATTTATAATTACCAAGAGAATCTACAAACTTTAAACAAGAATATTGTTTTAAAGTGTTATTTTTATAGAGATTTTAATAAAAATATATCAATATACTTAAATGTTGAACATCTGAAAAAGATAGATAGAGCAGTAGCCTCATGATGTCATGATAGCCTTGATGCAATTTAACTATGTAATATCAAAATAAAGCCTTTTGACAATAAAAAAACAAAAAAAACAAAATTGTTGCTATATATAGCAATGATTAGGTAAACCAAGGAAGAGCAAAGTTAATAAACGATTATTTAAGATCGTAATTAATTTAAATTATATAAACTTAAATATAGGGGAAAAGTAATTTTCAAACCATTTTAATGCACATCAAGTTGGATTTAGGCAACATGCTTACATAGTATGAATGGGAGAGAATGCTCATTGTTCAAACTGCAAGTCATTTGATACTAGGTCCAATAAAAATGAGAAAAAAGTGAATGGCGAATCTTGAAGGGAGAGGGATATTTGCATGAGGAAGTGGACCAAACTTCTTTCATCTAGAACTGTTGAATGAGTATCATCTTTATTACATTTTTAAAAAAGGCTAATATGTTTGGAGCCAGTAAATAAAAAAAAAAAAAATTATATCAACTGACAATCCAAACATGCAGTGCTGAACACAACTATTATAAGAAAAAACAGAAATAGTTTCAGAGGTATACACAATTTGTTAAATATGCACTAGGTATAAAAATGAAATGTGTATTCATGAAAATATTTAGATTAACTGGTTATTTTAAATTTTGTTTTCAGATGTCTTACATGTGTAAAATATTTCATATTTTAATTAAGAAATATGGTTATTTATTAAATTTGTGTGCAAATTTATTGTCTAGTATCTTTTAAAGTGTAATTAATGTGTTTTAGATTATTAATGTTTCTCTTAGTAAAATAGACAGTTGGTCATAAATTATGACATACAGGAACTTGTTTTAGATCATTCATAAAAGAATCAATAGATTTTATGTCTGTATACTTATGCTATGCTTGTATATTTTATTGTTGTTTAAAGTAAAATTTTATAAAGTTTAGTTTGAAGAAACAAAGTTGTAACTAATTTATATTTAGGAAAAAGCAATGTAAGTCATTACCACAAATTCATATTGATATTAATGATTATAAATGAAATTCCGGTGTAATATTTTGTTAAAGTCCGGCTAAATGACTATAGTAATTAAAACTCCATATTAAAAATAGAAAGCTCTAATACATGTCATAATTGTTTATAAATTACACATTACATTACTTCAACTCATTGAAAAAATTGATTTTATAAGGAGCTGTAATAAATATATTTATAAATGATGTTTAGATTAAAACTTTAATGTTCCCACAGATTTGTTCAAGTAAGATTAATTTGAGATATTAGAGTTCATTAGGGATGAACAACGAAGTAAATAATTATGATATTTTAACAAAAATAATATTTAATTTCAAAGTAATGCTACGTATACTAATGACAACTCAAAATATATGAAAGCGGTCTTTATAATTATATATTAATTAAATAAAACAATAAATGTAAATGATAATAATTAATTTGAGGAACACTTAATTAACAAAATAAAAGAAATTATTTTTGATATAGAGTGTAGAGCAATTTTATACAAAAATAAAGGTATAAAATTTCTATTTTCTATTCATTGGCTTTGATCATTACTTTGCAGTGGTGAACAAATAGGTAATTGCATGTTTACATGACAATATGAACAGCTGGCCAAGGCAAAGCTCAACAACACACATTGGTAAGAAAAATTACGAAAATATAAGAGGGAGTTTTAGAGAAGAGACTTGATAATTTGGGGAAGTTACTTCAGTATGTCGCAATATCAAAATTTAAAAAATGGAATAGGCTTAGAGTGTGTGGGGAGAAGATTAACCACAAAAAGGATGTCTCTGAATTCAATTTTTATTCATGAAAAAGCAAGTGTTTGTATGAACATTTTGTTCAAAATGGTGGTGAACGTACCAACAGTCAATCATTTTCAGCAAGTAAAGGCAGGTGTGACAAGTTCAAGAGAAATTGTTCTCTTCACAACATGAAAATTGCCGGTGAATCAGCATCAGTGGAACAGAAGTCGTCAATTCATTTCCAACACATTTTAAAATCTTATTTCAGAGAAAGGTTACACAGTCAACCAAATTTTAAATGCAGTTGAGACTAGACTGTTTGGAAAAAGAATGCCTTCACAATCTTTCTTATATAAGAAGGAGAAATCTGTTTAGGGCAAAAGGCCGGAAAGAATCGTTTGAGTTTTGTACTGTGCTGTAGGGCTAGCAGATTGATAGTGTCTCAATAAAAAATGAAATTACAGGTGAAAGATTTTGAGACATTAACAGTGTAAATGTCGACAATCTTCTGAAATGTATGAAACAAGATTTGACGGAAGAAGAGCTGGAAGAACTAATTACCGAACCTGTGCCTATCTCAGATAACAAAGACCAAGAAATTGTAAAAAATGTATTGCCGAAGTTGACATTAAAATCTGTTAGTGAAATTTATGTTTAGGGAAACAATTAGCTGCAACTCTTTTGTCTTTGGGTATTCTCTGATCTTCATTATTTGATATTGATTTTAAAACTACAACATTGATTATCACTTAGTATAATCAAAATCTTGTTCATCTTGGGCAGTTTTTTAAACATTTACTTAAATTACAAGTTCAACAAGTTCTAAACTTGTTCCGATATAACAGAAAAGTTAAGCAGACCATAATGGTCAATAAAATCAACAAGTTATGTTTTCGGTCATAGCATTACATGTATTTATTACATAACATACTTAACTTAACACATACAACTTACCCTAATTTTGATCCAAATGCAAAAAAATATTGCAGCCGCATTGAAAACAAGCCATACTACTCCAAGACCAAAAAGTGTAAGTCCACTCAATCCTGAGAAAAGCAGAGCTAATAACACGAGGAAAGATGTGAATATCCACATAACTAATACGCGTTTGTAACATATGTTGTAGATTGTAAATCGCACATCATTTGTTAAAATTTCCATTATGTGAACATAATCTTCTACAGTTAACTGTAACAAAACACAATATTTCATATATTTTTACTAAATTATATCTTTATCTCAATATTTAGAGTTTTGTAAAAAAATTCTGAAAAAGTACTGATAGCTATTTGCCTTATGAATTACATAATGTTTCTAAATGGGTTCAACTGAAATTACAACAATTTTAGACTATTTTGCAATTTTGAATATTTTTAAACATTATAACAACAAATATAGACAAAATTTTGCAATATAGACAACTTATCTACTTTGCAAGAAATATAGACCAGTCATATAACTGTATTGTATGAATGGCAGATGTTTAGGGAATCAAATTTTAAATAGACAATGCAAAATATTTGAAAAGATAAATATTTGTAAAGGATGTAGAATGGAGAAGGGTAATAATAGGTAAATTGAGAGAACAAACCAAAATTAGATAACCGACAAAGATGTGGCAATTTCATGGTGATGAATTAAAACTATCTTTATTATAATTAATAAAGATCTTATTAGAATCATTACAGATTAAATTCATCATTAGATTCAATAATGACTTATAAATTACAGCAATTTCTTTTATTCTTCTTGATGATCATATTATTCACAATATTATATACAAGTTATGTAAGCAGTTGTTTAATAGAATATTCTTGAGAGGATTTTAGGAATCTTTTAGTCTGTATTGTAAAAGTAATGTTTAGTTTATACAATTAATTAAGTTATTAAAAATGGCCTACCGTAAGACCTTGAGCCATTAATTCTTCAGGTACAAGTTCTGGACGAAATTTTGCTGGTGTGATCCAAGGGAAGCTAGTATTTACTGGCAATAATGTCACAATTATATCTCCGTTTGCTGTAAACATGTTTTAAAAGTTTATAATGACATTAGGGAATGTGAAAATAATTTAATAAATGTACATTGTGTTACAATAATATTATTTTCAGTACATAAATCTTGCTGAAATTGTATTCCAGCAACTGAAATTAAAAACACTCAAACAGTAAATTTTAGACAACAATATAATGTGTAGAGATTTCAACAGAACTATTATGTACAGATTTTTTTAATATTCAGCTGATATTAATGAAACCAGTTACATTATCTCTTGTCTTCTGTTCTACAATATTTAGAACATTATAATAATTTACGAATAGATTATTTTTGATAGTGTAAATTGTATTCTTTTTACCTATTTTTTTTCAAGAGGTAAATTTTATTAGTACCATGATCTGCATACTTCAACTCTGCCTTTGGTGTATTCTATATTATTTAATTTAGCATCTTGATAAGTACTTTAATGTTAAAATAATTTTAATTTCTCTATTTCCTGTGACCCAATTTACCAAAAGTTTTAATTTATCATTAACAACCTCATATTACAATAAAATTTTTAACCATACTAATTACGACAAATTGAAACAAGGGTGGTCTAGACTAGTGAAAATCCAAATTAGAAAACTTTAGAAATAAATTATTTGTGTATTACAATGAGCAAGTATATGATGACTTGACTATTTGGGGTAAAGACTAGAATTTATAAGCAAAAAGAAACTAAAAATGATTAGACAGTAGTCTTTTTTGGAACTTAAATATTCTGCTATCATACAAACTGAAAATGTGAACTCAAGTTAAACTCTTTCAAATGTAAAGGCATGAAGATGGTAATAAATATGTTATCAAAACATCACCACTAAATTAATAAGTGACAATGCTCGACTTGTTTTATTTCTACAAAATTTACACCTGGCAAGTGTAAAATGAAGACTAAAAAACAAAATTGGTTTAGGGTTGAACAGAGAAAGATGTGGAAATGGGCGATTGCTTTCATTATTAACAATCACAATAGCTTACATTTAATATAGAAATAATATTTCAATTTTATAGAATAAAATTAAAAGTAAAATCAAGTTGCTTGCAGCAAAATAAAGAAAGTAATGTATTATTACATTATTATTATATGGGTCTCTTCCATAAAAAATTCATTATTTTGTCAACATTTTCTATAACAAAATCAACTTGCTACTTTTCATATCACTAACATTTCTAAATTTACATATTAATATTAAGGGGCCTTCATTTTTACAAAACTATCCTTCTTATTTAGAAGTTTATCAAATAAAAACTTTTATTTCTTTTATATAGAGAATTTTAACAGAGCATGTCTAATGCATTCATATCCAACTATATGCCTGTGCATCGTGACATTAAATTATGATGATGGGTATTTCATACAATAAAATTGAATTATTTGATCAAAACATAGGTATTTGGGAGAATATAAAATATATATGTTTAGTTAAGATAAAGTAAACTGTTGATCAGTGGTAATGGCCAATATAATGACAAGAAAAACCAATGTTATTGATACAATTTATTTTAATGACAAATATTTGTATAACATATGTAATTTACTTAATCAAGGGGCTAGGGAATGATTGCAAAAAAAAAAAATTCTGGGTAAGTATAACAGACTCAATGTGTTACAGACTAAGTTCTATTTGTAATAATTTCTTTTTTTCCTATAACATAGACAAATTTTAAAATCTAAGGAAATCTTTTTAAAAAATGGTAAACTATCTATTTATTCCTTACTTTTAGATTCCCAGTATTTAATGTTTTCTCTGAAAATATTTCTTTCCTTTACAATCAAGTTTTGCAATTTCCTGTTAATTATGAGTGATTAGAAATAGGAAAACACAAACTAAAAAACTACTTTATATATCAATTAATCAAAGTTATTGTATTTATTCACACTTATGAACCTCTTACATATGATAAAATCTCACCAAATTTTAACAATAGTAAAATATAAAAAGCTCTCACAAATAATTATTAGCATTGTTACTTCAATGAGATAGTGATGAACTAGATACTTTAAGAATTTAACTAAAAGAATAGTATAAAAGCTGTGAATTTCTACGTGCAGCTATGAGGACTGAACTATAGTCTTCACTGCTTTGCCCTAGAAATGAAGTAGTATAGTTTGTGAGTGTTACAGTACACTCATTTATAAGTGAAATCGCTCCATTTATCTGCCACTGTTATATCAGGTTTTAACAAAAGTAAATACAATTATTTTTTTTGTTAATAAATGGCTAAAATATTACAAATAAGTTATAAAACAAAATTCAGCATCTACATAGAAAAAAATTTTATTTTTAATTCCCATAAGATTGTATGCTTTAAAATAATTAGCAATTACAAATCTCTAACTACAAATGTTAAAATAGTTACAAAAATTTTATGTACGTTTTTCTAACACACTATCATTAGAAAGTTACAGCTGAAGGTTAAACAAAGCATAAAAATCTAAAAGATTTGCAATGGGTGCCATTCTCACTCCACCGCCCAGTGACAGACCGCCCAACCAGTTCAGCAAATCTCCATAGCTAGATAAAAGAACAGGATTGTGCAAATTACCATCCTTTAAATTATAAATCTAACCCCCTACACTATTATATATTATATACAATATTAGTTATATATAATACGGTTTTATATTACTTGCTATTGTTTACTATATTTGTTTTAAAATATGTAATGTTTCCTTTAAATAACGGACAAAATGAGTAAAAGATTCTTTACCAGTTTTATTTCAAAAATGATTTAAAAACAAACCGTCATATATGTTATATGAAAATGAAATTCTTCCTTACCAAATCCTTGTCTTATGATTCCAGATCCAGTATTACCATTTGGTTCATTATTTAAATCAACAGTTCTCATATTTACAGCGGTATCAGCAACTTCTGTCGTTCCATCAGGAACTGAAAATGAACGGTTAAGGTTACCTCTGTCTAAACTGATGTGAACAGATTCTGTTGAAATTACTGCTCCACTGTATTGACTTCCACTAGGTACCTTCAATGGCATCTCGCCTCCATTTTGATCTATGCTTCCTAAAGAAATATATTAAAACGTTATAATCCAAAACATAAAGAAAATAACTATTAAAATTAAAATATTATTCTACCACATTAAGTACAATTAGGTTTTGATAAAATACTATTATTTTATGAAAACAAATAATGAAAATCTTTTTTAACAGTTTAATATAATCCATTTCATAATTGTTTTCATTCATAAATTCCTGAAATGATAATTGTTTTGACATTTTTCACATATTATATGAATAATAATGTTTGTTTAAAATCCATTCCCGTTAGAGCCTTTACAACTAGCCGGTGCCGTCCAGTAGAGGGCTAGCTTCGTAAAAGAAACGAATGTTTTTGAAACGCGTCAGCAAGTAAGAAATTACGTATTCACTTAGTTAAATATTTTTAAAATTAATATAATAATTTTTTTAAAGTAGTGATTCTGCTCTCATCTTTTTTATTATTAAGGTGAAATTTAAACATTCTATATTCAGTGTATATTCTGCCATTTTGTGGTTAGGAGAATGGTATACGATTAAGTATTGACCTATTTATATGTGTTGATTTCATGAAGTACCGGCCTTTAGGGAGGGGACAAGCCCTGGGGGTGACGCCTGTTTAGAGAGGCTGCAGGGTTTTTATAATTATTAAAAAAAATTTCAAAAGATATCTGTAAGAACTGAAAAAATTAAACAAAATGTATATGCAATAGAGAGTAGGTTTGATAAAAGTTCTGAATTTTTTACTTCTTCAAGCAAAACTATTTTTTGAGAAATTAAACAAATCTCCTATGTAAAAAATTTGGAGTTTGAGCCATTCTTTGGCTTTTAAATTTGTTTCACATGTAACAAACTTTATTTTTCATCAGAGTCTATTGCATCCAGTTATAGGCTCGCATTATAACCCAATGAGAAAAAAACTAATCCATTGCGAGATTTTTATTTCATTCGAAGTAGTGAAATAAATTACAATATAAAAAAAGAAATTGTTTATCTTCAACTTGTTCTTTTAACAGTTATTTTCGGTACAACTGGGTGAAAGTGTCACAATTGCCATGGAGAGAAGTGACACACGAGGAATGAAAATCATACGAGCTGCAGAACATCTTAAAAAATTTATATCGAACGATATTTTTTACAACGATGAGCGTAAAAGTGATTTAAAAATACGAGGTGTAAGAATAATACGACTTTTACACATAAAGTTATTGAAACTTAATTTACAAGATCTTACTTGCAGGTTGAAAGTATTTACAAGAAATTATAGAACAATTCAAGGTGAATTAAATGTTGATGAATAAAGTTTGTGTTAAGATCAATTTCATCAAAATCTAAACATGTTTATTTATGAGCAATATTTCAACCTAGAACTTTCACACTTAAAATATTGGCTTAATTTCAAATTATTACGATTATTTACAGAAATAATATTAAATGAGAATATTTTATTATTTTTTATTATCAAGATTATTTTTGATAATTTTGTATTTATTACAATGTTATGTTACGCATAAAATTTACTTTTTGAAGTTTTTCTCTTCAGAAAAGTGCCTTTTTTGTTTTCACCAGTAAGTGCAAAATCGCTACTTTCTCTTAGGTGTGAGGGAGAAAAATTATCTGTAGGTTCTGTAAAAAAAGTTATAATCACGTCTATTAATATGTTTGTTCTGACGTTTACCAACTAAATATAAAATGTCTAAATCCATGTTTGAAGCTAAGTACTTAGTGAACGTATTGCAGTTATATAAACTGTTTAATAATGGTAAAGCTATTACAATTATACACAATATCAAGAGCACAGTGGTACAATATATTACAACGAAAATATTGAAAAGAACCCCAATACCACAAAAATAATAAAAAATAACAAATAAAACAAGTTACTTAAGATTAAGCCCTTATGTACATTTCGATGACTTATACATTTTATGACATCATCATCATCAGAGGGTCTTATTACAAAAATTACAATCTAGCAAATAAGAGGTTTCAAACTAGAGTGATGAACTCTAGAATCATCACTCTAGTTTGTAACTTCTTGTTTGCTAGATTGTAATTTTGTAATAAGACCCTCTGATAATGATGACATGGTCATCGAAATGTACATAAGGGTTTAATCTAAAGTGACTTGTTTTATTTGTTATTTTTTATTATTTTTGTGGTATTGGGGTTCTTTCCAATATTTTCTTTGTAATATTACAAATACTTTACCCTTACAAGGTTGCATGAAATAAATATTATCCAACTATATACTAGAGTCTAAGGACAATGTTAGTTTCATGTATACCATATATATAAATTTATCAGAAACTTTAGTTTAAAAAAATTAAAATTAGCTTAAATCTGATAATCCAATTATTAAAAAAAAGATAAATAACTCAATCTAAAATAACCCTCACAATCAAACTGAAATATATAAAAATAAAATTCAAGAATTGTAAGAAGTGCTACTTAGAACTCTTTCTGAAATAAATAAAGATCACTTCTTATACAAAGATAAAAATACAATCTATATATAAATTTAATTCAGGCACATACAACTCTTATCTTGCTCATAAATCAAACCTCTAATGTTAACATAGATAATTTTATGTAAAGATTAAACAAGACAAATTGTAGAAATCATATTAAACCTTATTTTTGCCCTACATATACTATCCTCTTAAAAATTTTAACATTTTCACTCTCAAGTAACTAAATAGATGTATTTCAGACATCACGTACATAAAAGTGTTATAAATTTTTACTCTTTTTAGAATAAAAATATCTAATATCTAATTCCTTTACTATGTAATAACTTTTCCATTATTGAGGAGCTTTTCTATTTTTATAACTTTCCTCTTTATTCAATAAAACATAATTGCAAATTTAAGGCAAGCGACATGTGAAGAAAACTTATTTGGAATTAAATTTGTTATTTTAAATTATTGTATTATATTCAGACAAAATATAGTCTTTATATAATATTTCAACAATAAAATATTAACATTCCAAGGGAATTATACAAGGTTACCTGAAACTAAAACAGGAGTTATAGGATACAGCAAGCATAATGAAATTGACTCTGTACAAGGAGGTGGCATAATGTTATTCTGGACTATTCTCTGGATTTTATATTACGTGTAACCACAACCAAATTAATAGTGCTAAGAGTAAAGCTAACAACTTTTCAATATTCCAATTTTTAAATTAAATATAATTTTTTCTTTTATCACCTGTTGAGCTTGTTAAACAGTATGTAAATTAAATCATGCTTCCTGCATTAAAACTAGATAGATAAAAGTCCTTGTAGATTGTATTTTAAAATATTGCCATTCCTTATTACCTTCCTAATGTTTTACGATGTATTGAATTCAAATGTATTAAGTTCATTAAAGAAAGCATTAGTCTTTTCCTTGTACATATTCTACACCTTCAAAACTAACTCGATAAGCCAGAGCAGCAAGGGGGCACACTCTACAATTTAGTCTAAAATTTTTTTAGTGAACTGTCTATTAATAAAAGGGTATTGATGCCAAAAACTTGTAGTTTGTTAAAGAGATAAAATTAATTTTACAATCTTTAGGTCAATTTGCTATTGTTGTTTTAACAGAAGCTATTAAATGCTAGAGTCAAAAGCTATTAGCAAGGAAATAAGTAAAGAAGAAAAGCATGTTTAAAAATTAATTAATACAAAGAATATTTTTTTAAAAAATATTCTTTTTAGGGAGAAGAGAGGATTTTATTTTAAGAGAGCTATCATTAGAGGATGTTTTAGAATTTAGAGTGTACATGAATTTTAGAATTGGCATGATTGTAGTTAAAGAACTTACGGACATGAAAAAAAAACAAAAATCACCAGACATTTTTCTTCATAAAAAATCAAAATACCTAATTTTTTAGATGTATATATATATGAAGTTGATAAATTACTATTGTAAATACTTTTATCCACCACCACTAAGTGCAATAATTTTACCTTGATTAGTGGTGGATAAAAATATTTACAATAGTAATTTATCAACTTCATAAAGTCAGTGCAACGGAAAAATAATGGGCAACGTAAAATATCAACAAAAAAAAAAAAAAAAAAAAAAAAAAAAAAAAAAAAAATATATATATATATATATATATATAGATTTTTTGGACTAGAAGATTGACAGACTTACCTTGGTAAGAGTCCACTCTGTAGTCTTGAAATAGAAACACATAAAAGCACTTAAACAATGATATATTTCAACCACACAGTGGTCTTTGTCAATCGAAGAGAAAACACAAAAAGAAATATGAGAGAATGAAATAAAATAATTCAATTATTTTATTTCATTCTCTCATATTTCTTTTTGTGTTTTCTCTTCGATTGACAAAGACCACTGTGTGGTTGAAATATATCATTGTTTAAGTGCTTTTATGTGTTTCTATTTCAAGACTACAGAGTGACTCTTACCAAGGTAAGTCTGTCAGTCTCCTAGTCCAAAAAATCTAAATAATCTTTACCAACCAAAACTAACCTAAATATATATATATATATATATATATATATATATATATATATATATATATATATTGATGGAAAATATGTTGACATCACAAGCGAGTGTTTTACAATTTGCTACAATGATTTCACTGATTTTTAAGTAAGTAAACACTTGGTAAACGTTTATACTATTAACTGTGTCCCAGAAAATGTATTTTCAAGTGAAAAATTAATCTATAATAAAAATGTAGTTTATTTATACCATAAAACATTGTAATATTAAAAATTTTCTTTTTTCTATTTTACATATATTTAAACAATTTTGCAATTATGTGAATACCACAAGACACATATAACTCTTTAATATGTGATCCTTAAATAATCTCTTTGACATTCAAGTACAATAATCATAAAAACATTTTTTGAATGGAATCATTCTGCATTCAAGTACTGTATTTAGAGTTGGGTTCTTTAAATGTTTAAATAACAATAGTAAAGTAAGCTATTAAATTCAATTAGCATGCAGCTGTTGCTTTCCATATACAAGGTTACGTGATTAAACTGGGATCTATGATGTCTATTTTGAATTCAAATTGTACTTTGACCTTCATATTTATTATGTGATTTGGCCTTTGATTAGTAATTGCTGTTAATTGGTTTCACTCATGAAAGATCATATTTTATTTTACATTTTTCATACACAAACAATAACTGTGTAGTAAGCAAAGGCATGCATTAATGTTTGCAAATATTAAATATGTATGTAGACTATTAATGAATATAAGGTTTTAGTTGGGGTAAAATGTTTAAAAATTAAAAATGCATTACTAAAATTATATTAGCATTAGAAACAGCATTATTTATAAAATATTATTCACGGAAAACATGCAAACTCCCAACTCAGTTATACTATTTTGTAAAATTGTACACAATTGCGAAATATTAATGTGTGTATAATCAAGTAGAGTATGTGCATAAATCATTTATAGAACTCTAAGCACACACACACACACAATATGAGATTTAATGGTTTTGTAATAATCTTTGTGGTTTGCATCATTATGAATACCTAAAATAATACATTGCAGAGTTGAAAATATTAAGCTACCTTTCTTTAACATGAAGGAACAATGTGGTAATCGTTTTGTCTTATTCTTTTGTGTAAGAATTTTCAAGTTTACTTATAATTCCGTACACAGGTAGATGAACAAGTAACTTTGACAATTAACTAAATATTAATAAACCTTAGTTATAAAATTTTTCATTTTTAATCAAAAAAATAACAGCCAGATTTTCACTGCCATTCAGAAAAATACTTTCTAGCACTCACTTTTTAGAAAAATACTAGGGTATAATATAAGTACATTCATCAATATATTGATTTGCAATTATATAATGTAACCATAATTACTAGGTTAAAACAGGATAAACAAATAAGGTTTAAATACAAATTTTGAATTAACTTTAATTTCTTAAAATCTTATAAACACACACCAAATGTCTTACACAAAAACACACTTTGTTGCTACCGTCTTTTAAAAAATATTTTGACAGTGAATACTTACCAGAATTTTTTCGTAACTCATTTCCTTCTGGTAAACTTTTCCGCCTTTCATCATCTTCAAACTGGACCCACTTTTTTACAGGGGTCGGGGCTGCAGGCGCCTCTGCGGAATATTTTACTGGGGAACTCATTACTGTTGGCTATGACCTAAAATATACAGTAAAGACAGTTTTAAAAAAGTAGTTTTTTACAGTAAAATTTAGGAGTTGAATTTATAGACTATTTTTAATTACAACTATAAAATAGCAAACTCTGTAAACTACAACCTTACTGAGTATTTTAAAACTATTCCCACAAATACAGTACTTTTGGTATAGTAGAGTCCAGATAATCTGAAAGTCTGTTTAATCCGAAACCAAAATTACAATATTTTTATGAATAAAAAAAATTAAGAAAGAACAGTGAATAAGTGTACATAATAATGTACTCAAAATTATAGTACGATTCAAAGATAGTCAGGGTAATGAAAAAAACAGAACAATGTTATTATGTAGTTTTAAGCTATATAGCTTTAAAAAAGTCTTTGTAAACGACAAAGAGACCTCTCTTGAAGCAAAATTACAATATCACTATCACTCGAGTTAGACAGTTGTTATATAAGTAGCGCTACATCAAAGGCAGCCACAGCATCCGAGTGGGATTCCCTCTGCTCGCTGTCATCATCTCCTTCGCCTTCACTACCGTCTGAGATGTTATCCAGTTCTTTTAAAACAATTTCATACTTGTTGAAGAATTTTTTACCAGTTTTCCTTCCAGTCGGTGATCAGAATTCCCCACCCAAACTCAACGGCCAATGTTGATGCATTTTCATTATTGTCTAAGCGTTTCAACAATTCAAGTTTGTTTAGAAGTGTAACCAAAGTATGTTTCAGTTTCGAAGCCATTTAACTAAATTCACTTAGAAAAACAGTATAATAATCAACACAGATTCTCATAGATACGCAAGTAGCGTACTATCAAAAGCTTTTTTTAAGTCATGTGATTCCTCCTCCAACAGTTTTTAGTCTTTTAGGATACAAGGTAGCTCTTTAGTACGTTGTATTTAATAATTATGTTTATTTTGGTAATAATTACGCTTAATCAGAAATATTCATTAATCTGAAATGAGTCCGGTCCCGTTCATTTCGGACTATCTGGACTCCACTATATATATAAACTATTTTGTAGTTTTTACTGTATAAACCAAGCAGGAAGTTCATTTCATACCCAATACAAAGAGCACAATAAGGCATTCACAAACTCTAACAATCAATTCAACTTTGCTGAACCCCTTATCTTCGTATACCACATTTATAGAAACAAATCACCTTATAAGCTGTACTATATAAACTGAATAAGAAAAACCAAATTAAATATACATACTGCTGAGATCCTCTAAATACTCTTTAGTACTACTTTCTGCTATTCCTAACTTCATCAAAATCTTTATTCTTAACATCTTTTTTGGGATGCTCCCATTTTCCTAAAGGAGTACTGAAAGACGTGTCTAGTTCAAGTGAACATCCTGAAAAGACCTAGACAAAGATTTTGACAAAGCTAGAAGTGGCAGAAAATAATATGAAGTAATATTAAGAATAACAAACTTCAGAAAAAAAAACATGAAATATATATAAACATTTTAAATTATACGCTACACACATACTCAAATCTAATTGCACCACAATTTGCATTCTCTATTTGGAATAACCACTTCTAAAATCTCAAAAAAACATCAAATTTATCAACTCTATTTATTACAATGTACTATAGATCAATTGCAATTTGAAATGATATAGGTACACTTCTCCCAATGTATTAATACCCTTATTAAAAATCAAAGTAAATATTACAGTAAGCAAATATGTATATATCTTAAAGTTTCAAGAAATTTTCAAGAAACAAGCAATAGAAAAGTTTTTTGTTATTTCCCAAACAATATACTCTGTATATTATTATTTTATATAATATTACTTTGTAATACGAGGCATGTTTTTAAAGTAAGTACCGTTTTGATATAAAAAATGAACAAGTAAATTTTTTCAAACAAAACTTTATTTACCTCAAAGAGCATTCTTTCCTCTACTTCTCTACATAATTTCCATTATTATTAAGGCACTTGTCGTATCTTGGGACCAGCTTTTGTATGCCGTCATCATAGAAGCTTGCCGCCAGACTGGACAACCACTGCTGCACAGACGTTTTTACTTCTTCATCATTGGAATGACGCTTCCCCGCTAAATGCGTCTTCAAGTGTAGAAACAAATGGTAGTCGCTAGGCGCTAGATCAGGACTGTATGGAGGATGGTCCAATTGTTCCCAGCCAAATGAAGTGATGAGCTCTTGCGTTAGATTTGCTGAATGTGGACGAGCATTATTGTGGAGCAAAACGATGCCTGCACTCAACATGCCACGT